>JAYKAV010002109.1:3479770-3626190 GCA_035582835.1 Phoebastria nigripes | reverse complement strand
CTCTAGACAGTCGAAACACTCCCTGACATACAGAGCCACCCCACCGCCTCTCCTTCCTCGCCTGTCCTTTCTGAAGAGCTTATAGCCATCCATTGCAGCATTCCAGTCATGAGAGTCGTCCCACCATGTTTCTGTGATGGCGACTAAGTCRTAGCTATCCCGCTGCACAATGGCTTCCAGCTCCTCCTGTTTGCCGCCCATGCTGCGTGCATTGGTGTAGATGCACTTGAGCTGGACTATTGATTTTGCCCAGTATGATGTACTTACATAACAGATCTCATCCAGTCTGTGGGATGGGAGAAAGACTTTTGTTTTATCCTAGATGTAAATTTGAGAGGTTTTAAGTGTTTTCAATCTGTGCTCTGTTAATGTCAACTTACTCAATATATGAAGGCAACTTGATGTAAAGTCATAGAATGTAGGATTATTTCACTTTTTTCTTGCCTCTTCTTTTTCTTTGTTTTTTTTCTTTTTTTCTTTTTTGTGTGTGTGTGTGTGTGCCGTTCCATATTACGAACTGCCAGGGCATCATTCAGAAGTCCTGTTATGGAAGAAATAGGTTATTTGCCTCATAACCTTTCTGTTTTTCCAGTAGTTCTAAATTAGGTCCCATGGATCACTCTTCAAGGTCAGTGGCTTTTTCATTAAGTGCAGAGAGCCTTAGCTTCTTCTGAGTTACTTAAATTCCCTATGCTCTGGGCCACTGGTTTTAGTCTTAGTTCGCTTTCATTTTTGGATTCGGCCAAAGTTAATATAACAAGCTGTATGTGTTATCAGCTTTTTCATTTCCCTCCCCCCTTTCTTTTTTAATATGAGAGCTCATCCTTTCAGTCTGACAGATCACCTGCATGATTGCTGGAGTATTAAGTCCTAACTCTGTCATTAGCTTTCAGTAGGTCAAGAACATGGGTTGCACGGCAGGCAGAGTGTAAAGACTGCAAAATATGATTTTTTTGACATTCTTTTTGATATTGCCATTTATATCTGTTAATACAAAAAGGACAGGCCTCTAATGTTACTCTTCAGAATACATCTGACACCATTAAAAATCTCTAAGCTCTAACTATTAGGTTGGTAACCTGATAAGAAAAGCGTATCAAAAAAAGAATATGGATAAAGTGTTGTGTGTATATAAACTAAATTTATAGAAAACATAATTTCTAGCTTTCTGCCAACCATATGCCAAGTAAGGAACTTCTGTAATTCTGAAAAATGTTATTTGCTGCAAATTCTCATAATAAATACTTGAGCTCCTTAGCATTTATTATCTCAGCACTTTTTTTTAAGTTTGAATTGTGTCCTTCAGTTCCCCTGCATGGTAGGTCACAGTTATTATTTCCTTTAAAACAAGTGAAGAAGCTTAAGAAACCACACGTTATTTTCCTCAATAATATGTGATGAATAAATGACAGAAGCAGAAATAATATCCTGCTGTTCTAACTGTTATACTGTTGTAGTTCATGGCTTGTAATACCATGGGAAGGAAGATCAACACTTTGTCAGAGTGACTAAGCAGTTGGAGGTGCTGTGTTAATGTTGAAATCTCTCATAGGATTTGGTTTCACTTGACAATTACATTCAATTAGAAAACACACCTAAGTGACTTCTCAAGGTTGTGGTTTAACTTGGTGTGATTTCCAAGTGAAGAAAGCCCCTGGAGGAGATATTATTAATTGTACTTTTCACAGCATTTCCTAAGGAGCAGCCAAGGTCAGTGCTATTTTCCCAGTCGCTCTGCAGATGAGTGACCAGGAACTTCTTCAGTTTTGTTTACAATCTAAATGGACAAGTGAAACAAATCACTGTGGCGAATGTCATTTTATTGAGGGAAGGACAGAGTGAGAGAGGAGATTCTCTCAAGAGAGCTATAGGGTGATGACAAGAACAAAGTTTTTGGGCAAAGCACCTGGCTGAGGCTCTGATTGTTCTTCCTTTGTCATGTCGCAATTCTTGTTTTGATGGAAGCGTAGATACCATGTGCAATGGTCCCTCATACTCTTCTTGCTTTGTCTGGTATTTTCGCGTTGGACACTCTGGCCTCCTTGTACTTCTTTTTTCAAAACTAAAGGCTTGCTGGTAATGTGATGGAAACTGTTTCAAGGCACCAGATGTTCACAGAAAGACCTACTGGCAAGTCCTAGCATGGGTCCATGTTGCTTAGTCTTTTTTTTTTTTTTTTTTTTTAAATACCATATTGCAGAGAGATAAGCTCAAATGAGAATGATAAAGAACAAAATACAATTTTGAGAGAGACATCATCTTAAGATAGTGTACCTCTACCTTGTTGCTTGCCAGTGTTCTGTAGCATCTTAAATCTAATTTTCAAAGCCTCTTATTCTAACAGGAAGGAAGGAAGATACTGCTTAGTTCTATAAGTCATTTTCATTGTCATTTGATTTCTTTTCCAATACTGAACAACTTCCCAAGCAGCTGAGCCAAAAGAACAAGTGAGTCAAGTGTTCAGATTAGCCTGTAAACTGCAGGCTGCAGGGAGCCATGGAAAGAACCAGACTGTATTTGCTTTGTTCTTATGCTTCCTTCCCTAAGTGCCTACTTCCCACTCTCCAAGGCAAGAGTCTCTTAAACAGATCTTCCCTCCAATCTGGTCTTGCATTCAGCTTTACTGATGTTCACTTGCCATCAACAATATCAGGCAGTTAATGTGAATACTTAGTTCATTTGGGCTGTAGGTGGCTGAGGTTGAACTTAAAGATAGTGCTTTAGTTCAGCAAGGAAATTGAAAATATGTTTCAAGTGTTTGGTTAGAAGAAAAAACTATAAATATCCATGCTACAGTACTTGATCAAGTTTCCCCTTTCTTTATTGAAATTTGCTATGAAAAATAGTGATCCTTAAATGTCAGTCAAATAGCAAAGAAAACATGGTTGAAGATGAAATTACACATTTTTCATAAGTATTCATCTAGAAAAAAATATCAGAGAATAGCTGGAGATACGGTAAGAGTATATTTTCAGTGTAAGAGAGACAAATGTAAATTTCTTACATAAGAAGAATTTTTAATGTTTAGATTTATGTGGTAATGGAATTTTTCCTTAGTTGTTTTCCCCCAGTATGCCCTTTACAATGCTTAGCTCTTTGCATGTTTAATGTAACTGTATGACCTTGGCCTTGCAGTCCATGCATCCAGTTCACTGCTAATATGGAATTATTAATAGGTATACCTATAATATATCCAATAATTGGGAAAAAAGAAGTAATGTATGAAGTTATGTACAAATTGTAATGTATGAAGTATGAAGTTATCCCGGGTTTAGGTAGAATACTTCTGCACCAGACAGTTTTATTTAATTTGTCAGAAACAAAACTCAGTCCCGTGTTATTGAGACTATATTTCAGAAGATGCTTCAGTACACACTTAGCTAAGTAGTTCAAGGTCAAAGCTCTGCCTTAACAGAATGCAAAATAATTTATTTATTAAAAATTATCATATTTTAAGCCAATCAACAATTTGGGGTTTCCACACAGATTAAACTTATTTTTGTAATTAAAAGTAATTTTCTTAGATAAAAGTGGCCTAACAGCACCATCTTCTGACAAGCTGTAATTTTTGCAGTAACCTTGAAAAGCACTTTTAATCCTTTGCATACATATTTTGGTTGCTGTCACAAATAAAATAGAGATTCTAGGGGAAATAAATGTAAGTGTAATCCCATATATCCTAACAGAAGACWTTGGCTGAGAGTCCTGAGCAGCCACTTACTGTCCAATTTCTTCTTTTTCCCTTAAAACAGTGAGAGAATTTCATTCGACTGTAATTGTGCCTCAAATTGTTGTTGAAAGGTTTGCTGCAAAAACATTTCAAAGGTATATTCCTGTCAAATATTTGGAAAGAGGCAATTTATATGTAATTTGAACAGTAGACATTTCTACCAACTTCAGATGTCTTGTAACGTTACGGTGAGAGTAGAAATACTATGTATGTCCCATTTTC
This sequence comes from Phoebastria nigripes, assembly GCA_035582835.1. Classification (NCBI taxonomy): domain Eukaryota; kingdom Metazoa; phylum Chordata; class Aves; order Procellariiformes; family Diomedeidae; genus Phoebastria; species Phoebastria nigripes. Next base: position 3,622,238 of record JAYKAV010002109.1, on the reverse strand, counting down.
TTACCCAGTGTTGCTGTATTTGTACAACCAAAATTGCTGTCAGTTTTGTAGTGAAGTGCACAAAATAAATGAATGTTGATCATTTTAACACATTTGTGATCCATTTAGGGCAACAAGGGTATTAGGTGATTTTATTTTGGCAATAGTGGTTTTACTCATGTTTGCCTTATGTTATCTATGAGCTCATACACTTGATCACTTACCATGAAATCACAGGTTACCACACAGAAGCAGTACTGAGGTGACTGCATGTTCCCACCCATCGAAAAACACAAGGTGACTTAGCTTACCCCACAAGAAACAGGTTTCAAAAAATTACCTTGCACTTGCCATGAGATAAGAGAGCATATATGGACTGTAGTATGGATCAGCTTATCCACAGTAGTTATGCCATGGAATGTGATTTCAGGTTTGATATATCACAGGTATTCTTCAACACACAACACAGTCAGGCATTAGGATGTGGAGCATTAGAGATACTCTACTGATTTGTGCTGGTAGTGAGATCACTTATGTCACTGCTGTTTCCATCTAAAGGCTGAGCTTCATTGGAATAGCTAACAGCTGAGCCTGTGCTCTTGGGACAGAGCAGGTTCAGAGCAAGAGGCAGAAACCAAAGGGAGAAGAAAGATTGAACTCCTTAATAAAAACAAACAAACAAACAAACAAAAAACCCCAAAACAACACACACCAAAAAAACCCAAACCAAACCAAAAAACCAGAAAAATCTTATTGTTCTTGCTTATGTGCTCATTCCAGGCTTATGGCTGGAATTTACAAAAGTACTAGGTTCCTAAAAAAAACCAAAAAACCAAGAAAAAAACMAAAAAAAACCAAACCAAACAACAACAACAACAAAACAAAACAAAGAAAAAAAACCAAACCTCCAAAACCCAACAAAAACACCCCAAACAAAAAACAGGTTCCCAAAAAAATTACCAGGTTCCTAATCCTCCATTTTGTTATAGCTCATGGTTTCTTGTCTCTGGTTCTCAGAACTGATTTGTTGCTCCTACACAACAACCCAAGTTTTTTTTATAGGTAGGAGCTTACTGCCTGCTCCTCCGTTGGCATGTTCCTCACAGTAAACACCATGAAGATGTATGGACTTCTGACCTCAGCTTCTGACGGCTCCCTTCTTTTACTTTGAGATTGATACACCACTTGTTCTCCTTATTTAACTCTCAAAATGACAACTGACCATTCTTGATATTTCTGGTTCTTGGGTTTGGTTCACCTTGAATTCAGTTTCGGTCTTATTTCTTGAAACTCCATTGTAAGTTGAGCTCAATCTTTCAGTCGGATCTCATATTTCCCAGTCAAAATCCACTTATAATGTATAATCTAAATCATCATTTATGCATATGGTTACAGATGTTACAAAATTCATATTTTTCAAGTTTGAGTTAAATTTTAATTGTAGTAAGCAGTAGTATTCTATGGAAACTGCTTTACAGATGTTAAAAGGTAAGGGATTTAGACCTCAGATAGTTTGTTTACCTGCTTTGCTGAAACAAGGAGTTTTAGTTTGACATAGTAAACTCCTGGAATGTAAATGTCATTTAGAAATACTAGATACATTTTAGCTGGTGGTAATAGATGCAACTATAATGAATGTTTGACATGTTTTGATAGAGWATCATCCAGCCTCCTCAAAAAAAGTGATAATAAACACAGTACTGAAACAATTTATGGAACAGCGACTTTGCATCTCAAGGGAACAAGCTCTATTTCATATTATTCCAAGTAATTTGTGAACATACACATTTACATTAGAAACCTGCAAGGTATCTTTTTAGGTAATCACCATTTTCATATGTATTCATGAGTTTTTAGCCAGATAACTAATCCCTGTACTCATGATGAATTACATATTCACAYGTTTAAATGTTAGTTGTATCACCACTGTCTTAATGAGGAAATATATGCTCTACAGAGCTGTAGTGCCTAGAAGCTTGTAGCAGGAATAACTGAAAACATTCAAAGTCCGTCATGGTGAAACAAGTGTGTTACTTACAGATTATGCTCAAATAGTGTTATATATTAATGAGAGAAAAAGTAAAATTTCCAGTCCTAAATTAGTAATTGAAGAATGAAATACTATACTGCATTTTCAGACTAAAAGGTAAGAAACTTTGCTGGAGGAAAGTGGAAATGGAAATTTGTTGTCATTATTATTTTGGTGGTTGTACTCCAACATTATCAGATCTCTAAGGTTTGATATCCTGGAGCAGGGCTTACGTACATAGACTCTTAGAGCTCTAAAAAAATATGGTAGTAAAAAACTAGTATTTTAGTTCAGAAATGGAAGTTTAGAAATATTTTCAAATCATTRCATTACAACTTGAAGACAGTAATGCCTTACTGTTGCAGCTGTGTACTTTACAAAGGTATTGATTTATAGTATTGATTTTACTTCCAGAAAAAAGTATTGTACTTCTGGAAGAAAGCAGAGTTTGACGTTCATAAGTGCACTGCATTTTCATATATATGTACCAAGGGAGGAGAGTTCTGGTTATAGAAGTCAATTCAGTTCTAGCCATCTGTCATTCAACTTACAAATATTTCTGTTATATTTTGAGGAGTCAAAAGTTAGGTAGTATGTTGCATTTAATTTCAAAAGCGTATTAAGAACAAAATATTGATGACCATCTGAATAACTTTGTAGTTTTTTTTTCTTGCGTATGTTACAAAAATCTATTACTGTGAGAAATATTTACTAAAGTTGGCATAAGTCTCAGAATGACTGACATTTATCCTTGAATGAACTCAAACTAAAAAAATTTGATTACTCGTCAGACTGTGGAATAYGATTTTTCCACAGCAGAAGCTCTGGAACTTTTTTCTTGACTTTTTGTTTATTTAAATTGCATCATCTATAATAATTAGAACCGATAAAAATTCCGTCTTACTGATTTGTGATTAACTCTTCAATAGGCAAGTATAAAATACCTGAATGACAGTTGGGTTCACTCACTGAAGGCTAAAAGTTCAGCAAGAACTTTGGCTTATTGTTTTCAGCTGGCGCCTTCTTCAAGGCATAAAGCAAGTCTTCCATTAGAGAAGATTGTCCCTAGTTACCTTCAGGCAAGCAGAGGCACAACATCTCTCTTATGAATATAGTATGTACTCCATTGATCAAGAAACAGAGTTATTTTCGATGGATCACCTTGCAGATCTTGAAGGCTATAGTACTTCCTTGACAAAGGGCAGGTAGGATAAAAATTAAGGCATGGAGAGGGGAGGCATGACAAATGATGCTTCCCAGTATTCTGGTTTTGAAGGCACTGAGAAAAGGAGAGGCACAAAAAGAAGATGGATGGTAGGACAATAACAAGCCCTTTTTAACACTCGGGCGTAGAGCATCTTCCCTGCCATCTCTTCTGCCCCTTGAATACAGATTTGTTGGCTGCTCGCAGAATATGATTCCTGCCTGAACTCCTATCTTTACTGGCCTAGTCTTCCAGTGACTTTCCTGTGGCTGAGGCAGTCACAAGCCCTTTTTTGACAGGATCTATCTGGAGTCTGCAGTCATTGCAGCTGTAGGAGAGATGAGCTCCAAAGTCTCCTGCAGTGTCATGGAGGAGTGAAGACAAGAGGGAAGGAAGGGGCTTTTACATGTATGTAGATTTGTTTGACAAATTGAAAGAAAAGTGTGCTGTCTTGGAAATATTTAGAGAGTAATGGCTTCAGGTAAAATGAGCTAGAAATAAATATATTAGACTAAATTACATCATAATAATGTATTTATGCTAAAACACTTAGTTTGCTTTCTTTTTATTTCCCTTACTTCTTTCTCATCTGTTTATACTTGTATGAAATGCAAGTAAAACAAAATACATGTACCAATAGACCTAATTATAAGAGACAAGAGTAGGTTATACTTATTTCCACTGCTGGAGCCTGAGACTTTCAAGTTTGACATGTTTTCTGACGACTTATTTGTTCACATCTTCTATAAAATGTAGAATCTCCCCTGAGACACTCAAGGCAAAAAAAATGCCAAGAAATTATCATGTTTCTGAGCTTCTTTGCAACAACTACAAGTATAGTATAAGTTAAACTATGTGGGGAGAAAGAAACCAAACGAAACCTAAACCTGTATTGTTGCTGGCAACAAAATAATTTACTTTTTTTGCATTTAGGCTTAAGTACCAGAAAAACCTGAAAAATTTATATGCGAAAGACAGGAAAAAAAGGACATTGTCATTTAAAGTAATTAAATATAATAATCCCAGCCTGTCACTTTCCAAATTCTTCTCTTTATTCTTCATAATAGTATGTCTTGTCCTACTTATTTCTTTAACCAAGTCAGTACTTTATTACTAAATGTTTGAACTGCATCTTTCCTGGTGAGAATAAACARTCTCCAAGCCATGGTTGGTGTGTATGCTTCTTGTATCAGAGATTGAGATCTTGTATCAGATCTAGATGATGGGTAATTCTGTGGATTCTGTTGTCTGAATGACTTTCTTTGTCTTGGATTATTAAAAATGTTAAATCTTTCATTCTTTTTTCCTTATAATCTGTTATAAATGAATATTTTCCCTATTTTTTCAACGGAGGTGAAATTTCTCACTCATCTTCTCTGAGATTACCTATAGTGCTGGCACATGTTTGATAAAGAAATACTTCATATCCCTTTCTTTAAGAAGAACACTATATTACTTACAATCTTTTTGGATCCAGTAACATACAGGATTGGAGTTCTTTGCAGGCAAAACTGATTGACTTTAAAGTACTTAGGAAGAGGAAAGAGAAATGTACGGCAGAATGCTAGACAGGTATGCAATCCTTATGTGGTTGGATCCAACTCTGCTAGCCACATATTTCTACCTATTCTTCTCAAAATCTGTTTTCAGCACAAATGATATGTTCTGGGAATTATGTACTCTCTGGAACATCTGGGTTTGCTATGGAAAACAGCATGATACTTTGCATAACCAGCCAGATTACACCAAAACCGAATCAGACCTGGGAGGAACTGTGGACTCCTGGGTATGTGTGAAATTGCTCTTTCAACTTCTGTTGTCAGCTTGTCTCAGGAACTGAATAACTCTCCCAGATCACATGGCTATAGTATTCCTAACCAAAGCAAATCAAATAAAAAAATAAATTTCAGGCCTGATGTTATTTTCCACGAAGGAAAATAGAACACTCAAAAGGGGTATTTCTTTTTTTTTKTGTGTGAATTACAATTTGAATGTCTCTCTCTTCATGATACTCCTTTCCGTGTAATGGAGCAAATTTACTTTTCTCCATAAATGGTAAAGTCAGAAGTAAGATACATCTTGTAGACCAGGAGTTAATATTTAAAATATCTGTCTCCTGGTTTTGTGCTATAGAAAATTAAGTAATTGATACCATGTCTATCAAGAAAGATTATAATAGCTTGATATTCAAGTGGAAAAAAAATCATTAAATAAATTAAAAATATTCCCCTAAAAATTAATGGAAAGACTGTTTTCATGTATACGTGCCTGTTAATTTTCATTTTGAAAGATATGTTATCAGATCTTGGTAAGTGTGAACTATATCTGTTGCACTTGAGCATTTAAAAGAYAGGCATATAAAATCCCTTTTCATCTTTTGTCTGCAGTATACCTAAACACCTGAGCCTAACTTCGAATGCTTGGTTTTCTGGGTTTAAGTTATACCCCTGATATTATTTGACCATACAGTACTTTTTTAGTTTTAGTATGTGAATATGTTCTTTGTTGTTTTTCTCCTAGAGTCAGAAAACAAGACTATAAATCCCAGTGGTGGAACTTGAAAAATTGGGTTTGTGTGGTTCAAATCTTTTGAAAATTCTATAAAGCAGCGTGAGACATTGTTCTATTCAATTTCTAGCTATTGATCCAACTGAATGCTTGTTTGGAGATTGCCATTGCAGCTTTATTTGAACAGAAGAAATACTTTTCTCTTTAGAGAAAGGGTGTGTGGGGATTTCATTTACAAGTGACACATTTCATGTATACAGATTTCTCATGCTGAGGGCAATAGAATAGTTTTGCCCTTGAAGCTGAGCATTATACCTCCAACTTGCACAGCTTATATGTGTGTTAATTACAAAAAGGATGGTGAGCAGCTCACAACTGGGAAGATGAATGCCTTGACTACCAGAGGAAAGTAATTCTGATTAAAGATATGTCAACCAGGCTACCCTGTTTCTATATCAGGCTCCCTATGATAAAGCCAATGTTGGAAAGAATTCAGAACGRAAAGGCTTGGATCCTGGGCCCAAGGATACCCGAGTCTACCATAAAGATGGAGAGACCTTTCATTACAGGAGGTGATATGAGTTGGCCTAATTGCAGAGTAGCTATCCTACCGACATAAAGGTCATATAGATATTCTTGTCCAAAGGGCTTTATTTGCGCTTGCACCTGAAATGTAAGAGGTTTTTCAGAAATAATTATGAATGCTAATTACACCTACTTACACCATGTCTCTCTCTATTTTTCCTTTCAAGGTAAGGCAAATAATCTAATGTTCCTATTTTTCTTTTCCTCTGCTTCACTATTGTATTTTTCAAGTCATGTACATTTGTTAAATTTCATTTATGTTTATATGTGTGTGTGTTTTATAAATATGTACAACGAGCTTCTGTGAACTAAACTGTGATACAAGAGCAGAGAAAATACTATTTATAGTAAATCTGTTCTGAAAAACATACTTGGGAATTAAGGTAGTTGCTGTTCCTGTGAAAATTCAGAGTTAGACGAGAGACAAGCTTTAAAGCGTACACCCAAAATGCCACTCCCTTAGTTGACTTGCTTTGTGTAAGATTTTAGATGTTTGGGTCTCAGGAAGAGTAAATAAGTAATCATTACACTTAAAATAATCTGTATGGAAGGTCCCCAGAACAGTGACTTCTGTCTCTTGTATTTGTAACTTCTTCCATGGTATTTGACCTGTGTATGAACTTGAAGGCATTTGAAAGGTAACCCGTTCAGATCCCCAGTAACTGTACCTCTGTAAATATTTTTTCTGACATGTAGGGTAGGARATGGGTGGGCTTTTTTCCTTTAGAAAAATAAAGATATCAGTGCCTTATATTGTCTCATGATGTTCCAATTTACCAATAATAATGACATTTTGTGAGGAACTTCCCTGTGGGGATTTGTGTTTCATCTCTTCTTCTCTTGTTAATTGTGAGATCATACACGCCCAGGATCTGAAGATCTGCGGCTCCTGAATTTGAATTTTCTCATTTGGACAATTTAAGTTTGCATTAACTTAATCCTTTGGCTTTTGGGGGGCTTTGGAAGTTTAGCTATTATAAGGTCACTAGGGTGACTTTGGGCTGATGAAAATTTTTGGCATTCAGTGACTTTGGTGTTGGCCAGTGCTTGGCTGAATTAATGTCTCTAAACAAAATTTCTAGCCTTCACTGGTACTTTCAGGGTTATTTGATGTACAGAATTGCATTACATTACAAGCGTGATAAAAATACAGTATTGACTTAGTGTTTCATACAGTCTTACAGTCTTATAAAATGGTATTGATCCTTCTTTAGTTTCGAAGGTCAGCATAAAGTTTACAAAGAGAGGTATATGAGGTTAGGAAATATTATGCAGTAGTTGCCCATTAAAGTATTAAAATGTGACCTGCTGTTGCAGGAGCTTTCAACAAATCTTTTAGTATCCTCATCAGTCCCAAGCTGCATACATATGATCTAGGTTTTGGCTAACAAAAATTAATATAATGTTGCACTGATTAGGATACTGTAATCATTCGTTCCTTGGAACAGCTCAACATGCGTTATTATACCTTTCCTTCAAAGCATGGAGTTATTTTATGATGCAGTAAATCCATTACAAACTTGTGAATGGAAAACATCTGATTCAAAGTGTCTCTTTTTCTACTGGTAGTACTTGGTTCTTCTATAGTGTCAATGTCCTTTGAAATTCATGACAACTTATGTATTTAGTCTCTTGAGATAGGCAAATATAAATAGACACCTTGAAAATGTAAGTAAGTGAGAATTAGACAATATTGCATTGAAAGTAAAACTGGAAATAAAACCCACAGCTGTGAATTTACCAAATAAAAAAATATTGGGATTTAATTTGAAGCAAGCTTTGTGAGACTATTGTGGTCCTTTTATTGAGGACAGATACAGTTGTACTTGTGTATAAGGTTGCTTTCCTGAACTAAAGTCTCTGTGATGTGCTCAGTGTACAAAAAGTAGAAGAAGAGGGATAGCTGAATGGTGCATCTCTGCTGGTATTTTAGTTCAGACTGGGAATCTGCTTTTGAAGTGAATCTGGTCATCCCCATTTATGGCAATTTGATAGTGTCATGAACTGCTTTCTGTCAGATTAAGGGAAGATATACTCTAGGAGCATGCCTAATGCACTCCAGGAATGGCCATTCAGTCTAAAACATAGTCCACAAAATGCGGGTAGTGTTGTCAGTGGGTCCCTACCTGTTTTACTCTCCTTACCCTCTCCTATTGTTCCATGCAACTTCCAAAAGTATACGTAACCTATAGAGTAAACTTGAGTGTTTTCTCAGTTCTGCCACTTTCTTCCTCTGTGATTTCAGATCAACAGGTATCTTGCACGTACAGCAATACAGACACATCGCTCATGTTATTGAATTGTCTGTGAAGGGTTTAACTTTTTTTTTTTTAATATGATAAGAACTGGCAGTGATTTAAACCAATTCCTTATTCCTTTTTTACTTATTTTCATGTGGAAAGCTCTTCTAATGTGCGTAACATTATATTGTATGGTTGAGAGTCTCAAGCTGGAAAAATATTTACATAAAAATGTATGCTTACAATATTTTACCTTCATTACAAGTTAAGAAATATATTTGATTCAGTTTGTTAGCTGAGCATCATGTTAATTGTTTTTACATATTTCTACTATCCTAGATCTCTAAAAAGAGATTTACAGTTTTGGGGGGCTATTTTTACTTTTTTAGTTTCTAGTGTTAATTTCTCCTCTATAAATTCCCTATTACAAATAAAATTATTTTGATAGTCAATATAACAGGGAAAAAAAGGAGAGAAAAATTGCACAGTCTCCAGCATATTGACAAGATACTTTTTCAGAACAACAACAACAAAAATCCCGGGGAGAATAAAGGACTAAATATTTTTTTCAATCACTAGTCAGCCGGCAATAGCAATAGTAAGTAAGCTTCTCTATGAGAGCTCCAAGAAATTGCAGTTACAAACTGTATATTATGCTACTTATTTTGCAAAGAACGGAATGGCATACAGCAGAAGTCAGCTTTCAGAAGAAAATGTAAAAACTGTTAGATATCAGAGGGTACTCTTGGAGCTGCATCATTTTATAATCATAGAAACAAACATATTTGGCTGTATCTTTAATCATCTTGAAGGGAAAGGAATAGGGATCTTGCCTTCAGACTAATAGTGTGGGTTGCAAGAAATACGAGTCTAAATCTTGCTTCCATTTTGAATGCACAGGTGTTACGCTTACTGCTGTGATACTGCAATTTAATATTACCACCAGATATTTTTGTAAAATGATATGAGTTGTGCTACCCATGTATGTTATCTCCATAAGTCAATAACAGTGCAACTTTCTGTTGTATTTGCTTATTTCTGCGTAGTCACATATTCTGCTGTATCTTAGTAACAGTTTGGTTGCTTTTTATTTAAAGGAGTTTTCAGATGTACAGAAGTCCTGTTTTTTGGTTTGTTTTTTTGTTTGTTTGTTTGGTTGGTTGGTTTTTTTGGTCTATATGGAATCAATATCCATAATCTGATGGATAGAAATGGGATTATTATTGAAAAAGTCAATATCAAATATGTATCAGAAATAAATTTTATTAGATACTGAAACTATAAAAATCTTTAATGTAACTCATGGATGGAAGATTTCATTATGTATTGTATGCTACTCTACAATTGGTACTTAATATTTCTGGCTTTCTCTTTCTTAATAAACTGCTGCTTTAGACAGTCCAAGGTTAGTTTTTTAACCTTGTGACTTCATTTCTAAGGTATTATTTCCCTACTTTAACATGATAATTTTCAATGAAGATTTTCCATCTGTATGTTATATAAATGGTAGATAAGAGACTATAGTTCATTAAACTGAAACTCATCTTTTACATTGCAGAATTCTGTCACTTTTTGCAAGGAGCTACATCATTTATAAGCATTGTGAAGTATATAAAAATTTAACATTTGAAACAGGTTTATGTCTGGTTCTGAAGATTGAAAACAGTATTCCTCTTTCAGATGAGTCTTTTAAGACATAAAAATTCAATTCCCTTTTTCAGACCTATGACTGTTTACCTGAATACAGGGGAATAGACAGTGTTCCCACAGAAAAAGAAAAATAACTCTTAAGAAATTTCTCGGATCATTGGAACTGAAGTATATAAGGTATGAATTGGATGCTTTGATTATCGACCTTTATGAAACCAGGGCTCTGCAGAACAGAACTTTTTATGAAAGCAAGAATGTAAGAGTATCTCTGAAAGTTATTAAATGTTTACAGCAGCAGTAGAAGTTAGTGGAATGGTATCATCTTTGGCACTTTGCAGGAGAAACCCTGTATTTTGTCAGACTGATCACAAGTTGGAGGTGTTTCTCAACCTTTGCTGGTCAAAGGTAGCATCAGCTGAAACCAATGGCAGATCTGGCTTGTAACATTTAGTTCAAAGTAATGCATTTAGTAAAAGCCCAGCTCTGTTTTTTATAGTTTCTTACTCCTAGTTCTAGTCATAACGTTTCCTCAACAAGCATTTTTAAAACAGAATATCCTCAAGAAATGGAGAGGGAGAGATTTTAGCAAACCCTTTGCTGTAAACCTGTATAAAGATTACTCACTTTTATTTTAAAAGTGCAATTAAATAAAGATATATAATCAAGTGAGATAAGGAGCTGGTAATTCTGTCCTACAGTTTTCTCTGTCTTAAGCTTCCAATATTTATCTCAAATAATAATATAAAAGGTGGCTTGCTTTGTGGAATATTTAGCTTAATAAAATGGTTTGTAATTGCAGAAGATGCTATTTTATTTGCCATATTTGTATTATATTTAGAAGAATGTCTAAATAGAAAATCTGAAGTGTTAAATACCTATCTAAGGTATCAACAAAATCTGTTAAATATAAATGATTAATAGCAGAACTGGGACAAAACTTCTATAATCCTTGTTGATTTTGTTATCCTTGTAAAGTTTTGCACTTGAAGTTAGTGTAATAAGTACAATAGTCGCATAAGAGAGAATGTCAGCATATTGGCAGCATTGTAATATTTTAATTCATCGTTTCCTTGGTTACATGACTTTATATTAAAACTGATCCATGTTGCCATGCTTTCTTGCACTATACCTGCATTTTAGTGTGCCTAGAACAAAAGTATACCTTTTCCAAATTAGCAGTGTATATTTGACCCACACCCAGGTTTTCCACATAGAATATCATCCTGTGAGCATAGAAGCATGTATTTTTTGTAAAAAGGTGGAAATCTAAGTTGCATGCAATGATACTACCTCCTGCTAATAATTTCATATATTATTAAATGGTTGTTATAATTTAGTCATGCCCAAGTTTCAAAGAAGGCTCCAGTCATCAGGATGATTATTTCTTTTATAGCTTTCATTGAAGTTAGTATAACAGCAATGGTCTTTTGACATACTACTCTCTTGCTTCACTATAGAATTCCTTTTTAAGGAAAATTAATTTTTCAGTTACAGCTGGTAAGATGTTCCCCATACCATGTATGCTGTATATTTTTAAATATTTAAAAAATATTTTTAATATTTGCATATTAAGCTTCAGACGTTATATAAATTGACTGTTAAATGGTATTGGCTTGTTCATTAGTCATTATTTTAAGTTATCATACAAATCTATGTTAACAGTTGAATGCTCTACTCATAGATCAAAAATAAATGCTGGTCAGTCTCTTGTTTCTGAAATATTGTGCAATGAGAGAAATGAATTTATATGATCGTTCCAGACATAGTAATACTAGCTCAAGGCATAATTTTTACTGTTCAGTCTTTGCTGCTCTTCACTCACAAAGGAGTTTCCTTAAACATACAGCAATTATTATAGATATTTCTCATAAAGGTGGAGCTCTTTTCTTTATCCAGGTTATCTGTTTTGTTCTCCATCTGCCTAACACAGTAGAAAACCCTGACACTTTATGTTACTATTCACATCATTCTGGGCCTTTTAATTCCACTTGTTTTTTAAAGATCTCTTCTAAACACATACTTTTAAGTACATCCAAACAGAAATATTTGAAACCCAGAGTGGAACTGGTAGCCCATTTATTAATGCACAGGAGAGAATGAAAGGATATTGTCAGGATTTTAAAGAAATTAATATTCATAAAATTTGACATAAAATTAGATAATTTATACAATTATATCGTATGAGAAAGAACAAAAGAATGCTTTTAGGTTACAGTGGTATTTAGAAGGACTGGTTTGCAGTATTCACTGGGTGTGGGATTATGATTTGCTTCAGGCTTGAAAACGGATCTCTGTTGAGAAAATATATTAGTAAAACACATTAAGAAAACATAAAATATTCATTGAGCTTTTATAATAGAAAATATGCATGTATGTCTTGGTCTTATTTGATAGAAGATTCATTGCATAAGATAATGTAATAAGATGAGTAATCAACTGTGACAAACAAGTGGGAAATAGTTCTGCAAGCAGTGTCTTGTTACTGGTTATTTTATCAATGAAATATGTTGGAACAGAACTATTACTTTTTCAAAAATTTGGAAATCTTCCAGACTTACCAACATTTTCCACCCTCAAGTTTGCCAGAAATTTAGACAACCAACTTTATGTCAAGCTGATCACAGTTATCAAATCAAGGAAATGTTTTCTTTCATTTAATTTTTTACACTTGTCATGTTTCATCAATTGCAGCAAATTCTGGCCCCAGTTACTATGTCATTGGCATAATATGAGTCAGGTATCACTGTACTGAAGTCAAAGCTGTTACAGCAATGTAGAACTATCAGGAAAAAGAAGAGAATTAGACCCCTTGTGTTAACATTTCATGACTGTTTAACACAAATCAGAAGGATATTTAACTTTAACATTTTGGAAGTTTATTCTGTCCATTAGAAAACAGTTTTTGCTGYTGTGGAGTCACACAACTGGAGCCAGAAGAGGTTTATTTGTTAACTCCCAGTCAAGGCAAAGCTGAGTGATACTGAAAAGGAAAATCTCTTCTTTCAGACATTTAAATTGGGTAGTACTGTGATGGGGCACACAGAATATCTTGTTTCTCATTCTTCTTGAAAACTTACATACTATCTGTTTGTACTGATGGGAGCTGTAAAGTTCAGTACATGTGAATAGCATCCCTGCGTGACATGCTTTTCTGGATTTCTGAGGAGAGAGTGGACAGACAAGTTCTGTCACACTCCCTGTGTAGACCGTGAGTGTCTTTAGAGTCTGACGTATCTTCCCATTCATCATCTTCTAACTTTCGTCTCCTTCTCTTGCTCTTACACCCAGCTTTGCTTTGTTTTAGGCTAATCATCACAGTCATATGGTCTACTTTTGTCTGAATTCAGAGCTCATTGAAGGGTATGTGCATGCTCTTTTTATTTTTCTTTCCTGAATGTGGGATTCTGGCAGTGTTCCCCTAGATTGCATTTTTGTAATCGTGGCTGCTATATAAATGATGTAGTCCTTAACACTTAAGGATAGAAATTTGTTATATTCCTTACACTTTTGCAATAATCATCTTATCATAAATATCATAAATATGCAGCACTAAGTTTTTTAAATGGACTAGCAATCTTAGGTCAGTTACATGGTGCTGTATATGTTTTATTTGATGACAGAAGACTCACTCTTGCCTTAGGGAAGTGTAATCTTAATTGCAATTTTTTGCTAGCCAAATCTTCTCTCCTTTTTATAACAGTAGGCTCCCTATTTTTAGTTCCCAGGCTTGTAGACTCTGGAGGCAGACATGCCCCTCTCAATCTCGTAGAATAAAATTAAGAATGCTTAAGAATATAATTTCTCTTTTTCCATATTAATTGGTAAAATTGATATTTTACGGGGCTTAAAGACAAAAACAACCCCCCCAAAACTTCAAAACCAACATTATGCACATTTTTGCTCATGGCAAAACAGGATTTGACCTACAAAAAAGTATTCAGATAAAGAAAATTTGCTACACTAAAGACTTTAAAATAGCTGGAAATCTGATCCATTACTTCAAATAGACTGGCCATCAGATGTGGACATGGTGCTTCTTAGTATATGTTGGACACTGGAATTCATGCAGGTCTGTGTACAAGAGAATGTGTTCATTATCCTAATTGTGTGTCTCCATTTAGCTTATTTTCAAAAGAGTTTAAAGGAAAGTATTACATTATTTATGTATATCTAAGTTCAGAATGTTTTTTACGAGACACTGTGTGTCAGGACAAAACAACAGTGAACAATAAAAGGCAGTTTGCTGTGAAATTACATTTATGTTAAACCACATATATACTGACTTCAAAGGCAATGTCTGTCCTTCTGAAGGTATTTGCTGTCCTATCATTTTCAAATTTACTGATGTGCGGTGTCTGTAATAATGATATCAAAGACAAATCCTTAGCTTAGTACATTAAAAATGAATGATTACTGGATTGTTTTTTAAAGAAAAAATGCTTTCAAAATAAAATGTTAATTATCTGTGATCTTGTAAAAATGAAACAAAAAAAACTTGATGAAATGGTTGCAGCTGCTTTGTAATTTTAGTGGTCTGCAATAATAAAGCTACAGCTGTAAAAAAACAATATGGCATTTCTAATACAAATGAAAAAATTCAATTACTGCCAAAAGAAAATTTTAATCTTACTTGGCTTTAAACATTTCCGTGCATAGGAAATTCCCTGTAAAGTGCATTTAATTCTAAACACAGAGCGCTGAACTACTATTTCTGAAAATTAGAGGAGAATCGTGTGTCAGCCCTTAGTTGTTCACAGAATGTTACTGAGACAATATGCCATACCCAAGAGTGAAGTTGGACTGCCTTATTTATTTAAGACAGACATACAAGACATCAAGGCGGCTTCAAAACTAAGCAGAGCTTTAAAATTGCTAGAGGGAAACAYTGTCTGGAAGCGGGAGTGTGGAGGCAATATTACAAAAAATCCATACCTGACTGTTTAGCTGGCTACCCTACTAGAGTTTTTACAAGTAATAAAAAAAAAGTTACACAAATATGCACATCCATGTGTCCATCTTCACTGTAGCAAACAGTTTGGTAATACTAGTGACATAAATAGTACTCTGATGGTCTTTTTTCCCCCCGTCTTACATCATAGCTAATGCTTAAAGTTTGTATATTAAGCACTTAAGGTAGTGACAACACTATGGTCCAAGAGTACATCACATACCAGTCCAGAGGCACAGGACTCCAGTGGCATCTGGGTTTGTCTGGACTGTTACCTTTGGTTGGTACACGAAGGATAGAACCTCTTCCAAAATCTGGGAAGGCCTGAATATTTAGTCACAGCTGTTCATTTGCACAGTTGCATCTGCAAGGCCTATCACCTGTTTTTTCAGGTAAAATGTTTGGCTAGGTTCAGGTGGAGGGATGGTAGGATTGTTCTTTCCTCCTTTCCTAGAATATCGTGGCTTTTTCTTTCCTTAAAACTGGGTTTTTGCAGAATTTACTTGTATTAGCAAGCATTTTTCTGGAAGCTTAGCATTTAATTGGCACACAGTCAGACTGTGAACCTGCCATGCTTGACGTAGCACAGTTACAGTGGTTTTATGCTATTAATCGTCTAATAACAAGGAGTTACAGGGTAAAGGTGGGGTTCTGATAAGGTCCAATTGGCTGATGTTGAACTGGTGTTTGTCTTTGTCACAAGTACTTTTGATAATTGATGCAAAGGTGTATTTAATGTCCTTCAGAATTTCTCATGTTTTGTCTGTGATAATAGACACAGGTGTCTTCAATAGTAGAATGAGATGGTAGAAGCTAGTTCTCTATAGAAACTTGGGTGAGTGAGGGTTGGGAGCTGGTACCTCTGGCACTTGAACAGCTCTGCGGAGGTGACTTGGTGGTAGGCTTTGGACTTTGGGGAGTATCTGCATGGATTAGATTTTTCTCCTTTATAGTAAACATAGTGATGTGCCTTGAGTAGAAATCTGTATCTAGGCTACAGGTATTGGAATAAGAAAGGTTCTTTCCCTGTGGGTAGTATGTGTGTGGTGATATGTGGAAGTGCTGTCCAATCTCACTTTTGTGCCAGGCTGTCAATCCTGTCATGAGGCTTTTTATCACTGTGCAGTGATGTTTTAGGTATTTGTCACAAAAACAGAAGCATAAGCTGCCTAGTTTAAAAACCAGACTAATGATCTTTTTTATAGGTATGGCTATATAAAGTGATCTTTTTATTTGTCATTTAGTGAGAAAAAAGGAGATAGAGAATATCTAGGAAACCATGATGTAGAGGACCCCCTGCATAGTTACCTCTGAACTTGTGTCTGAGGGTTTTTGCTGTCTTCAGGTTTGTTTTTCTAGCTTGACTAGTTTAAGTGTTTTCATCTTTTATAGTTATTAAGAGAATGTTTACAGCAGAYGAAGGTATATTCTTAATCTGTCTTTTATTTGTAAATTGAGATCATATTATCTTTCACAGGTGGGAAATTCTGGATCAGAATTCACCATGATTCTGGGCAGATAACAAACAGCATTTCTTAATGGCACTTAGCAATTATTAACAAAACTTCTCTATGTCCTTGACTTTTTTGACACTGCCAATCCAAATTTGTCTTCCCTTTGGGCACGTCTTATGAGCTGCTCAGATTCAGAATAATTTATAATGAGTAAATCAAATAATTCTCTAACATGTTAATGGCCTTAATTTCCTCCTTCTCCTCAAGGTCTAAAGATTTGATTGCTGTGTTGAGAATATAAAAAAGAACATTATAAATTGAAACCTGTCAGAGATGGTCAGAATGAGAAAAGTGCTGATATAAAAAAAATGTTAAAGGTGCATAAAAGTGGAAGATTCCTGCCTCTTGTTCATATCATGCCTAGGAAATACCTTCTTGATTTACATCATAGWAAATACTGTTTATTTTCATGAAATGTACACTATATGGCACTGAATCAAAGAAAGAAAAGATATAATAGATATGCTGTATTCTAGTATATCTGGAATAATTCCTTTTGTTGTAAAGCTGTAAAGGTATTTGCTTGCATTTTGTGTGTGAGGAAAACTGATGATCCAAAAGAAAATGATGAAAAAATTAATCTGTATCCTGGCAGTATACAGGGTTTAGTTACAGCTCATAATATAAGCAGTGTATCAGTGAAAATAAAATTGGTGTATAAAAGCAATCCTATTATGGGGCTTTGTCCAATAATTTTGTGTTTGTTACAGTTTGTAACAGAGGCATTTATGGCACTCGTCACTTTAATTTTATTTTTTGCATTAGCAGAATATCACTTTAATTCTGGCTTGGAAGGCACTCTGGAGGTCATCTTTTCCAGCCTCTTCTGCCCCTCACACACCTTGCAGTAGGGCAAATTGGGTCATGTTACTCCAGCAAGTTTTGAATGTCTTAAGGGATGGCAATTCCTCAGCATCTTTGGTTCACGTACCAGTGTTTGAGCATACTCATGGTAGAAAAAAAATGAAAATCCTAGTATCCAATCAGAATTTCCTGTGCCGAGTATTTCCCATTGCCTTTGTCCTGTTGCTGCACACCTCTGTCTCTATCTTCTCCACATCCTTCCAGTGGGTAGTTGTAAACGGAAATAAGATCCCTTCTCAGCCTTCTCCTTCAGGCAGAATGAATCCAGTTTTCTCAGACTCTCCTCAGATGTGGCCATGTGTTCTGCCCCCCTTAATCATCCTGGTGGCTTCTGTTGGACTGGCTTGAGGATGAGCATGTCTTCCCCGTACTGGGGAGCTGAAAACTGGCTGCAGTCCTCCAGATGCACTATCACACAGAAACACAGCAGAGCCCCTAGTCATTGTTGAGGACACCATTATGCTAAACGCTGTACAGGCGTGGGAGAAAAAGGTGGTTTGTGTCCCTATAAGCTTGTAAGCTAAATGATTAGTGATAGAAAAGGACAGAGATGGCAGTACCCGACAGTAATGTAATAACGTTTAGTTGGCACAATATGTAGTGTCATTGCCTTAGCAGCAGCCTGATTGTTGTCAAGTGTTTTACACAGTAAGGGAAAATCATTAGAGGTACCTGCGTGAGTCCCTTACAAGCACGCAGAGTAGATTACATATGAAAACGCACTTGATTGGAAATGTAGCAATGGAGTGATTCAGTAAGAGTCAGGAATAAGCATGTCAGAAGTGATTGGTAGAATGGGGAGGTGACCTTGAAAATGAAAGAAAAAAAAAAAAAAAACAAAACAGTTTTGGGAACTAGAAGAAGGGATGATTGTAAACTATTGCCAACAGGTTAATGATATAAGCAGATCAACAGGCTAGAAAATTATCTTTGTAAAAATATTCTTAGTGAATAAGGCAAAGGATGGCTCAGTACTAAAACGTTGACAGCCTGGTCACCTTAATGTTGGAAAGGAAAGACCAAGTCTTTGATGACATGAAGGGACAATCTGCAGGTTTTTGGATGTAGGGTATGTGAGAGCATTTGGAGAAAGAAATATGTCAAAAATGATGATAGAGTTGTGTGCTGGAGTGACAGTTATGTGTAGCCTTAATTACAGTAATTCAAAAACACAAAGAGATAAGCTATAAATGTGAATATGCTTGATGTATTATGGTGACAATGTTCATAGGCTACCTTATGAGATGTCTATAACATCCACTACATTTACTGCATATTACATGACAATAATACATGCTTGTATCAAAATTTAACAGCACTTCTGTACTTGATATTCTATTCAGTGATTAACATACAGCTTTATTCGTGTCTGTATTATATCCCATATGTTTTAAACATAGTTTACAAGTTATTGGATGAAAAAGTCTTATTTGTATTTCTAGCTCTATATCAATTTTTTTTATTGTGCATTGTGAAATGTGAGTGACAATTTCTTTAAGATCTACATTTAACTAGAAAGCTGCTTCTCAGTGTCCATCTAATTCTATGATTCCAACATCATTTATGGAAGCAGCTGGTTTTCATTTGTCTCCTTGAATTACCCTTGTCAAAACTTGTACTGATAAGGGTCAGAACATGTGTTCCCATTATGAAAATCTTCCCCTTCAATTCTTTTTACTGTCATTTCAAGTAATCACAAAATAGACACAAGTTCAGTTAACATTTATGACTTTCACATGTCTTACGTGAAAAAATTTCTGTGACCCATGTACTTCCCCCCCCACGGTGGTAATGACACAGTAATCTTCGTAAGATCCTTTTTGTTACTGCATCATAGGAAATAGCCTGGAAAGAATTTTATTCCAAAATTTCCTCTTTCTTTCCTGAGGCCATTTCAAGAAAGCTGAATATCTGCATAGCTCTTATTATAAGACATGTTTTTAACTGTTTTCCAATTAAAGTAATAAAAGTGTGTTCAAGGTAAATCAAAAGGCGCTGTTAGATATTTTGGATAAYAAAATTCTCCTTCAGCAGGGTGTTTATGTTGCAGAGATTTTATTTTTCAGTTTACTGTTGTAAAATTAATTTGTTTCAATTCTCAACAAGGTTCTTCAGCATTCCACTTTGCTGACTTGAAGCCAGCCTGCTTCTTGCATCTGTAATAAGCAATTAAAACATTTATATTAAATATTTTCTGAAGTCTTGAAAAATTAAACATGGGATAATAAAACAAAGGCTGCTTCTAGCACGGATGGGATAAGAACTACTTTAATGGCAATTTAAGTTTGTAATATTTTTAAGAAGGCTGTATTATTAAAGTCCAAAAATAAATTAATCTGACTTAAGTTCAAGAGGAAAAAAAAGTCAAATGAATGAAATATTATTTTATCTTTACATACAAAACTTACATATAAAATTTTATGAGTTGATAGACTTGGAGAAAGCATTTTGGGAGTTTAGTCCTACCATCGTTCTTTTTGAGACTAGAGGGAATTTTACAAGCATGCCCTATTTAGAAACAAACAGTTTTGTGAGYAGCAAAGCTCATGACATCCGGTCTCTCATAGTTCAATTTTTTACCAGCTAACAGCTATGACCCACAGTTTTTCCCCCAGTTGAAACATTCATCCTTTTTCTCTCTTTCTTTTCTGTGTTGATACTCTAGCATTTCAAAGGCCTGGCCTTAACCTTCTCCAAGGGAGATACAAGTAGTATCCATCTTCCTTAATAGGGTACCTGTTTCAGTGGAGCAAATAGGAATTTAGTGTCTTTGAAAGTGTGGCCACGTCAATTCTTGTTGGACCTGGCCTACACATTGAGAAATGTGTAGGTGAAGCAGAATGCCTGTGTACATGCACTTGCACAAAGTAAAATCTTGCAGGCATCATTTATATTTTTATTGATAGTATAATATGCTGGGTTTTCTAATACCCCCCCAAAAAATTAGAAGTTAGTGCAATAGGCATAAAATGCTTAAAATAAAAAAAAAAAAAAAAAAAAAAAAAAATGAAAAAAAAAAAAAAAAAAAAAAAAAAAGAGATAAATTCTTGATGATTCAAGTGTCAAATATTCTTTGTAATTTGTTGGATATGTTGAGGTTAATATTTCTGCAACGTGCCAAATATAAAACACGTTTTAGAATTTTAATAGCATGTTGCTGAGATTGTTTCAAAAAATGCAGCAAGACTACTACAATTTAAAACAGAGGGATTTTTCTAGGTTAGAATCTGTGCCACAAAAAATTCACCTTTGACTTTAACAAAGATGAATGGCCATGCATAAACCCAGCTTCTTCCAGGAACTGGCTAAATAGGAATGAGTAATTACTTTGTATCAAATGAAAGTATCACTCTCTAAACTAATTGCTTTTTCTGCAGTAGTTTCTGCTAATGCTAAGATGCATCTTGTCCCTCCAAGCTCTTTGACTTTAATCATAATACCATAGGATTTTCTTTCTGCTTCCATGAACTGATTGTGAATTACATATGTGGCAGTCACTTACGGACACATTGAGGTCAACAAGAAACCTGTTTTGCTGGACTTATTCTACTGCGCATCTTGAATTTTGGGAAAATTTAGAACTGTTTTAATTTGTATGAAAACTTGAGCATTCAAGCTTTTCCCAAATCCACATCTATATATTTAATGTGGGACGCTGCTACTGAGGATCTGTATTGTCATCTACAAAATATTTATTTAGCTTTTTTCAAGTCTTGCAGGATATAGCCTTTGGTATTTGGAAACTTTCATTTTGACACTTTCTTTTTGTATATTCAAGGTACCTCCTCACAGGGTTATGGAAGGCATGATCCTCTTTCATTTCTTTATTCTCCTTATACGTGTGGGAAAAAAAGAAATCCACAAAGGACTTGTGTGTGTAAAGTTCTTGGTGTTGCCACCTACGTCTCATAGCTCTAATATGAGGTGATTCACATACATCTATTATCTTCATGATCTCCTAATTAATCTCTGCCATGTTTCTCTGAGTTCCTGAGAGAAGAATGAGAAAACTAGGTCACATTCAATTCTTTTGTCTTTCCTATAACAGTTACTTTCTTCTTTTTTTTTTTTTTTTAGTGTTTTAATGGTGTTTTGTTTATGTAAGATTGGTCCAAAGTGTTATTTTGGTGAATTTTGTGCGAAGCGTTTTTGGATGAACTGGGATCAAATCCAGGAGTTTGCCAGTCATGGAGTTCTGAGTTTGGTGCGACCAGAGATTACCTTTCCAGATAATTCTCACAAGTTCTCTAAGAATCCCAAACTTATTCCCGTTAAAATATTTCCATGCCAGAGAGGTAAAAGTTGAACTCCAAACATGAACGAGAGGCTTCCAAGAAACTTTTCCAGACTTAATTTAAATTATCATTGAGGTGGAGAGAAAGTGAAAGGAGAGGGGAAGAGAGGTTTCTGCRTGCAAGAATGTGGGGGTGTTCACAACTCCAAGTGTTCGGGGTTGTGAAGTCATGGGAGTATTATCATGCTAGCAGCAGTATTATCTAAATCTTCTAATTCTTTATTAAGTAAAATGCATTACATTGTTTAAGTCTTTCCTTTTTTAATGCTTTTTAGTTGTGAGAATATACTGAGATTACTTACACGTCCTGTTTCCTCTTTTGTTTCTGTAAGGCTCCTTTACCGGTGCTTGTCAGAGACCAGATTCTGGGTTTGCTGTACTCTGCTTTCATATGATAGTACTTATAAGTCTTGTAATGAGGATAGAGCAAGTCAGAATATTGCAATAAGTGGGCATTACAGTGCAGCTATTACAGGGCAGTAGTTGCTTTAGTAGAAATCTGTGCGGAGTCTCATAAGAAGTTATTATATTGCCATTACAGTGTCAAAGCAATCTCTAAGCTAGTCCGTGGAGACCACATTATTATGTCATAATAGGAGACTATGCCTTTGCACTAAATGGTTTCAGAATAAGTCTACAGAGACCTAATTATATTGCCATTGCTGCTTGAGAGGATTGTTTAAAAGTAAAGCGCTTTCTGCAGAAGCTCACTTACAATGACAAAATAAAACGAAATTATGACAGCGTATTTTCTGTTAAAAAAAAGAAACAAATAAAGCAAAATCAATTATCATGTCAGATTAAACCATAAATACATAGTAAATGCTGAATTTACAGTCAACCTAACTTAACTCTGGCTTCCTGTAACTAAAATGCACAAATAAATAACAGTTGTCTTTAAATTCCCACAGCAAATAATTTTGTAATTGTGAAAACTGTTTGTATTCATACAGTACTACAATAACTCTTAACAATTTTATGCCCCTGTGATAATGATATGATTGGTTTCTAAAGGACCAGCTCCTGTTCCAAACTATTTAATGCATCCGATGTTCCTAAACAGAACTTTTGATTGAAGTGTTAACTGGTCAGTAGTAGTTTAAATTATGAATTTATGCATGGTTCTAAACGTATGGCTATTACCAAATTAATTTTTATATATATTTTTTGATCTTTATCCAGACAGAGAACAAAGTTATTGCTATGAAAATTAGGTTAATATTAATAACAATCTACACAAAACTTTTCCCAAGACAGAGGGCAAAACAAAGATGAGGTCAATTCTTGCAAATGTTTATTTAGAGTGCCTCTCAGACTATGAAGATGTTATTCATTACCTGTTCTATAGATGCAGTGTCTCCCTTAAATTGGTATGGAAAATCGATGCTCTGAGTAGGASAAAAGACACTCTATAAATCACAAGTATAGACTTTAGTGCTATAAATTTAATACAGAAACAATGAAATCAAAACAAATATCTCTCTGCCATTTTTTTTAGTTAATAAAGAAAGCGTGTAAAGGTTTTATAGAATAACATGAACTTGAACTCAATCAAGGTTCAGATTATCCTGTGAGGAAAAAATAAAATCTAAAATTAAATTTATCAAATATTCATATGCAGGCATTTGTCTGTAAATAAACATTTCAATTAATATATATATGTATGTTTAAACAGTTTCAGWTTATAAAAATCTGCTTTTTATGTATATAGTTGACTTCTATGTATGTGTAGAAGTTTTCTGTCACTTAAGTCTTCATCAGCTAAATGGAGGAAGCTGAAACGAGGCACAATTAGTTCTACAAATTGAAGAGTTGGAGAAAATTGGTTAGAGTTAATAAAGCTGGGGTTTAGAGAACAGTAAAGGGAATATAATACTCATCAAGTAATCAATCAACCTTAGCACATACAGTGCTAATTCTATCTGTCTAATATATCTATTTTGGTATTTCTAATGTATCTATCACTGTGGTATCTAGGTACCATGTGTCAGATTTAGCAAGCCTCATTAAACATAGTATAAAACTTAAATTCAAAATAAGGCAATAACTGTTTTCTATGATACACACAAATTCAGTAATAAAGACGTAAACTAAGGAAGTTCTTTGTTCGTAGTTATTGTATGTTAAATGCACATAATTTCATTACTTGGTCAGATACTGAAAAAAAATTATTTATTTATTTATTCACTTATGGCAGTCTGAAAAATGAAATGAATGAAACAATCTATGACCTGTGAAAGTAATTGTTAAGGCACAGCCAAGTGTGGATTTTGCACCTGTAGAGCTCTGCTCAATGTAAGCTGAGGCTAACATAAGAACATAATGATTTACCAGTAAGCTCCTGATTACGTTGCTATTGCATAGACTCACAGAGGACAAGAAACAACATTACTTATATTAAGACTAACAGATTAAGGAAGGCTGTGATAGTGGGAAAGATCTGGTAGTGATGTTTATGTAACGGAAGAAGAAAGGCTATATGTTTAAGTGTGAAATAGTATGGAAGGAAGTGTTGGGAAGGAGATATTCTTACCTCTTGCTTACATAGCTATTGAGTAATAGCAAAATCACTATCATGCAATGACATGTAAGATATCACATAATGGCAATGTAAAGATTAAGCTCTTCTTCTCAAAGGAATATGGATGGAATATTATCATTTTAATTAAAAAAAAAAAAANAAAAAAAAAAAAAAAAAAAAAAGAAAAAGAAATAGGCTTGGCTAAAAAAATTGGAAACTGCCCTTTAGGGACAAATCTGGGAATGATCAAGGACAGACTTTAGAAAAAGAGTCCCTACTTTAGCCTGTTTGCAGCAATGTACTCAGAATTTCAATGAATGAAGATAACCTCCATTCTCATTTAAAATAATGTCCTGGACAGGGGGAAAAACCCCCTAAGAATCACTTGACATCATTTGTGTAGGATAGTACTATCAAAATATCTGGGTTATTAAAAACATGTACATGCACAAACATTAATTTTTACAAGAATCTCTCCTCCATCATCTTTTTCCTCTTCCCCCCCAGCCAATTAACTATAAATTGAGTTAAGGAATACATCCTCATAATACTTATGCTGTCATTTCAAACAAATGCTCTGATCCATAGAAAGAATGACAAATGTTAGATTTAACAGCCTCTTCACTTTCATAGTTAAATATTGTACTATACTTATTCATCATTTGACCCACAGATCAGACAAGAAGTAGATATCTGTGCTTTGCTGATAATACACCTGTAAGATATATACCTATATGATATAGTGCTGAAATAAGGTGGGTGGTGTTTGCCAAGTTTGCAGTCTCTTTCCAGTACCCACACGGAAGTCTTATCCCATCTCCCAAAGCTCTTGCTAACTGAAATCCCTTTATGTTAAAATCACTGGTCTGTCATGGTGCAGCACTGGTACTTCCAACATTCAGGACATCTATGCTTAACACAGTGAGCCGTAAAAGGAACTTTGAGTTATTTAGTCCATTACGCTGCCAAAGGGCAGAACCAACAGTACCATGTTGACTGCAGCCAAAATTCTTTCAGATAAATCCCCTTGGCTACTGTCAGAATTAAATCTGTGTTTTCTAATTTTCAGTGGTGTGAGTTTTGCTTCTGGAAGGGCACAAAACGTTTTGTGCAGTCTTAAACTCACTGTTTTACTTTTGTGTTTGGAAGACTGGACTGGTCATTAAATAAAAGCCAAGATATGGCAGTTCTTCCAATGTTAGAGTAATACTGGTAAATGGTAATATTGGAACAAGTTCAAGGAATGCCTGCTTCATCATAAAATGTATATTTAAGAGCTTATGTTTTCCCCATATTTCCCAAATATAGCCTGTACTATACTGTGGCAATGGAATATTATCATCAGGGTTTTCAAGAAATAGACCTGACAAAGAATTCAGAACATCCAATTAGAGGAAAATCTGGAAGTCGTAAAGGACAGATGTAGTAGAATAGTATTTCTTTGACAATGAATTTGGCTTATAAAACATCCTTCACAAACCTTTTAGGGTATTGTAAATGTTCCGTAAATATAAAACCAATGTAATTACCTAATTGAACTGAATCATTGAATGCGGTAATTCTATACACATTTTAGCTAGAATATGTTGACTTCATACTGAAATACAAGGAATTAATTTTGCTTCTTTCTGGTTGTTTCAGTTATCAGAACTTGTTATTATTTTTAGATCCAAGAAGTTTGCCCATGCTTCGCAAAGTGTGCTCTTATTGCACATTGTACCAACATTTTTAACTGACAGTATGAGTTCTTTGGATTCTGGGACGAGAATAGATTCAGTTATCTACCAAATCAGCAATTATGAGCTAGAGAACTACTGTTCTTCGCTAGAGAGACAATAATGGCTGCTTCAATGTTCATCAAGATATGAATCTTTAAAATGAAAGAATTCCTGCCAGGGATCTAAATTTTACCTTATTTAGTGAAAGACTACTTCTGTCTGTTTTCTTGTTTCCTTTTAAAATTGTCTTTTGCATCTAATCAACTGAATTAAATTGTGCAGTGAACACAGTTTTTCAAGACAAAAGATTTCATAATGATCCTACAGAAATATTCTGATCCTTACCTCCTGAAATAAACGATCTTTCTGAAGCATTCAAAATTATTTTAGGAAAAATATTGTAATTATAAAAGTCATTAGGTATATAGCTCACATGTAAGTTACATTAAAAAAGACCGTAAGGCTGATGACTGAGAACTGGGGAAATGCTAGAATTAAGGTTACCTATACAAATGAATTCAGTCCAGTGTTTATCTGGATGCATTATGCTATACACAGTGCATTTAATACTATACACAGTGATTAATAAAGCAGTTATCCAATAGTTTAACTCCTTTATTCATAGGCTCAAGGTTTAACCTGAATTCTATTATTTCCTAACTTCAGGACCTTCATTTTGCAACCTGATRGGATATTATTTCATGTTAGATGTGAGTGTACTCTAAGCAGTCACTTGTTTTATTGGAAAACCTTAATTACATAAATAAGAGTTTGGCCACTAAATACTAATTTCTGCATGGGATACTGTAGGATTGGTACCTTCTAGATCCATAGGACAGCTCTTAGAAATCTGAGCTATAAAATACAACTTTCTTACAGCTTTTAACATGTGACAATATAAACTTTGATATAATTGCATACTATAATTAGCTTTTGCCCTAGTGTAGCATCTACTCACTTAAAAATGTACAAAACACTCCCAACTACTTAGAAAAATCTTCTCTGGGGTCAATGAAAGACATACTGCGTTCATTCTAATGTACCTTTTCCAAAAACACTATCTTACAAGAACTGCATATCTGATGTGAACTCTGTCCAACCTCTTCAGAGACTGACAATACTATTTTGGCATCCGTAACGTTGGTCAAGTCAGATACAAAATCTCTTGAAAGCCAAAGAGGGCTTTTTTCCTCCTTTTTTATGTCTTACGGTATTTTTTAATTATTTGTTATTTTAGAATGTTTCCTACTTGAATAAATGCTATTGAGAATGCAGAAGCTGTACGGACACAAAATCAGTTATTTGCCAAGGAAGTTTTAACTATATTACCCTTGAAGTTTTATATATTTTAATGTATTGCTTTTAATACAAAACTCTAACTTTACCCATAAAAGTCTAATTTCTGCCTGATAAACTCTCAAATTAGTTTCAGATAATTGCTTTTTCAGTCTTCTCACATACATCTACTGTGAATTTTTTACAGCTCACTGAGCCATTTCAAATTATGTCTGGTTTGTCTTGCAAAATAAAAATGAGTGATTAAAGATGTTAAGTGTTTCTGTATCCAAACCTTTGTTTTTACTTTCTGTGTTACAAATATTTTTCATTTGACTTTTTTTCATCCATAACGTCTTCAAGAGTCACGCTGAAAAGAAAAAGGACTAGTTGTGGTATGCTGTGCTATACGTTATGTAGTCTTTATATAATATGTTGTTTAATGCTTAAGTGTCAGTTACGCTTTCAGGTCCTGCCCTTTCTGATCCACAGTACCTGCATTACCTATGCTAACGTACATTTGGTTTCCAAACAGGCTCAGAGGTCTACACCATGAATATATGATGGCAGATTTTACACTTATACTTTTTGTAAAATTTCTAAAATTGTGGCAAAAAATGCATGCAATTTAACATCTCTTTACTTCCATCAACACACTGCTGTTAGGAAATTTTCTGCATATTAGTCCTCTTATTTACTGTACTCTTACATGTTTGTGCATTCTCTTTGTCATTCTGCTTTCACTTTGTGTTGGCTCATTTAAACTCCTGAGACTCCCTTTTTCTTTGCCTTAATGTACAAGACCTGCAGCATGTTTGGATGTCACTTGTGATAATTGCACTTCCCTCCATTTGTGATTTTATCAGTTTTCAGACTAAAAATTGAATAAAAGCATTACCAAATTAATTCCTTGCTAATGGTAGTAGCAGGGGGCAGAAAACTGAACTGGCATAAAGAAAGGCTATGATAAGATTTTTGAAGTGTTTCCGTGGATTCAGGACTCTTCTCACTGACATACAAAAGCTCCTTCAAGCTCTACGTTCTTAAAATCAGAGCAGGTTATTAGGMGCTTTTCCTCTGGCATTTAATAGGCAGATATGCACTTCTAGAGATCTCTTCGTCAAATTCTAAACAAATATATCTGTATTTATTTATATAAGAAAGAGATAGTAGCATCAAACAGTGGGCTAAACTGAAAAATACGTTTATTACACTTGTTTTCCTTGTCAGTAACTCAGCAGTTCTTACTCCAAAGACTCTTAGTAACATTATTGCCACTTTAATTTCTTTGGGACCACAACAGCACTTAATCTCTATCCATCTCAGCTCTACCCACCTCACAAATACTCATGTATTAGCACAACTTTCTGTCAAAATCCTCATGTTACCTTCTGTGTTTCAGGAACAACCCTTGCGTTAGGCCCCCTCTGTTTTGCACTTCTTTCATCTCTATATGATAGAAACAAGCTTCCCTAAGCATTATTTTTGTCTTCCACATTGTTGGAAAACATAAGAATATTTTGCTTGTACCCCTTTTAATCACTTTTCTCCTTTTGTGTTGTGTAATATATTGTATATTTACAGTATGTTTAATCGGAGATCACAAAGATAATTAATTTAACAGTCTTGCTGTGAATGTACATTACGTAAATAGTATGAAAAAGGGTGGGATTTTCAACTCTTATTTTTAAAGAAACGTGAATCTAATAAACATCTACTAATTAGTGTGAAGGCTTACCGGGTAAGTACTAAGCTATAAAAAGGTCCCATAACAGTAATCTTTACTGTTAGTATTGTTTGGAACACATAGATGATGAGAATTTTCTGATGGAACAGCTTTAAATTGACTGTCAAAAATCAACTAATCACTATGAAGAATAATAATTTAGAATAAGATCATTTCTGGTTTAAGAATTATCTTTATTTCTTACCATGACTGATATGGTTTATACATATAATATATCATATGTTAATGACATAAAAAGAATGGGGACAGCCGGTTTGCACTTTGTGTGTACTTAGCATTTGGATTGCAATAAGCATGGGCTAAACACCATAACTAATATTCCTCCTTTCTCTAGAAATAAGAACTGAAATGAGATTACAGTCCAATTATCTGGGATTATGCAATATGTTTAATTTTAGCATTATGTGTCTCCATAAAAGGGGGAAAAAAAAAAGTCATGATGATTCGGGGTAATATAACAGTATTCTTCCAGTCTACTTGTTATGTGAGGTAGCTTGTTAGATTTATATTTAACAGGAAAATACCTAAAATGTCTTATGATAAAAACTCAAGCTGATTCTGAGTTAAGTCAAAATAGACTGATATTTCTTAATACAATGAAAACTGAACCCTTTATGTAGAGTTTTCTGAGAGGTTATTGTCTGTTCTTGCCCATAGGGTTTGTTTGATTAGGGGGTGTGTTTGGGGGCTTTTTTTTTTTTTTTTTTGAGAGAGACCTTTCTTTTTTTTTTTTTTCCAAAGTAGTAGATAATTGCCTGTAGGAGATCTCCCCAGTTCAGAGGAATTTAAGCACAATGTGGAGTCATGGTCATAGAAAAACTATAGCTTCAAGAGTAACCGCTAAAATGTTATGATAATTACTTCTTTAATCCTTCTCCTTTTAACGGTTTTCCTTGTTGCATATCTGCAAATATACAGCATTATTATAATAAACAACTCATAGCGCTCCACAGGGATACTGTTACCCCTTTAGAATGGAATAAATAATATAAATTTTAATGATATTTTAACAAATGCTGTGATGTTTACTCAGGTACATAATGGGCTACCACACTGGGAAAAGTGAGTATAAAGGAAGATAAAAGATACTCCTGGTAGAATTTTCATGACACAGAATTATTAGAGAATGCACATTTTTTTAGCTTTTCTAATTCAGCTTCCATTTCTAGCAGATGGCAAATTTTATTCTTTAGAATTCAATTATCCAAGTAGCTAATTAGAATTTTGAGATATTAGAAGTATATAGCCTTAATCATAAAATCTTTTGGAGTAGCAAGTTTTTGCACAATGTATTTATAATATTATGGCTTGTCCTTACAAGATGTAGGCCAAGCCCCCCCAAAATTTAAGTGCAATTTAGTGTGACACATACGGGTAATGATTTCCCTCTAAAGAACACTAATATGTTTAATATGTTGTGCGTGCTGGAAATTCACTCTCTTGCTGAGTATAGTTGCCTCTAATTTAAGAAGACCAGAGACTTCTACTGTAAGGATTATAGAATTTTGCTCTTTAGGGTTTTCATGAATAATGAAAAATTATCCATTATATGGAAAAATTAGTTTAGCTGAATAAGCTTTAGGATGCTTGGAGTTGTTTTCAAATAAAATCTGAAATCAAGATGTTCATCCATTCATTGCGTTCAGCTGTGGGGGAAAAAACACATATCAGTATAAATCATAAAATACTCAGTAAATATAACACCTTCTGCAAGTCTTCGCAGAAGGTTAAAATAGAAAATATAGGATTATCCTTTCTTTAAGTACTCTAATTATTAAATCAGTAGCATTTCTGATGCAGAAATCCTCAATATGTGAAAAATATTTGATTCGATATGATATTAAATCCCCAAGTAGTAAGAAAAATATGAGTGCACTAGTTTTTCCCTTAAGTAAGACGCAAAATAGTAAAATGAGACGTTGTTACTGGTGAAAATGAAAATTATATTTATCTTATTGCATAAATGTGTGAGACATTTTCATTTACCTCTATTGTCTGGTTCTTTTTCAAAACAAAGATCAGATTCCAGAGGCATCTCACTGAGAAAATGATAAATGGTAACATCAAACAGTGACTGTGTAGGAAAAGCAGGGTAATTTGCACAGCTTCATTATAGCCATCTTCTCTGTGAGTTGAGCTCGACTCACTCTGCCTTGCAGACTTCTGCAACACTTTCTTCAGCTACCGGATGCTGACCTTTTCTCACTGTGCCTTGAAGCAAAATTGCTCGTGGGTAGGGGACCACAGCGTTCCTCCTCACAGAGAAAAACAATAGCCAAAGCAAGAACCGTGCAGCCATTTGGCAGTGTACTAACTTCTCCTGGCCAGATTTCCGAGCCTAGCCTTTCAAAGCTTCTCTGAAATAACTTAAAGCAAATCAACTATTTTAAACAAAAGGCTGCAGAAAAGGTTGTCATTCCAGCAAACACTCCAGAGACACAAGATCACTTATATTCTTAATTAAAATAAATCAACTTCATAAATGAAGTTTTTATAGCCAGTATGCAACTGGAAATTTATAAAATATCTGCAAGAGGGTTTCAAAGCATCAGAGTTTGTATTTATAGGAAACAGGACTGACGTGTGCATGTGCACGTGCGGATGTGTGAGCACATGTTTGTGTGTCCTAAGTAGACAGCTTTCATAATGTGAGCCTTTTCCAAGGCCTCTTCCAAAGGCAGATATGGCTAGCAGAGTCTTCAGTTTTTCCCTGTCCCAAAAAAGGAGAATCAGAATGCTGGATTTGCCAGGTTTCTGAGATGAAGTATTTATGTTAGATCCAAGATCAAGATTTAAACAGATTGCAGTCTAATCTTTACTAAATAAAATTAAATTCTCTGTAGATGCAAATTAAGTATATTTGGTTGGAACATAGTCTGTTGCCAACTAAATTGTTTGTTTTTATTTAACATAAATCTGCATGTGCGTGGTCTTCATCTTGGCAAATTATGACTGTAAAAGTAGGAAATATAGAAATGGTAAATACTGGCTTTTAAGCCACACCAAAAATCTCCCTTATACAAAAGCATTATTAAGATTTAGGAAAAGATGTAAGATAAATAAGAGTTCTTCATAAGAACAGCCAAAAGCTTTGTAAAAGTAAGGAATTGGAAAAGGTTTCGAGAAAATAGAGGGAAAACAAATTTTCCCTTTTTAATTCCAGTTCATTTTTTTAATCAGCTTCTAACAAAAGCTAAAAATGCAATATGAAAGCCATCTATGTGGGCAAGAACACCGGTTGCCAGATGAAAATTTTACACCTGCTTAGACTATTCTGTGAATGGAAAACCCATGAGTAAATAACTTTTTAATGGACTCTGTATTTATTTTGACGGAATATTTATAAGCAATTTTTATTTTGGTCATAACACTATTTTTAAAGTGTCCATGTATGTACTGAGAATAGTTTTCTAGAACTCTTCAAAGCTAGTATTTTTCTATTTCACATTAATTAATCAGTTACAATTTTGTCCCATCCCATTGTTGTGTTTATTGATGGGATACAAACACTTGACTTTCAAATACAGTGACTGAAAATATGATTTAGAAAGCATGCTCTCTATTCATTAATTCTGACAAACTTTATCTGTCAGATGTTCATAGAAAGCATATACATATGGCTATGGATGATTAATTTCAGATTGCAAATTAGTAAAAATTTTTTTTTCCAGTTTTTTTTTGTGATTAGTTCTGGATAATCAATACCTACTGGTAATTATTTTAGATAATGAAACTGTCAATTTTTGCTTCCCTAATTTATTTTGGCAGTCATTTCTGCTGGAGTTTTGTTTATTTTTTTAATTAAAATTTAAACAAAGTTTTTAATCAGAAATTTGGCTTTTTGCTTACTCTGAATTAATGTCCATACAAAATAACGGAACAAGATTTTAATTACAGTTTGACTTATATGTGAGTTTGGCCAATGATTAGGCCCATAACTTGCAGTGTAATTTTGAACAGTGAAACTGCTGAAGCAGATATTGCTGTGATGTTTACCCATGCAACTCTGAAATTCTGAAAAATCCTTTTAGTTTTTTTCTGTGTATGTTCCTATGAAAGAAACTAAATTCTGCTGTGGCTTTAAGTTTCCTTTTTTTCTAACAGATAGCTGTCTGGCTTTTCTGTGAATTARTATGCAGACCAAGGCAAATTACTGACCTTGCACATGGTTCCTTTTCCCACTTACAGATTTCTCCCTCTATTTTTCCCTCATCTTGTTTTCTCCCAGATAGTCACTAAGTCATTACTTTCATGAATGTAAGATGAGCGTTCACGGGGAAGGAATTCTGACATTCCCCAATGTTCTTCTGGGATCAAACTTTCCACCATGAATTTGAGCATTTTCCTCTTTTTGTTTTCTTTCTACCAAAAAAGGCCAAGAAGGTTCTCCTTGATAGCAAGGAGTTACACATACATATACACGTATATATACACATAAGAGAGCAAATGATTTTTCAGGAATCTGACTTGTTTCAATTGTTTGGCCTTTTATTTCATACCATACTTACTTGTTGCAAAGATACTGATATTTTTATTTAT
Source organism: Phoebastria nigripes (assembly GCA_035582835.1). Classification (NCBI taxonomy): domain Eukaryota; kingdom Metazoa; phylum Chordata; class Aves; order Procellariiformes; family Diomedeidae; genus Phoebastria; species Phoebastria nigripes. The sequence continues at coordinate 3,588,623 of JAYKAV010002109.1, read as the reverse complement.
GTTTTATAAAATCTGAGTTTTAATCTGATTTTTAAGCAAGTGCCTGTTTAATAGACAGGATTATAAGGCTTCAGGATCCAGGGGAAAAAAATAGGCAGTAGAAAGGAAGTTTGGAGTTAAGAAATTTTCTGACTTTAACTGTTAGGAAAGCATATAATAATCACCACTAATGTCACCACTAAAGATCACAAGTCACCACTGAATTGTGTGATTGTTTTTATATACACTGCCTGTGCCTTTGAAGACAGTACCTATAATTAGACAGTACGAGGAAAGTGCGTGTTTTTAAAAAAAATGAAGTTGTTTAAGAGCTGATGCTGAAGTAAGTTCAAATATAAAAAGCAGTTTTAAAATAACACTTTGCTGTAATGAGTAGAAATCATGACAGGAGAATAAAGCATAAGAAAATATCCTTGGGGCATAAGTGAGATGATTAAAAATATCATTAAAGCTAAAGCATCTGTTTGAATCCTTTGTGAGACACCCAATGCACCCACATGCACACATAAATGAGGGCTCAGTTTACTAATGCTGCAGTTTGAACACTAAATATAACATGCTTTGCATTTAAAGAACATACAGATTAAATATGAGATGCCTGTAATACAAGGGAGCCTGCAGTAATGATACGCTGTGGATTTAAAGATCGTATGTAAACAGGCAGATGTCCAAAGCGAGCAAATGTTCATTACAGAAAATTTCACATCAGGCATCTATTTTATACCACTAAAGTAAAATAAAGAGTATTTTTTAAAGGTTTGCAGGGAAAATAAAATTTATTAGCAAAGATCAGCAGAAAGGTGGCAGATGCCATCCTGATAATCTGTCAGAACAAAATACAGCAGGCACGGGGCACCTGCATTCAGCGGGCCAGATCCCATCTGATGTTACGGCGAGGTTGAGACGGAGCCCTGTGATGCAGGAGAACGTCTTCATTGTACCGGAAGAAACTGGGGACTGCGTGCACATACGCACAAAGGAAAAAAACCAAGGTGGAAATACAACTTCCATCTTATAGATGTTAGATATTTAACACGCATACCTTTGCTTTCTTGGTCCAAATAGAGTCCAGTTTAATCCTTTTTGCAGAACATACAAGTGTATGAAGCTCTGCTCGAATCTGTAGTATTTTAAGTCATCACTATCCCAAATAGCACTGCCTGCTGCTGTTAATGTTCTCCACTCACATGGGATGTCTGTACAAACCRCAGTCCACTACAGCCAGCTCTTGTCTGATCATCAGCTACTTTATTAGTGATTTTTAATTATTTCATTAATTTAGAATGGAACCTAAAAGATCATTTCAGAATGGGATTTTTTCATGCCTTTTTCTATAGATGATTACCCTGAAGCTAGTTAAATAGACAAGATATAAAAATGAAGGAAGAGTAAAAACACATTATTTTTCAAACTTACCATAGAAATCATTGAAAGAACAGAGGAGATCATCTATGGTCGCCTGGGAGTATCTAATTTGAGGGGAAAAAAAAAAAATCAATCTCAACTGTTTTTTTTTTTTAAATGTAGGTTCAGAAATTCAGTATTTTTCAACCAGCTTTAAACTTCATTTAAAGGTCAGTGTACATGTCTGTCCTTAATTGCAGCTGGTCAAGTAAATCAAGACAATGAATACTTAGTATATTCTGATAAAACTGAAAAAAGGCACAGATTTTTGTCTCCATTTTGGGAGGAAAAAGTCCAAATTTGATGTAAAATCACTAATGTCTGGATGTACTTACAGAGTGATTGCATGGCAGTAGCACAAGGCACACTTAGGCCTCTTCAGATTTTCTTGATAATTAATACTTGGTATTAGTATACTTAGAATTTTCACATAATGTATTTTACCACTAATTAATTAATTAATTAATTACTTCTTGTGTGAATGCACAGGAATGATAACCGTAGAGTCTTTATCCACCTTCTCCTTGTCTGCCCCATCATTAGTGAACTGCTGAAGATTATCTGATCCAGCTTCCTACTTGAAGAAGGATCAGGTCTTGGTGAGCCAAACACTGAAAATCTCCAGGGGTCAGATTCAACCACTCCTAGTGCTTCATCAATCTACTTGTGGTTCAGTAAAACCAGGGATGAAAGTTAATGGCAGARAACAGAAAAAAAGGTAAGCCTTCATGATTCTCAAACTGCTTGGAGGCAGAAGTCTGTTTCTGGCAGTCTCTGCTGAGTTGGGCCTCTTCATATAGTACTGTACAGGAAGAGAGTTTGACTTCCACTCCTTTCCCTCTCCTTTAAAGTGGCATTCCCTCTCTCCCAAGATAAGGCTGAAAGTACAACATCTCAGTGTGATGTTGTTGTCTGGGAACGAACAAGGTAAGGATAGCACACTTTGAAAGAAAATCATTGCATCAGAAATACAGGAAAATAACATCCAGCTAAAGCATTTCAGAAATTCCTGTTCTTAGCATTTCCACAGATTTTCCCTGAAGTGAATGCAGATGCCCAGACCGGTTTTGGTAAGAGTTGGAAAAGGTTCTGAAAGAGGAGTGTCTTCCTTGAAATAGCATAATGTGTGAGGCAATGATATAAGCTGTACAGAAAGCTTGTAGATGGATCTTACTCAAATAGATCTAGACTGATTTTTACCCCTTCCTTTATGTTTAAAACAGTTGACTGGTTTAAAATAAGAGCACATATTTTTAGGGTAGGCGTTCTTAGTTCTGTGCCTTTAAAAAGGATTTCTAAAAAAATGAAAACATTTAGCCAGAGTTTTCTAGTCTTTAAAGATACAAAGACTTCATCTATAAGTCTTATCTTTAAAAATATATGTTAATCCYTAGGAGTTCCTGCACATGAACGACAACTCACAAAGCTAATGAAAGGACAGCTAGAAAATTCCTCTTAGTCATGGTTATTCCTCTTTGCACAGCAAAACCCAGAGAGTTTAAGAATGCAGTTACCCTGATTTTTGCATCTGCTGAAGTCCCTCTGCTGATATATAATTCTAATAAGAGTTGATCACAATTCTGTAAAGTACTTTCAGAAGGTCAGCAGAATAATGATTCCTTTCCCCTAATGGTTTAACTCTTTTGTAACATATGTTTTTGAAACATGACAAGAAAATAGAGGTATTCTTGCATGTAAATTCCCAGCTTCAAGGGTGGAGTATCATGCTAACACAAGCAGAGAGTTACATTTCCTTTTCATGATAATAAATACTTAATTTGTAGCACTACAGGCTATTAAAGCAATCAATCCTTCATACCCTATTCTGAAGTAAGGTACATTAATAGTTAATTTCATTGGAGTCTTGCATACAGTCAAAAGAGAGTTCTGTCTATGCTGTAAATAACCAGCAGCTGCAGACCATATTTCAGAACTCTATACGTGTTCCATTTATGCTCTATAACTGGTTCTACCCTGCTATCAGGGCTGCATTTCTTTAGTGATCAGTAATTGATCATCTGTGATTTGTGTTTATTCAGTTGGGTCTTGGTATTAATCTGTGCTTGTACCTTCAAGCCTCTGCTCTCCTCATTTTGTGTTGGACCTTTTGGAAACCTCTGCTACAGCTTCTGATTTTCTTCAACAGCCTTCGAGATCTGACTTCCCAATAACATGAAGTCTTATTAAAACAGCCTAGTCACACATACATCCTTATCCTAGGGTCATTGAATAGTTCTCTCTACAAAGTAATAGTCCATTAAAATATACGTTTATATGTATAGCCATAAAATGCATGGTAACTGCTTGTTTTTAATATCTGTTAGTTACAGCAGTATCATCGGTATGTTATCAAAATTGCCTTACAACAGCATGACAAAATATTGTTTACTGCTACAAGCAGACCACACAGCAGTTCAAGTTTCTTGCCTCGGTAATTCTTCATTACTGTCATGTTAGGTCTTTTTTGCATGCTGTATCCAATACCAGGATATGTGTTGATTATATTCTTCGCTAGTTCAAAGATGTGATTGCACGAGTTAGGGAATTTCCCATGTGCTTTATACATTCTAGGCTTGGGTTCAGGTTCCTGCCAATCTTCTAAGAAGAGAGAGCAAACAACAGTCCCAGAAGCATCATGATGGAAAAATCAAAAGGGGTACAAGCTGTTTTCTGTTTAGTTTTTTACAGTCTTGTGAAGTGTTACGGACCTTTGCACGCACGTAATACACATGACTTCGGGCTAGTTCCTAACTGCATAGGAGCTGACAAAAATGCAATCTGTAGCATTGCCTGTTCTGTGGACAGAGAATTAAAATTGCSTAAACTGCCATTTTTTCCGTCATTAAAACTGGCTTGAAAGAAATTAGATGAACAAAAGTAATCTTAGTGTTTATATAAGATATATTAACAGATCTTCAATAGCAGTGTCACTTCCAAGCATTCATGTAATAACTACATGAAAATAAAAATAAACAATGCTAATAAACTTTGCTATAAGGAGTGCAGCCACTCTCTGATACTTTTAGGCGAGTATCCTGAAGGCTATAATAATTATACTTAAGTGTTCCCAGAGTATTTATATGTGTTTCTTTTAAAAGGAACAGATTTTTGCCCTTAAGGCCCACTCAAGTTGCAATGATTTTAATTAGTGACACACATAGCTTAATTCAACTTACTCTACATGCGCTTTTAGGAATGTTTAAATCGGCTAACAACTCTCCATAATCAAGGAGCTGAAGGTGTATGTGTAGTGATATGGATTTAATAGAACAATTCTCTTAACTCAGACAGGGGACTCTGATTCTGGGGCAGACGTGATTAAAGTATAGTCTATAACTTTAAAGAAACCACAGGTTGAGCCAGCTTAGGGTAAAGGGCATTGATCAGATCTAATTGACTTGGGCAGGCATGACAGGTTTGGGCTTTTTAGTCAAGATTCCTGACTGAACCAAGTTTCTCTAAGGGACTGAAATCAGATCTGTATAGCAATTTTCTCATGTCCTTCTGCTGGCTTCCCTTCTGTTTTTCAAGTCCTTTGTGAGATATAGGGCCATGGATTTTTCAAAAGAGCTGTAATTCCCACGTTGCTGTATTTGCAGGTGTGTGTGACACTAAGCTGTTTGTTTTGGTGCCTTCTTGCCCTATTTTATCTTACTCAATATTCAGCTTTAAAAGTGTACATGAGAATGATAAGTTAGACCCTGGGTGAGAAAGGACAATTGTGTTCCCAAAAACATGACAGGATGGGTATGTCTGGGTGTTCTTACACCATTTTGTGGTTTGAGCTGCTTCTCTTSCCCTCTGTTCCTTACTCTTCTGACCTCTTCAGCTCACCACAGGAGCTTTGCTAATGCTTTCTGTGTTAGAGGTATTTGATAAACTCTCATACAAAATTGATGACTGTAAACAGATTCTTCAGCCATCAGACAGAAGACCTTCCTGCCTTCTTCTTTCTTCTTCTGGGCTATGGCTTTCACATCCCAAAACAGCCTACCTAGGGAGCACTCATTCCAAGTGCATCACRAACGGTATTTCCTGGTTTCGGACTTTTGCACAGTTTCATACACTTAAAGCTGTTGTTTTTTTCTGTACCTACTGACTGACTTATTTACAGTCGTGCCTCCTAAACAAAGTAAATAAACATATGTAAGATTAATTAGTTCAGGCCAGCCCTTCATGATTCTCTGGACTTAAAAAGTTAGATTATTCTAGCAGGATTTCAGGACATCGCTTGAYGTAACAATGCAATATAATCATCATTTACACAGGAAGAAAAATTTTTTCTTTGTGCTATCTCCTGTTTGGTAATATTAACAGCCTATAAATCACATTATAACATACAAACATGAATGAGTGAAGCAGAAATAGGGGTAGCTGTAATCTCAGTAGATTTTTTATCTTTTGAATACTGATAAAAAATTGAACCTATCGTGAACTGTAGAGTCTTTGATTTTATAATGGAATGTTTAGTTTGTTACATTTCAAAGAAACATCATATTTTCTTTAAATTTATATAGACTTGCTTCATCTAATTATAGTGTATTAAACTGTAAGAGAATCTAGAGACATTGTTCTGAAGATCTGTATGTCTCTCTAAGATTGCTTTGTTTACTGAGAAATCATAGCACAGATATATTTTTGGTTATCAAAGTTATATTATCATCAAGAAAACAATTGAAATAAATCCCAGGTCAGTGTTTTGATTATGTTCTCTAAATTCACAATTTACATTTCTGTTAGATTTTTTTTTTTATTACAGGTTGGGTATTTTTTCATATAGACGATTATACGGGTAGTACCTCTGTAATTATACTTAGGTATATGAGACATTCTGAGAGAAGAACAAAGGATCTCCTTTAATCTGGATAGGTTACAAATCAGGTTCGTGTTTGTAAGCCATATTTTAAGTTGGATTAGTTTTCAGAGAGAGAGAAAAAAAAGAAAGAAGAAGTGCTTTGAAGTGTTTGGTTTTGGTCCTTGTTCTTAAACAGATATGTGTCTTACTGTCACAAAGTTGATTAAAGTAAAGCTCCACGAATGTCATTCCTGTTTCTGTGGTCCATGTTAAACAGACCGCTTTAAAATGTATGCACTCAGTTGTCAATGGTATTAGCATCCTCCAAATCTCAGCTTCACAGGATTGAAGCTTGACAACAGAGATTTTCTGAGTATTTCTGCTTTGATAGTAGACACTATTAGCAACCTGTGATATGCCAAGCCTGATAATACACAGAAACGCCAAGCTATGAAGTGATACAAATGTGCTCTGTATGTGTGTGAACCTTAGAGCTGGGTAAAGTAGGTGCCTCTCAGAACTTCATATTGAGGTCAGAGTTCAAAAGGGGCTTGAATTAATCAAATTTTTGGGATTTTGATCTTATATGTGTATTGTGGTTTTRGACCAGAATTAAAACAGGAATCATGGATTTTGAATTAGATCTATAAATCTACACATACTCTAAACTGAGACTGAAGTCTCTGCACTGATACCTGAGGAGTTTTGATTTTTCTTTTTTTAGTGGCATAAATGTTCTAGTTTTGACCTACATACTACACTCATACCAATTCTCTCTCATTTTCTCTATAATTCTTATAAAGTAACCTCAGGAGGATATAGGAGCAGGACATTTAGAAGAGTTTATGTACAATTATTACTTTTCTAATTAAAATAATTTACACGTGTATAGTTATTAATATGATTAAAGGAAAAATCCAAAAATACCCTTTTAATCACTAGAGTGTGACTCCATAGATCTTTTCTGCATTATAATAATTGAATGAGATCTATAAAGCTCAGAAATTAATCACATTCCTTTTAGAAAAAGAGGCATTTTACTTTTGGTAAAAAGGCAAATAAGCTAAGAGAAAAAATTTTGTTCTTAGTATACTTCAGTATGAATTGATTAAAAGAAAATAAGTATAAGAAATCAGTATTATTGGCAGCTATAGTCTCTTTATTGTGCTGTAGAAGTGCAGATGGAAGATACAGCCATGTACCAGAATGGCACTGCACCTGCCCCACTGATTTGTGATGTATTTGTTGCAGGTTGCTACTATGATTAGCTGCTTTATTTTATTCAAAAAATTGCAGAAAACATTTAACTGAAGTTGACAGAATAACCAAATAGAGGGTGCCTGTTTATTCCATCATATTCATATGTCACGTAATTTGTCAATGGCCATTTTGTGCTTCAAAATTCATTTCTTTTTGACCAGACTTACATTTAATATATTTTGAAGTAGTTTACAAACTTCAAACTAAATTATTTTTTTAAAAAATGCCAGCATACATTTAAAATGACATTGCAGTCATAGATTCTTAGTCAGTAAAGAACATGTGTAAAAAAAAAACAAAACAAAACAAAACAAAACAAACCCCAAAAAAACCCAACAACAACAAAAACCACCCACAACCAACAAAAACTTATCTGTACTCACTACAGTTCCAATATACTTTGAATTTTGATGAAAAATGGTGTTATCAAGGAACACTGCTGAAATGTTTAATACTTCATGAATGAATTGTTAGAAATTCAGAATTCAGACCAGTCAGGTTTATACTGTCTTTTAAACAGTATCTAAGTCTACCCAAGTCAATGTTTCTCATATCTAATGTCATACGTGCATGATTATCAGTCCACTCAGTCCCAAATACCCCTAAAGAGACCAGAGCCAATCTCATCATGTCCAGCCATTTAGGGTCCAAATTTCAACACAATTTCAGCATTATGCTTTCATGCGATTAGAGGTTAAAAACCGTAATTTTGCTTTCGTCTTAGCAAATACATACCGGAAAGAAACAAACACCTTGGGGGTATCCCTGACCCAGTGTGGGTCACCCAGACATTTCGTGATCTTGACTCACATGGACATGGCTGCAGCCTCCGGCTACTAAATCCCTGCAATTTATGCCCAACAGGGCTCATGCATCAACTAAGTGAGCACTGRTAGGTAAACTAATTGGGTGCTCATGGGTGAATGCAGAAAATCCTGCAATTTTTGCCCAATATACAGAGCTAAAATAGCAGTGTGGTTTGCAAGTCCTTCTTACTTAAATGGGCCTAGGGATTAGATATTTAGAGGAGGAAAAGTAAAATATGCAGCACCACAAAGACAGAAAAAGCAGTTTGTCTTGATAGGTGTTGCCTTTGAAGTGAATTAATGGCATCATAGCTAATCCCTGAAATGGCTTGGACAATTAGTTTGTGAGACTAGGACATGCTACATTTACAAGGAAAATATTTCCATGGACATTTAATACATGTCTTGCAATACCTATTTCTTYAGTAATACAAATATTATTACAATCTTGGCAAGTCTTATTAAAGATAATTCTTGATTTGAAAGATTTACTCTAGGTGAATTCTCTTCCTGGTAATTGTTCCATATATCCTGTATGAGTTCAAATGTCATGTTTCTCAATTCAGGGAATGGCTATTGGCATACTCACTTTAAAGCCTTCAGAACCTTTGGCTTTTAAGAAAAGTCTTTCTAAATGATGTCTTTTATATCTTAAGACGCACTGTCAGAAGCAGTGAAATCTTTTCTGTTGAAAACTAAGGTTAACACAGAGACCTGCAAGTATAATGCAGGTTAAAAAACGCACTAAAGCTGATTAGGTACTGAATGTGATACTGAAATAAGTACTGTGCAAACATGATTACTTGCACATCTGTTAGTATAGGAATTTCAAATGTATGACTTAGGATTCCCAAGAATAAATTAGTTCTAAAATATATGAATACATATGCTATTAATCAAAATTGACTATACTCTTCCACAGTTTCCCAGTTTTAGAACTTTTTAATACTTTAAACTTAGCCTTTTTCCTGAAGCTGCATGAGTTAATTGAAAATAGTATAAAAATTACAAGTGCATCTGAATTATGCTTTCACAGCATAATTTTATTCATAGTAAAATTTCTTTTCAAAATATTGTATAGTTGTGTGTTATAGTAGCACACGTCTCAAAGATTTGAGGAGCTTTGTTCAAGGGAATGGTAGACATGCAATAATAGTAAATTTCTGCTTTAACATGTTAAAAATTTTATAAAGTGCAAATAATTTCAAATAATTTTTATTTGAATATGTGGCATTGTATTGAAGTATAAATTATCTGTTCATGAGTTTAATGAAGGCCAGAGGAACTATTTGCATTTTGGTATAAGTATTTCTTGGAAGAAATTAAAAAATATTTCAAGGAAGCTAAAAAGTCACTTGAATATTTCACAGTCACACATGTGAAATAATTTAAAGATAGTGCTTTAGTCTTAAAATTGATCTACATGAAAAGAAAAGGTATGATATGGTTAAATAAGACCCAGATTAAGTCAAAGGTTTTGTTCTATGTTGGACAAAATGCTTTGATGTTGCTACATCAATCCAAAACGTCTTTTCCCTGGTGCAGTTAGCATGTTTATTTAAATGGGTATTATTTAACTGTTATCTGCATATGTAATTTAGAATTTACAGCTCAAATGCTCTCTAAAAAAAATACATGAAGGAATTTCATGTTCACATTTCACATATTGTATGTATTCAGCAGAATGTGTCATCATTTATGTAAATATAGCTGTATCCATTCCTATAAGTAATTGTAAGGTACACCATATTTTCCTCTGTTATCCAGTAAAGCCAAAGGTGTATGTTGGATGCTATAATAATGGTCTAAAAGCTACAGAAATTGAATTTTAGCCCACTGTTATTACAGAATATAATAACAGAATTCACCTACGTGAATTTTCATTTGCTTAACTGAATTGTGGTTCTTGTAGAATTAAGGCTGAAGCCAGTATTGCTGTTGCGTGTAGATATCATTGTATTCATGGTTGTGTTACGCTTTGTATAAGGCTTTCTGGTTTGTGGTTATTCATTAGTTCTGGAATATTATTCAAAAATGAAATGTAAATATTTGTAATTCCTGAAAGGCAATATAATTCTTTCCTACTAGCCTGGCTTTTGCTTCACCATTGCCTGCTGTAAAAGATGAATAGTCTTCTATTCATCTTTTAGTATCTTTTTACCAGCTGTCTGGACACTTACAAACTCTAATTCTCTCTTTATTGCCAGCACACGCTCAATGAAAATAGGAGTATTTGTAGCAGAGTACTGCAAATTGAAAGAGTTTCTGTAAACCTGGCATTGGGTTTCAACAACTCCAGTTAGTTATAGTTACACAACTTTTTGACTGTGCTGAATTTAGCTTTCTTAGTACAAAATAAAAATCATGTCCCAGTAGTGAGTGAGAAGCAGAGACAGCGTATCACTGTTTTTGTTTCATGCTGACACTTACAATACTATTTACCAAAGCTGGTACTTTCATTTGAACATGTAAAGAAAATAAATCAGGAAAGAAAGCTATAACTACCGTGGCAGCTGCTAGAAAAATTTTGAAGAATCACCTGGTATTCGTTTTCAAACTGGCATTTTTTATTAGTATTTCAAGACAGCAATGTCAATTAAAATTCCTTTCCTTACGGATCTAATGCCATACCCATTTTTAACACTTTAAGAAGAAGTTGGATCCATGGATAAGGTCAGATCTGTGGTTAGCAGCATTTTAATGTATGATCCCCTTTATGTGTGTACATCCAGAAATCTCTAGCCTGGATAAGTGCAAAAAAGAGATGTGTTTTCCTCAGGGCACTATCCATTCAAGAAATCATGACTGCAATTTAGTGAACAAAGAAATACACTCTCCGTGATGCCTAATTAGTATAGTGTCACACAGCTGAATGCTTAAATAGAAAGTAAATATTTAGCATAAGCAAATAAAAAAACTTTAATAATTTTTCAGTTAACCAGATAACTCTACAGGGAAGGATATCATCACAAGATCATTCTCCTTTCTTCTCCAAATTTTAACATTCCATTTGATGCAACACATTTTAAATTTTACTTTTTTTTTATGTAACAAAGGTCTCTCGATTTACAGTGAATTTCCACAGGTTAGTGTACTTTAAGAGCAAAGTTCTTTTTATTTCCTTTTCCAGCAGGAGATTTTATGTAAGATGATGTAAGCAGGGCATGCCAATTTGCCTGCCTTAAAGTGATCATATCAATTGATGGTTACAGAGTTTTTATTAGTATAATTAATTTCATAACTACATTATTATTAAGAAAATTAAGAGAATCTGTAAGGGCTACTCCATCATCCCAACAGTGGAGTGTTGTTAGTGCTGTGGCTTATGTTGACGTTTAAAATAGTTGAAGAAGATGCATTGCCCTGAGCTGTAGGATGGAGGCAGAGTTAGTGGTATTGTCTGGCAATGAATTTAATGTGATTATTGTTCACTGACAGCTCAGGTGGAAAGGAACACATCACTTCCAATACCCGCTGAAAGCTGGAGGCCTGGGAATTAGCCAGGTTTCTCAGCAGGTTCCTCTTCTGAATTTTGGTACTGCCATCAGAGAGTCTGAGGAGGGGGAAAATCCTCTGTCCAGAGATAACTGTATTGGAGAGACTTTTYTCCGTGTTTGGTCAAACAAAGCACTGATTCATAAGTGAGAGAGACTGCCTGAGCAATGGAAGACTTTTACAGAGTAATTACTTTCAACAGTTATTGTAAAGCTAGGCTTTTTAAGAAKCAGACTGATGTTAATGTTCAAGGGCAGTAAGGAAAAAGGAAGGAAAAAAAAAAAAAAATATTAGCAGAAGAGTAAGAGTCTCTGCAGTGATTTTCCTGAAAAGAAGATTTGTGAATGCACACAAAAGCAATAGTAAAGAAAGGAAAGGTATTGACAAGAAAGGAAATGAAAATTAATTAGAAGTGTCAATATTTCCCTTGAGTAATTAAATAAGAGCATTCTTGTCCCCCATCCATTTGGGGGGGAGGGAGATTGTAGTTCACTGCAGTGCCATAAATTATAGAAAGGCAAGTTGGTCTCCAGTTTCATGGATTCAGTGACAAACTGGGCTTAGGGCACGTGCTAACCCGTTCCAGTCAGCTACACAGCCTGCCTTCTGCAAGCTGTCAACCAAATCCTGAATAAGATCCAGACAAAAAATAGCAATATTGTTTATGTTTATATTTTAATCTAGATCATGTTCAGGATCTAGTGAACATCTAATGGTGAAAAATGYAGTGCTGGGGCCGGAATGAATGACATATGAGGAGGCAGAAACGCATTAATGCCATTAAAAGACAAATCTTTTGGTGCTGCATACTAGCCGTGTAAAAAAGGTATCTTTCCACATAGCAATTACATACTTTAATTCAAATTGGAATGAAGTGATGAGAGTATGGGTCACATCCTGACCACAGTTTGCACTTGTTCAGTTCTCAGTGRATTCAAAAGGATCTTATTTTGTTTACCCATGGGTAGAACAGAGACACTGGGATTAGAATTACTCACAGATTGGTTTACAGCTGTGCTTGTGTAATCCATATAGACTGTAAGAAAACGATTTAAAACAAAGATTGTTTCTGTTACACTGATATAGATGAGGTTTATCTTTGTAATCTCAAAACTAGATTACTTCCATGCCAGCAAATGGCTTTTTTTTTTTTTTTTCTTCTCTAAAATATGAAAAATGTTAACATCAGTCACTTCAGCTCCTGGAAAATCTTTTCAGGTCTGAAATTCTGTTGTGTAAATTAATAGCACAGTTCACTAGAGAAAAATATTTTAAATGTATTTTAACATTATATAGAAGTAGACAACTTGTAAGATAACATATTTTCTTCTAGCAAATATGTGTCATATTAGCTGAACAGGTTTTAACAAGTGTGTCCTCATTCCTTCAGGAACTAAGAATATAGTTGCTAGATTCTCAAAGCAAATTAGGCACCCAGCTCCCCTTAAAAACAGAAATAGGTAATAAAATTTRTTCTGCTCTTCAAGATCTGAATGAACTTGAAAATGCCATCTGGTTCTTAAAGGAAAAGAAAACATTTTAGTTGCTGCATAGAGTATGTGCTTACCCGCCTGCTTTGTCTTGTGAGTTTTCTTTCGAGAACAGACATTAATTTTTCCCTGTGGTCTTGAAAGTATCTGAACTTTTGTTCCAAAATACACTTCATCTTTCATGGAAAAAAACCTGTTAATTACCTTGCTATGTCAACATCTTAACCTTTTATTTTAAGGTTAGCATAATTTAAGGTTATGGAAAACATATAGTTCAGCTGCACTGAGTTAGCTATTGAGTCGGGGTTTAACTGTACGTATGCAAAATATTGTTTTCCTTCCCTGATCATCATGGGAGAGGTAAATTACTGAAATATAGATGAGCATTTAAAAGATAAAACAGAAAACTACAAAATAGACTGTGTGCAGCAGCATTATACAGTGTTTGGCTAATTCTAATACAAGGCACCCCCAAACAGGGGAGAGGAGGAAGAGGAGAGAATAGTGCTTTGGACAAGTTTGTGCTGTGTGCCCTTCCTGTAAACTCCGCTAATTGTGAAGACAACAGCACTACACTGTATGATTTGTAGAAGGATATGTAGAATGATTTCTAACAGTGTTAAGGATTCAGGAAATGCTTGGGAAGACAAAGGTAACATCTGCCTCCTTGACTACCTGAGGTGATGCATTTACACTGAAAGAGGTACTATTGACCATTCTATTCTATGCTAAGAATTAGAGGGGAATAGAGAGAGCTTTTTGATCTATGTTTGTTGAAGATGCATTAATAAGTCGAAGACAAAAATACATACAAAAAGTTTTTATAATCTTTTGGAAGTATAAACTATGCTCAGAGATAAAATACAGCTGTAGTTTTACTGAAGTTTGAGTTGCCACTTCACTCAGCTCATGTACACCCCTTTGGTGTGTGATTTCCTGTCTCAGATTGCCTCTATAGATGTCAATACCTACCAGTTCTCAACTAGGAGACAAAAACATTTTTAAAAATTATTCAAGGCTGACTCATCCAGTCATCCTTGCACGTTTTTGGGTCTCTTCCATTATATGGATAAGTACTAAATTTCCTATTAAAAGCATGGATAAAGAATTTGGACACAGTATTACAGTATTGTCAGTTTACACCMTATACAGGTTAAAGTAATAGTATTTCTCTTTTACGTACTTCATATTTCTTGAGAAACAGTCAACTCACAGTATTGCACATTTCAAAATAATTGGCCGATATTACTTGACAGGTACCATCAGAGCAGAAGGATCATTGCCAGATGTGATAAGCCTTATCCTCTGTCTGAATAAAACAAAGATTACAGAGTACTTGCAAGGACAAAGGAAAAGTAGTAGCTTCCTCACGTCTATGGATATTTTCTGAAGGAAGAAAAAAAAAAAAAAGGTACGATACTGACTTTAAAATTTGCAAAGCTTCCTACATTCTGTATCACTGAAGTTCATATACAATGGTCCCGAATACATTTATTATTGTTAGTCAAGATCACAATAAATTCTATTTTTTCTTACTATGTAGTTGTACTACCTCCCATAGCTGTATTATCTGCCAATTTAATAAGGATACTTTTCATCTCTCACCCATGATGTTACTACAAAATAGTGAATTGTCATTCCTAGGAAAGACATACCTGAACTGCATTTTATTCGTCCTTTTAGACTGACAGTGATTAATAATCATCCCACATAGGATAAACTTCATCTAGGCAATCTTTTTTGTGTTCACTCATGAGAGTATCGTGTGAGACTGTAAAACACTAAGGTCATGATGAATTATATAGTCTGTTTTTCTCTTATCCGCAAGACCTGTCTCTGTACTGCAGGAAAAAAAGTTTGATGGGTTTGAAATGATTCATTCTGGAAAAAACATGTTGACTTATTTCTTTTATTGGTATCATCTAGATGTCTTACAAATGGATTCTGTGCCTATTCCAGAAGCTGAACTCAAGCAAGTAGGTCTATATTTAGACCTTAGATTTTGTCTTTTAAAAATTTGTTTCCCCTTTTATCTATCTTCTCTAAACTGTTTAACTGCTCTAAGGAGCATTTCATCAGGCTATATTTATATTCATCACACACAAACCGTATGCTGGAGCAAAACTGAATACAGAGGAAAATAACAAATTAACTGTTGGGTTCAAACACCTTACAAAATCTGACTGTGAATAAATGACAACACTAAACTTAATGGTTTCTTTTTTACCAAAACAAAATTATCCTCCTATTAGAAACAAATCATTGTAATTGGCCAGTCAGACTGGAGAGTAAGCTGCTCATTTTTTCTAATAAAATACTTACGAATCTATAATTTCTTCTGTTCTCACTATATGCTCATAAAGTGTACAAATCATTAATTCAAATATATTTTACTCAGTATAGGAATAATTTGCTCTATGGCTTATTTTAGGAATAATGCTTTAGGAAGAAAATTACCTTAAAAGTAATCTTTGTATATCATCTCCCTTGAAATATATATCCTAGAATAACTTTTTATCAGATGTGAGGTATATCCACATTTTAGATCTTGATAACAAAATTAAGACCTGATTRTTCTAATATAAGTTATCAAAACCAAAACTATCCAATCTAATTTTGTGAGCATGGACTATAGTCCCGGTCTTCCAATAACGTGGGGTTTTTTAATAGAAAAATTAATGTTTCATTGGATTTATGCACATGGAAGATGAAATAAATGTGATTTAAAATGTGTGTAATTACACTGAATGAACAATTTAGAAGAGATTGATCTGTCACCCACTTTAATCTTTAAAATAAACATGCAATCTAATGGTGTTTTATAAAATTACATTTGTCTTTTAAACTACTACATCAGAATATGTATCAGATAAACATGAGGATAAAAATGTACTGCTTCTGAATAACTACATTACAATAATTTGAAAATAAATCAGGCAATTTTGACTACGTTATTGTATAAAGACTTTTAAAAAATACATTAGTAGGAAAGATAATACAGGCTAAAAGAGTAGACATAAAAGAATATAAAGGGTAAATGTTAATATTGAAGGTTGGAAGGTACCTGTGGTTTTTTTTAGCAGTACATACAAATGAGCCTGATGGACAGAAACAGAATAAATATGAAATCCACAGTGAGTTTATAAAATAGTGTTTTGTTTATCATTCATTTTTTAAATATGCATATCTTACTAGGTTCTACAATTCTGCCTCATAGGCCATTTGCAAATTACAGCTCAATGACAACTCTCCTAATGTTCTCTAACTTGCAGTTTATGTAAATTCCTATTTTAGCATAATTTATGGCAGACATTGCCACTTACTGGAAATGTGGGTGAATTAAAAAGCAAAAATCATGAGTGGGATACTCAGTTGATGATTCTTTTTATTGCATAGTGTACCCCCAAAACAGAACAATTTGAAACAGATTACATAATGATTAAGGAAAAAGAAACTATTTAAAACTGCACATCTTTTGCATGCTTGTGACCAAGCTGGCTCTGTGACTGTTATCCATGAAGAGAACTGGCTTATTTCTTGCTTTTCACCTCTGGTGTTTTCCAGTCATCGTAGCTGTATTAGCTTCAGCAAAATGAAGCAGGACGTATATTGCATGCTACTGCTTGCGCTGTTATTTTATGTTATTTCGGGGGTGGGGTGGGTGTTTTAGCACAATGTTATAGAGTGATGTCAATTGTAACAGCTTTTTAATTCTATCAGTATTCATAATGAAATTTTAACATATACCCAATTTTAAGTATATGCATAATTATCAGGCACTTAAAGTTAAACATATGCTTAAGTACATTCCTGGAGCTGGGCCTAATGACCTAACCTCTCCCCATGAAAGTCAATGGTAACATAAGCCATTTGTGTATAATACTGCAGGATATAGCTTTTAACATCTAACTATTAAAAAAATTAAATTTTAACCTTGTCCTGGTAATAAAAAGGGACAACTATTACTAGGACCGTATTTATTCCACAACTTAAAAGCAGTTTATCACTCTGATGTACATCTTTGGACATCTCCTCCCTAACATTTTTTAAACATCAAAATATCTTCCAGTAAGTCAGCTAATGTTTCTTCCAGGTCTAAATCACTGAGTAACACTTCATTTTAAGAATGAAGTCTCTTCTCAAATGTCATTATTTTTTAAATGATATTGGAAACCAAATATAGTTCCATTTTTGAAAATTTCTGGTAGATGAGGTACTCCAAAGGCAACTAGAGGCAACCTAAGTTGTTGAGAACATTTACATTACGGTTTTGTGATAAAGATCTGCTGTTTGTGCCACATTTAAGCATAATCTTAAAACATTTCACTTTCTTCTGGGTTATTTGCCTGTGAAACCGTCTAGAGTGTTTCAGGAGGTTTTCTTGCCCTTGGCCTACACTACAGATCAGTGTTTTACATTTTTTCCCTCAATTTTCAAACCAACGAATAGAATAATGTCAGTAATGATTTTCAATTTTATTATTTTGTTTTCCAAAAATAGATGCAAGTGATACAGCAGACATTTAAAGTACATGTCACTTAATAACAGTGTATATTGTATTATTATTACATTTTTACCTTTGGAACCTCTCAGTGTTTTTATTGCTTTTCAAATGATTTATGCATTCCTTGGCCTTTCAACAGCAATTTGAGGGGGAGAGAGCATCAGAGTTCCTTGTCAAACTTTTTTTAAGATGTGCTTAGCTGTTACAGCTACTGAAGATGTTAATCACGTATTTAAGCAATTAAGAGGCTGGGAGAATCACCAGTAGTATTATAGACTGGCGCATATCTGAACTAGTGAAAGACTTTGTTAGGCAGAAGTTTGCACTGAAAATAAGCCTACAAACAGTGAGTCAGGGTCAGCTGTAAAACCCTTCAGCCACAGAAAAGCATCACCAAAGACTGAGCGCTGAAAAACACTGTCYTGTAAAAAAGCAGTGAAAGGTATTTTTGCTTATTACTTGAAGAAAAATTATGTGATCTTTGAAGATGGATCTCAGCAGATCTATTCATTGATAACTGCAGAGATACATGTCTACATCTCTAATGCTCAGTGGGGTTATATTTCCTTTACATTTTTGCTGAGCCATTTATAATTCTGGGGTTGAGTATGTCTAGAGGATGAGAAGGGTTAGTCTAATAGACTGTGGAATTCACAATGTCTGTATGCCTTGATCCTTTTAAAATGCTGGAAGCTGGTAACTTTTTTTTTTACTTTTTTTTTTTTTTTTTTTTTTTTTTTTTTTTTTTTTTTTTTCTGAAAGACATGCTATCTGTGTCACAGTTATGCACATCCTTGGACTTCGGCTATGGCTGCCTACTACCTGTTAGTCTGTCCATTGCAGTATGACAATAACTTGCAAAATATACCCACAGAACATGTATTTTTCAAATTCGGAATGGCTTCACTATTCAGTAATAAACTTCGAGACAGATAGCGCAGCTGCTTTAAGTTCACTAAAGAGATAGTGGACACACACAGAACTTTCGGTCTGCTTTTCCAATTATAGGCCATATTTCTGCCCTCGTGTTTCACATTACTATTTCATCCTCTTTTTGAAACAATGTGCAGTATAACAGCTGCAGTAATTTAAAGGCTCAATTTCTATTTTTCTTCAATCAAAAAAAAAAAAAAAGAAGTTGAAAAATTGTGATGAGTGTCTTCAAGCAGTGAGCGCAGCTTAACTTGTTACGTGAATTCCTTGGACAGACCTAGAGAGAGAAATCTGAGTACAGGTGGCATCTGGCTGTCAGCTTCACAGGTGTGAGCAGTATTTTGTGCAGATCCATGTGCGTAGATCCTTGATGCTGGAGGTGGTGGGGGCTGTTCTGTTTGCCCCTCAGTTCTCTTTCCCCACTTCTCAGGCAATTATTTTTGGCAGGGAAAAAAAAGCCAAAACAAAGTAGTAGATTAGATTGGCAAACACACTTCATACTTGAATTTAGAAATAGTGACTGTTCAGAGTATTAAGCATGGCTTATATGCGTAGAGGAATAGCTAATTATAATAGTGTTGATTTAACAAATGAAGAATTTTCTCTTAGTAAAATATATGCAAGTCTCATTCATGTACATACAAAAAAAGTTATAAATGTATATAATTTCATATCATACAACTTTTCAGTAATATCTTGACACAGTATGCCTTCCAGTGAACAGAAGTATTTCAGAATCTGCCACTTCTGCTGAGCTCTATTGTCAAAAATCAAACTATGTCACGTCTTTCACTTCAACAAGAGACATGTCATAAATCACAAAAGAATTTAGTACTGCTTGKTTTTTTTATTTTCGCAGTGTTCTGTGCCCTCATATTTGCTGTCATAACATGCTTAACTGTTCTAACATACATAACTGTTACTTTAGATCAGATTTAAACTAGTATAAATTTATCTGAAGAATACTTGCCTCATTATATGAAAAGTATCAATATCTTAGCCRTATTCATGAGCAATAACCTGATATAGGGAAGACTGAGGTCTATTCAAAACACACACACACTCCTCCATAAAATAACGCAAGGTCACAAAATCTCCTGAATGGGTGATCTAACACTTTGATACAAATTAGGTTGATAGATGTGAGAGATGTTCAGTAGTTCTCCATATTAACTGAACTTCTAAAGAGTCCCTTAAATTTTTCTCATTACATTAAAAATCAAAATATCTAGCAAAATGTGGCAGTGTGAGCATAAATGAAACACAGGACTGCAACTTCTAGCTTTCATCGACCCTATGTAGTATGATTACACTAAGTACACTAAGCTACTTTTTGCCTACAGTGCTCTTTGCAAAGCA
This sequence comes from Phoebastria nigripes, assembly GCA_035582835.1. Taxonomy (NCBI): domain Eukaryota; kingdom Metazoa; phylum Chordata; class Aves; order Procellariiformes; family Diomedeidae; genus Phoebastria; species Phoebastria nigripes. The sequence goes on along the minus strand of JAYKAV010002109.1, from coordinate 3,568,577 downwards.
GGGTGGTGACTGCTGTAGTCTTTTGAATGAAGCAGTGGTTTTACTTTTTTGGAACTACATGTCCATGTGTGATTCAGACTTATTTGCAGTCTCACTTTGAAAAAAGAATACCAGGTTTTTTTTGGAAATCAGTGCAAACAACCTATAGTACTTTTGTCTGATTTTGAAGGAAAATGTTAATTTTTCATTATTTACCAGACAGAAACAATATGTGGACTGTTATAACTGATCTCATTATTGCTTTTTTATTTTCAGTGCAAATCCTTTGGAAGAACATAGGCTGTAGGCTGTGTTATGTGAGGAATTTTAATTTTTTTTTTTTTAATCTTTCTTTGACTAAGTGGACTGACTTACAAAAAGCAAAGATGTAATGATTGTAAATTACTGGAAACCTGAAGCATCTGAAGCATGTTGACTGTACACTGAATGTATTACTATAATGGAAAATGCTAGGAGTAAAAGTTTTCATTTATATTATTAGTTAATAGCTTTGGCAATTTTTATTGTACAACAGTGAAGTTTTTAATTGTGAGAGGCATCCTGAACAATGCTAGGCAATAAAAATTAGGAACCTGTGCTTCTATCAAGCATGACTCACTTAATAAGCTTGGATTTAATATTGATTTATCCAGCCCTTGTATTTGTCCCTTGTGGTAACTTTTACTGTTCTAGATACTAATAAATTAGGCTTTTGTACACGTTACTTCATGATTCTCCTTTGAAGGTTCAAGCAGAAATTTGCAGAGCTGTTGATATTTGTAAGTTCAGTTTACAAAGCTTTGACATCCAGAACTCTTTTCACTAGAAAAATCAATGTGCCTTACAGTGATGTCTTCAGTGCTTTTTGGCGAGATAGACTTCTGCTTTAATCCTTGGTCAGATTATACATGAGGCATTCTATGGAAATGCCAGATTTCTGCAGAAAATATTTACATAATATGCTAGACATAAAGTGAAATGACATCAAGTTGCTTCTTTGAAAATGTGGAAAATGCATAGATTTGTGTCTACAGTACAGGCATTTCATTCCCTTCTGATCTTGCTGGAGCCTCCCTTTACCTTCACCTTTTTTCTCTGGAAATCTCAGCTTAAAACTTCCTTTTCTCTTATCCTTCTGACTGGCGCTCTTTCTGAAGGGTGTTGTGATGCTCCACATGAGGACAGCTTGGTGTAGAAAAGCAGCTTTCTGTTCTTGCTTTGTATTGTTTTCTGCTAGAGCATAAAGGAACTCCGGCTCCTTGCCTTAAAACACTCCTGAGAGTGGAGTTTCTGATCACTTCAACAGGTTTCTTCTCACTGCTCTTGGACTCACATGAGCAAGTAAAAGGATATAAAGCATTTACAAAGAGAATGCATTAGAAACTGACACCTTTAATCAGCAGTTATGGAAATGTAGAATGTAATTTTAATTGCTTCTACTGATCACTGGCACTGAATGAGACAAAAARGTCTACCAAACAGATAGTGGGCAGTCCTAACCTGCATAGCAGCAATAAATACCCATCCTTTTGGTAAGATTCCTTGTGAATTGCTGCATAAGCATTTCATTCTGATGTATACAACAAAGCCAAGGAAATGTGAAACTCTTAAGCTGTTGGAGCAAATTAGATGTCAAATATTTTGACATCAACATAGGAGACAGCTAGAGACAAGCCTCCGTATACAGGTGACACTTGAGAACTGATTTGTAGTTGCAGGGGGGCGTCACAGAGAACGCGTTGCTTTTTGCCTAGAGAACGCAAAACCCCCGCTCCAAATCTCAGCACCTGTCTCATAGCAAGTCCTGATGGTTTAGCAGGAGTCAGTCCTCATCATCCAAGTCCATTAATCACATTTCAGGAGGCCAATTTCCTACAGCCAATCTCCATTTCTTCCAGGGATTCTAGACAGATTTAATTTTTCCCCTGAATGCATTAACCTGAAGGAGCAGCCTACTTAATTAAAACAGATATTGTTTCACTTTCTTTAAATATGCAAATGTCTTTATTAGACTAGGTGTCATGTGCTGTACTTTCCTGCTTAATTAATCTCAACCTCAGCTTAATTTGCCTTAATGGGAATAAAACTCTCCCACTTTCTTTTGGTGACTTACCTCAATACGTTAGCTGCAACAGACTTGTTTCACGAGTAATCTCTTTTACTATGTGGAACAGATAATCTGTATATAACTAAATATATTTTGTGTAAACATCTAAAGACAGTAACCCACATATGTATGTACATCACTTTGGCTTTTAGTTCACCATTTGGGATTACAGTGAATTTGGAGAGATGGATCCCTCGCAGCACAGGGCTATAACAGCATTGCAGGTCCCAATGCTGTCCGTAGGTCTGGGCATAATGAGGGATGGAGGTTTTAATCTTTTAGATTTACTTAGTTCCCACCTAACTAAGGGTGGAAACTAATTTCTAATTTTCTGGATTTTGGAAATATCTTTGATGTGTAGAAATAGTAGAATAGTAGAACAGGAATAGGAAGAATAGTAGAATAGAAGTAGTAGAATAGGATTCCCAAAGGAAGAAAGGTAAATCCAAAAGATAACTGTAGGACTTTGTTTTGTTTAAACTTTTCTGTTACTGAGGTAATATTTCGCTACTGTAGTTGTTCGATTCTTGAGCAAGGAAAAGGGCAAGATAAATCAGCGTTCAGGCTGCACTGTTGTTCAATTGACTCTGTGCTGTCACCTGTTGCAAAGTGCTTCCTGAAAGCACTTTCTGATGTTTTTTGATCTTTTCCAGGCATTACAGTGGTGCTGAGCTAGCTGAATTGTACAAGCTGTCTTTAAACAGGACATGCCATATGTTGCAGTCCCTGAGAAATATCACACTAATTTCTTATATGCACAGCTAGCACAGTGCATTATCTGCTATGGGTATGATATTCTGCATAGCTTTTTTTTCCTCTATGAGATAAATTGATTGTCTGAGGTATTATGAGACTTGATGTTTCCATATATTTTAACCAAAAGCATTCACTCCTGTGTTGTCTGTGCCATTCCGAACTGGAGTACAGGAAGGAACGCAGTTCCTCTAGGTCTTGCCTCTGTTTGGTTCTCCTCCACAGTCATGGAGAAATTTTTATAGTGTAACATTCATTTGTGTCTAAMTGTCTAGTTGCTCTTTGGTCTGTTTGTGTCTTGTGCACCTTGACTTTGCAGCTATTACTATTCTGACCACATCATTTTTTTTCCTTTATTTGTTTCTTTTTTTTTAATGTATGTTAATATGATATACTATAAGAAATGCTTTGGCTTGATCTATCAGCTGTTGTATTTGATGGTACTGCCTTTTGACTCGTCTTCTTCATGACACCCAGGCATCTTCTTATTTCTGGTGTCCCTTCTCTGTTTATGCACTTGTTTTGGCACATTTTGGTGTACTTCTGCAGCTAGCTCTGATAGCTAGAAAATTCATTAATGATCTAAAGCAACTAGAACCTTTTAAAGAGTCATCAGTGGAGTGAAGGCATAGTCTATTCCATGCATTTGACAAAAACAAAAAGTTATTTCTCTCCTTTGTGTAACACTAAGGTTCAAAATATGTCGTACATGTAGGAAGTCCAAAAATTTCGCTGTACAATCCATTACTTTCATAAGTATGTCATACTGAACTGTCTGTTGCCTTCTGTCTATTGCAGTATCTGTTCTGTCACATAAGATTTTTGGACAAATCTATTGCCTGCTGTTAACTTTGTAGTTACATATAGCTCTAGATGCATAATTATGACTTAGTTTACATGATAGTGGGGAATATTTGCATTGAATAATGTCTTAGATGACAATTTTATTTGAGTAATTACATTGCAAGGCCAGATTCTGATGCCATTTACATTTTAACAAATCTGGAAGAGATGATAGAAGCTATTTTGGAATAACACTGATGTAACTGAGATGAATTCGTGGACCACATGTCCTGCTTCATATATATGAAAGAATCCTGGTGGTGTCAATATTATTCACATGAAGATTTAAATATTTGTAAAGCTTCTAGAAAATAAACTTAATTAAATATCTAACGATGAATCACAACTTTAGATTGAAATAAATTGCTTCAATATCTTCCTGAACTGACAAGAAATTTATATCAATAAACAGAACTAGTTTACTTTGACCTTATTTTTGAATTTAATTTTGTTGAAATTCCAATTAAACAAATCTAAAACCACATACTTTGACAGCCTGCTTTATTGGTATCCAATCTGTGTAAATACTTACATTCACTCTGTATTGTTAATTTGTCATAGATCTGTCACATGGCAGACAGTGATTTGTTAGGTTCAAAATTAATTGGAGAAACAAATCAATGAGCTACTAATAGTGGTTACTGGGTTTTTTATTTGACCCTCCTTAGTTGTCTCTCCCTCAGAATTACTCTGCATATTAAACTGCTAATTAATACAGTAATACTTTTAGCTTAGTTTGTACAGTTGTTGGCTCTGACCTTCTTGTGAACTTCTCAGCCAGTTTTCCAAAAGTAATTTTCTATTTCTGTTTTGTTAGGAGTAACATTATGTCTTSTATGAGACTATCTTCATGGCATCTGCCTACTTTTTCGGGACAGTAGGCAGTATAATACTACAGTTAAATGCAAGTGATCAATTTTTGTATGTATGTGGAATTTTCTAATTAAATACATTGAAAATGTTGGAATCCAAGGTTTCCGTAGCCTTTCCTCACCGYATCAGAAAAATCACTTAGAGAACATAGATCACAGTTCAAGATCATTAATCTGTTTAGATTTTAATTTGTCTATTAGTAATCTATCACATTTACAGAGTCTACTGAATGGGCTATTCTTCTGTCCCAGTGAACATAACCATTACCTATGAGCTACACCTGGCTTTTGAGATCTCGGAGTTACAGCTAAGCTCCCTTTCAATGCCATTTTCCTAAACTTGTTAGGAGCATCTGTAACTGGAGAGATTCTGCATAGGGGACCAATTTATACTTTCAACCTTTTCTGGCACAGAAAAAACTGCTTGACTGCATCACTGCTGAGTGTTCCATCACCCTAAGGAAATTCTACACATTTTTGAAAGGGAAAATGTTAACCTCTTTCTTTAGGAGTAGCAGCATGTAAATCAAGTTCTTACCGCTCTTAATCCGGAAGAGTTATTCTATGTAAACTGATAGTAAATTCTTTCAACATTACATGGATTAATAGGGTCATTTCATTTTACAAACCACAAATCCTTCGAGCTGTGGAAAATTCAGAAGCCTTGTCTGGGAAGGAGACTTCAACCTACCAGGATAAATCATTTCTAGTTCAACAAACTTTCCAAGAGCTGCAAAAGTAATGTATGAATTTTTGTTGCTGTTAATTGAAATCTCAGTGAAAATACTCCACACTATACATTTTCTCTGGTAATAATTTGYATGGATTTTTTTTTTAGTCAAGAATATTACTGATCCAAATAGTTCTTGAAGTTAAATGTTATATTGTGGTCAATACTATAATAATAGTTGCCTATATCTACCTTTGTGTCCTTTTAGGAACCGCAAAAGTATGAGGTTTTGCGTGGACTTAGAGGAAAGCAGCGGTGTTCTTTGAAAGATCCACATTCTTCTGTGCAACTGGAAAGAGGAAGGTGGGTGTTAGGTGAAAGAATAAACCAAGTCCCAGGTTTACTTATGGCTTTTGTGTTCCTATGGGAAAACTATAAATGCCTTTTCCGATTGAAGCCTTTTAATAAGTTTTATACGGAGCTTTTACCTTCCTACACTAGATTTCTTTTTTAAATCTGTTGGATACTCTGTATTTGTCATCTTTTGTGGGCCATGAGGGAATTTTTATCTTCATGCCATCACTGCTTGACAGACAATCTAGATGAAACATTTGTCTCATGGAAATCATATTTCAGAACTGGAACTATGTGGTGTAGTTTTATTATTACTAGGATTGTGCACTGTAGACGTAAATCATGGAGGAAGATGTCTATTGCACTGTCTCAGCTCTCTATTCTCAATAGATGTCACACATGTAAAATAAGCTGTGAAATGCAAGATTCTGCATATTAGACAAGTGTTTTAAGATAATGTTCTAAAAGCTAAGTAAACCACTTCCTTCACAAGTTGTCTTTTTCTTGCCTATAGTAACTGTGGAGAGAATCTTCTCCCTTAGCAATCTTGTGAGAAGGGTACAGCTGTCACAAAGGAAATGAGACCAAAGAGGTGAAGGGAGTAAGGAAAGTCTGACAAGAAATTTCTACAGATGGAGTCTAGGATGGCCAAGTGTATGGAAAACAGCAGGAGAACTTACAAATATCACTGTTGTGCTTCTATGGATAATGAAAGTTTATTTGGATCTAGTCTTCAGTGTAATCATTGTCATATTGCTTGCTGTGTAAATTTTCCATATACCTATAGACCAAAACCTATACCAAAGTACTACGGCTAAAGATGATCTTACATTGCCCTGCATTATAATAAACATACTAAAACTTGTTAATTTTCCAGGTGCACATGATGTTTATCAAAAAGCATATATAGAAGCATTTGTCATTCTCTGAATGTTAAAATTAAACATACATATCTTTATGTAGTTGTGGAAAAGAGGTCTCCCTTGATACAGGAGAGAGAGAATTTAGTGGCAGTGAGTCCCCCCAAAAACCCAAATTCTGCCTATATTCTTTTCTGAAAATTCTTTGGTTTCCCAATGAAGAAAAAACCAAAATAACCCCAAATAAACTGGTATGATGKTTTTTTTGTCGTTGTTGTTGGTAAAATGTTCTATATTCAGGAAATACAAAAATAGAAATGAAGCTTTTATATCCACTGACAAGTGGAAGTTATTTATTGTATTTAGAGTTGTATATAATGGAGTAGGAGACACCAAACATAGTAGAAGTCTGCTTCCACTTTTTGTAAGTAAAAAATCAATAATAGAAGTAAATGTTAGAAGAAATAGAAGTAAATAACCAATGTTGAAAAGAGCATGAACTTTGATAACAGTCTGTGAGCTCTGTCAGTCCCTCAACTGGATAGCATCACCCTATTAGTGGATTTGCGTTTAAAGCATACATTATAGCAGTACTGGAAACAAAAGCCAAGGAAGTTTCAGTCCCATTTTTTTTAATCTTCATGTAAAGGGATTTATACTAATGGAACACAATTACATTGTGCCCACAAGATTTTAGAAGTGAACTGATATATAATTCCGTTCTATATCATTTGGAGTTGTCTAACTAATAAGCAATTATAAATAAGTCCCTCTGGATTAATTGCTTAGATAGCATTCAGAATGTAAATCTTTTCACATAACATTTATATTATTCAGACTGAAAAACCTACTTTGATTTTAGCCTTGGCTGACTGCACTTAGGTCACTGAACGAAAACATTGTAAATCATCCATTCCTATCCAACTTTTACTCCAGTCATATTCTTTTGATTTAAACTTGATCTTACTCCTAATTATCCTAGGAGGCATTTTTTTTTAATCAAAATATTGCTTTCAAATAGAGAAAAGAAAATTGGTTTTGCCACTGTAATGTCAGAGATCTTCAATGCTCTATGAAGATACACTAAGGAAACTTAGGTGTATGTACGGTGTTTCTAGGCATAAGACTCTTCTGTATAYCCTGTTTGGTTGCCTCTTAACTCTCTATTTGCTTCTGTTTGGATTGTTTAAATTAGTTTTCATTAAATCCAAGTCTTAATTTTCATAACACAAAATCCTTCTGATGAATAATGCATTATTTATGCAGCCAAACAGGAGTTTCGAAAGATTATATAGGTGACACCCTATCACTATTTGGAAAATAAAGGAACTAAATTATAGTCCATCTGCTATTTAGTAAAGAGCCTCCAACTGCAGAAAGCTGTTGCCAAGACCTTTCTTTATAAGAAGGCCAAAAAAATTCAAAAGGCAGTTTAGCAAARGACTCGGACAGAAACTGGAATGTGCTGTTCTTTAACCTGTTGTACTAGCTCCAGGGACGTGCTTATAAAGCCTGACCTGTCTTGGCATTGGAATTGTTGGCTTCTCTCCTGGGAGCACTCAGTTCATCATTGGAGAAACCACAATCTCTGAAAGTGAATTAAGATCAGGCGAGGGGGGGGGACCAAAAGKCACCAAATGGTACTGCGCTGCTGCAGTGCCAGGAGCGACAGTGGTGCAGCCATCCCCATCCTCACTTTTAGTTTACATCCACCCCTCTAAAAGCTTCACTGGTTTCAAAGTACCATTGCGCTTGTGGGAAAGAGCAAAAAGGAAACACAACACTAAACAAAAGTCCGAGTAACCCTGTTGCAAGAGCTATATACATAAAACTAACAGTATCAGTAGAATCAAGAGGACACAGAGACAAGTGAGCTTCCAAGATGCTTTTACATTACTTATTTTCTAACTTGGTTTTGTAAGCTGCCCTTTTGAACCCTGTTTGTGTGCTTGCGTGAAACAGATCACGTACAAAAAACTTCTGCGTTTTTGGAGTCTTTTTACTTTTTCTGATACCATAAATAGTTCATCCTAGTCATGATAGCACTGAAGTTCCTCAGACTTTAGCACACATCAGTGTCAAGGAAGGGAGAGCAGGTCAGAGAAATTCTCAAGAAATGGCACACTTCAGTCTCTCCTTTATTTTCTGGCTGACCATTTGTTTACTAGTTATCGGGAATAAAGAGCAAATATTGCTCAGGCAAATGAAATTGCAGTGGTATATTTTACATGTAAAATGAGGATTGTATGGGCCAATAATAAAATACTCTGGGAAGTGGTGGAGGAAAATATGCATCATAACTGCTACACAGATTAACAATGTCTGCCAGCTGAGTAAAAGAAACCTAGTATTTTTTTCCCAAACAGTTGTATTGAGGAAAATACATTACCCAATTAAGACGAAAGGGATAACAATCTCGGTGAATTGTTACTGTAGAAAATAAAGAATAGTACATTAATGGAACTTAATTTTATCATTATATGTATTTAAATTGCCTTTTATATACAACTATATATTTATTTGAAATAGATTTAAATACAAACATAAACATGTTGTAACAGTTTCCAAAGCTTTATAATAAGAAAGAAAATAATGTTAATGAAATATTCGATTCCTTTTATTGTTAGGAAAAATTGAAAATTATCTTCTATCATTTCTATGTTGTAGTTTCTGTTGCCTCTAGCCTAATTCAGCCCTCTATAACCTGAATGCCTTACTGGCATACGGCAAGGCTCTGGAGGAGAAGCAAAATGTCATTCTTGAAATGGGGAGGGAGAGGAGTGAGTGTGTGTAATGTGTAGGTGCACAGTTTTTCTCATTTGAGCAAAATACAAGTGTATTTCCAGATCAGCACTATGACTGAAACAAATGGAACCTCAAAAGGACCATGAATACTATCCTCTATATTTTTAAGGTTTGTTTGGTTTTGTTGTGTTTTGCTTTCAGTCAATATCCAGTTTTACTTTGTTTTCGTGTGATTGTCTTTCCCAGTTGGCCCCAGCCAATAGTTCAGTGAGCAGCTGCCAGGAATCCCCTCTCAGCCTGCCATTTCCCTCTACAGATTAAAGTTTAGTTTTAAAAGATTAAGCAGATATCTGGAGTTTGCATATAAGTGTAGCAAACCTGAGAGGTAGCCTGCTTGCAACTCTGCTGGAAATTGTCTTGGGGGCTTTCAGACCAGCAGAAAAGTCTCCCTTTGGTTATGTGCCATGTTTTGTTAGTCTCGTTCAGAGTTTAGCAAAAAAACATAAAGGCCTTGGCAAATAAAACTGTAGGCCCTCTGTTTTGTCAGTAATAGCAATTACTGAAGAGTAAGAAGAGTTTGAATACAGTGACTGGAAACTTGTCAGCAAAGCAACTGATTGCATTGGGAAGAAGTGTTGGCTATATTTAGTATGAATCCAATGCACCTCGCTATGGGCACGTTTTGTTTTTTTTTTAAATGTAGTTGAAAACAATAGTCTGCCATATGGAGAGCAGGATCCAGAGCTGATTACACTCGTGGCTGTCAGTGAGCTGGTTCGTCTGGCAAATGAAGCTGCCAAAGCCCACAGGACCAAGGAAAGGAACTAAACCTGGCTCTAGGCACGTGGTAAGTGAAGAAAGGAGGATCTGAACCTAACTGGTGCAGAAACTACTTTCATAAAAATAATCACTGTTAAAGATGTCTGTGGCTAAGTTCTGGGACTTGACCATAAACTAGTTTTCAATTTTCCTTTTTGTTTTTAAATGATCGCAAGATATTTTCAGTTTCCTTTGAGTACTGTTTTTTGAACTCTAGCTTGGTTTTGTTTGAAAGCATTCTGTAGATGACTGAGGTTGAAGTTGTGATTTATGAAGAAATCAATGTGAAGTTGTAATTTAGACAGAATTTGTCAAATCTAATTTAAAACAATATACAGAAATATAGATATATGTACTCATATATGTATATAAAGAAATGCTGGGTTGAAGTGGATTCCTTCTTTTTTTTTTTACATCTGTTTCTTGTGATTATATGCAAAAATAATGCAGTTCATGTATATTATGTACATATATATTTATAAATGCACATATATGTAAGATATCGCTCCTGTTTTTCTGAAGAGCTCAGGTGAACCAACATTAACTTGCAAAATACAATTATTCTATGTTCAAGAAAATGATCAGCCACTTGTTCTTTTTCATTTTTTATATATTGCCATTCTTTAATATTTTGGGACACTACACTCAACTTATTTTTGCTGTTTAGTGCATGAAAGCAGTATTATGCTGAAAATGCAACTGCCTCTGTGTATCATGTATTGACATGTTGTATTTTAATTTTAAAGTAGTATTTTTCATAAAACATTAATTTTTTTTCTCTACCCAAAAGACCTACTTTCCCCAAAGCCATATTTTTCAATAACTGCTGACAGCTATCAATATTTGCAAGTATTAGAGACATTTCTGGTCAAGGTCTTTTGGAGTGTGTGATATCAGTCAATCTTTTTTATCTGCATACATGCTGGCTTTTTCAAAGAAAGCATGACTTTTCTTAACAAAAGCTGTATTGACTCATTAAAGATATCTTATTTATTCAGGTGTCTTCTAATACATGGGGGTTTTATTACAAATTCCACTAGTTTGCATGATAAGGAAGCCAGGCTTATTTGCTGTAATTTTCCATATCTCTGCCACAGTTGTCTTTGTGGAAAATTGGTGTCATATTTGCCCATGGCACTGAAGTATCTTTGTCTGTTATTGAGACAGTTTTGAGTTTGCGGTGAAGAATTCAACTGTTTCATGCTTGAATTCTTTTAGAACTCCTGGGTAAAATACTATCCAGAGTTGGAGATTACTTTTCAAAATTCTGCTGAATTTGCTTTGTAGCCTCTTCTACAGGACTTTAATTTAAGATAGATCTTCGTTGTGTTCCCTGCTTCCATTTAACATGCCAGAGTTTTTCTTTTCTGTTTTCTTCACTTAGAGATGACTTCAACTTTTTGAAGGATACCCTAATTGATTTATTGTCCCTTTCTGATTTCTTTTTTTACTTATTTTGTGTGGAGGTGAATATCTCGATTTCTTTACTGGAGGTATACATTTGCAGTGATTTGGTGGGTCATCCTTCACTCTGTTTTCAGGCACTTTGCTCRATGATTGGTGTAAGTTTTCTTTTAGAATTCATGTGACTACTGCTTACTCCAGAAAATGTTCCTAAATATTGTCAAGATAATTGAATTAAGCTATTGTAAAGAAAATAATCTATTCTAGCAGAGTATTCTTGTTAGCCTTGCAAAGCTTGTATCGGTAGGCTGAAGAGTTGAAAAATGTTCCTGTTTCTTCTGGTTTTAGACTAGTATTTTGATTTTGTTTCTTCATTACAAACTTAGACCATGTTCTCATTCTTACTCAATTTGAACTAGTAGAAAGCTTTGTCTTTGAATGCAGGTACTGACATTGAGATCTCACTGTCACAAGGAACTATCAAGCCAAAAGACATAAAAGTAAACTTTTCTCTTGAGTTTACATGACTTATGTGCTTAAATTTGAGAGTTGCCTTTTTCCTAAAATTTAGTTGATCTTCATTTTAGTAGTAACTTAACATTCACACAAAATTTTGTAGTAGAAATATTCATAATAAGCCATCTAGAAATATTATATCATGCAAAAATACTAATTATACAAAGGATATTTGTCCAGCCATCTGAATGAAGATAATTCTGGGAGCATTACAGTAACACTTTAACAGTTAACACCAACTCATTAAACTTTATGGAAAGAAACCCATTTTTAATTGAAAAAATCAAGAGAATCTGAAAGCTATTGCCATGTCATTGAATAGAAACAATTAATGTTGATGAAGTCTCCCGTACTGGAGTTAGCACAGTGGGAAGTTCCATGCCAGATCCAGGCTTCTTAGAGCACCGAGCCCACTGGCTGCCTTAACTACTGGGAGAGGGGTGAGATAAGAGGGTTCTTCCTCTGAAATATAAAAAGCATTGTGTGTGTAGGAACGTGGTAAAATTTACTAGGAATGTAGACTCAGATGTATTTCTATTATTTGAGTATGACTGAGCTAGTGTTAACTAATCAACCATGCATCCATTACTGTCCTGGTCTGTAGTTCCCGAGAAAGTTTTCTTTCATCTATTTCAATGATTTTGACAATTATATTCTGAACAAGGTTTTCTGGGGTTTTTTTAATTTATTTTGTGGTGGGGGTGGATGTCACGTGAACATTGTGGAGGGGGATTCAATGGATTTGGTGAAACAAAAACCTTATACTTTTTTTTTTTTTTTTGGCTTTATGTTCCTGTAGCTTTTTGGTAATATGAATAAAGTCATCATAATTATTGAGTAACTAAAATAACACTTTGCTAGCAAACAGTAACTCTGCGGTTTACCCAAAGAAAGAATAGAAAGGAGTTGGTGAACCTAGGTTGCTTGAGATGGAGCATCTAACCAACTCTCTACTAGTCGGTTAGATAACACTCTGAAACACAAGGCAGAATTTATTGTCTCTAATATGATGCAAGATGATGTCATTAGCACTCTTTCTGTAATTAAATGCAAGACACTTATAATTAGGGAGAAACAGGATACAGGAAATAGGAGTTGTCTCTAGTTAATACAGCATTAAAATATGATACAAATAAAATATGCTTCAAGCTTAGCTAACACTAAAAACAGCTTACAGTGATAGTTTATTTACTATTTTTCTAGATAAATAGCCTACTTCATAGTCATATAACAGCAGCTGTTTCATAGGAATAGTCTCGTCAAAATTCTGACAGCAGTAATTTTAAAAAATGCTTAAATTATTATTTCTTCGTTGCTCATCAGAAAAATGTCATGTTTTGTGTATTTATGATACGATGCTTGTATAAGCAGAATATGAGATGTGGAACAGCATAATTTGAAGTAGGTTCCTGTGCTACTTAAGAAAATCATGTAAGTTGCCTTTCAACTGGAAATTTAAGAGAATTGATAAGAGTTAACAGTGGTGCAATGCATACATTTGTAAATGTACCAATTTGAGGCAAAAGTAGCACGACCCAGTCCTTGCTACATAATTCCTCAGTCAAATACTCAGGACCAGATGTCCTCCGTATCTCTGTGATTGAATTTCAAATTTGGAAAGCTTGTGTATCAACATCCTAGAATAATAACACATTTCATTGCCTTTTGTCCTGTCTGCATTTGCAGATTATGCTAATATTTGACAAGAATGTATATAAAGAATTAATTTCTGTGATAGCAGTCTCAAGATTTTCCCCCCTTGTATAATGAATGTTTCTAAAATGAAAACATTCATTTCATTGTACTTGAGAAAATAAACTTATTTTAGGAGTAGTTATTTCTTTCCAAAAGGAAAATACCAATGTGGTGAGATAACTTGGAGGGAATATTATTCCTGTATGAAGCTCCATCTTTTGGCAAGGGATAACAATCATAGAATCGTTTAGAGTGGAAAAGACCTTTAAGATCATCAAGTCCAACCATTCTATGTGGTAGTGTTAAATCTGTTTGCCAATATATTTAATTGTTTATTCAGATTCTTACTTTGGAAACTCACACATTTTCCCTTTATACAATTTCTACATAGAAACAAAGGTTAAAGCTTCAACTGATTCATTGACAAACAATTTAAAAATCAGTATCCAGCAGCAATACAATCCAAATATTTGGCTGTCTGTAGTTAGTACAAAAAGTTTCTTTTTGTCTCACTGCTTATTTCCTTTCTTTGTACTTTGTAATTTTGTTAATACATGATTGGATTGCCTATCAAGTTAGGGCTCAGCATTATAAAATACATGCTTGTTTCATACTTTGAGTACAGAGTGAGAACAAATAATAGTCAGGGTTTTTTTGTAGGATGGTAGAAAAGGTAAATTGGCCTTATAAAAATGCCTGGAAACTATCTTTAAGTGTATCTTAATTACTGTATGTGTCAGTGACCATTTGCAGTTCTACATTCATATATCCTTATGGCATCCAGTGTTACTGAAGTATCGCAATGGTTCTCATGGTGTCCCCTCTCTCATTATCAGTGGATCCGTTTTTGAAGGAGAATGTGTCTGTAGATTAAAAATAGAAATGTGTCCACTGCATGTTACTCTTTTGGCTTGCTCTGTCTCTGAAAGGACTGCCTAAGTTCTTGAGCAATGCATACTTCTTCCTATTTGTTTTCTTCATTAATTTTCTTTTTTTTTTTTTAATCTTCACAGATTAATTTATTTATTCTTTCACAATACTCATTTTCCTCTGGTTCTTTTCTTTCTATCATGCTCTTCTTATATCTGACACTGCTGAAAACTGAAATTCTTCTGCTAAAATAACTTCTGGGKTTTTTTTTTCATATATTCTCACTATGCATCTTCTGGAAAAGTGTGTTAAATTTCTGTATCTTCAGCATCGTACTCTGGGTCTTAGATTACTAGTCAATGTTTTACATAACTTAATGCACTCTGCTGCATGCTATTCTCATTTCCTTCTTTCTTAACCTATTGTGTTCCAGGTAATCCACTTACTTTGTTATTCCTTTCATTACCTCCTTTATTCTATTCTTCAGTTAAACTATTTCTACTTCTGTCCTTTCTTCCTTCTGTGCTCACTTCCTATTCCAGTCTTTTCTTTCCCTTAATATACTCACACAGTTCTTTTGGGATTCTCTATGTAATGGTATATGTAGTTTCTTTGTATAACACAGTGTTATAAACCAATGACTTATTCATATTAGAATTGTAGATTACAAAGTATGCGTACCCATATCATGCAAATGTGTGTTAATAAGAAAGAGGACAGTTCCAATAGACCATAGAAAATATAAAGATATTACTATGTCTCATACATATAGTGATTGCTTCGTTTTGTTTTGTTTTAAGCCCTGGTGCTAAGGAGAGTATGTTACTGGACACAGGACAGAGAAACAAATGGTGATTGCTTATTAATTGTGATTGTATAACTGGAAAGAACAATGAATTCACCAATTTTCTGGCTGAACTGCTGAGTTTGTTTAATGTGAATGTTTAATGTATGGAAATGCATTAGAAGCTGCCAATACTAATAGGAATTTTACTTGAATTCAAGTGTAGTGATGATACAGGTCTAAGGACTAATTTGATCTCCTTTCAAATTATTGAGACTGGCTTGTGCGGAAGGAAAGGTGTCTCTTCTACATCAATCCCTGCCAATCTGAAATAAAATTAATTTAGGAACCTACATATTCTTTGAGATTCAAGGCTACAAGGCTTAACTTTGGACTGTGCCGTTATTTGTCTGATTTGAAATATATTAGTCCTTTCTCGTAAATATAAAAATTTAGACATAGGAAACTTCTACTTGTACCACCACATTCATGATATCCTAGTGCTCTTTTAAATCCACAGTAGCAGTGATGATGAATCATGTTGTCATGGGTTTTGACGGCAAAACTGTTTTATCTCCATATCCAGCATTATGACAGATCAATGTACTCATTATGTGTTACTAAACACTGGTTTAATATGTGTGTAACCTGCTACGTTACTTCAGTTGTATATTTAAAAAAGAAAATCACTGAATTCTCGATGAATGATTTGCAGTTTTGTGTTTTTACTGGTTTCACTCATGATCATTTGTTTTTCAGAGAAGGATAGTTGTCAAACCTATCAGCTGGTGGAACTTTAATTTAAAAACATTAAAGCAAGCCATCTATGATGGCTGCTACTTCTACATTCATTTAATGGAGCTTTTAGCTGTATCACCGTGTTATTGGTTTCCTTTTTTTAAGTACTTAGAATGTATTATTGCTTTAATGCACTTCATGGAACATTGCAAAACACTTACTTAAATTATTTTACTAATGCTAAGCAAGGGTTGCTGCATTATTAAACACCAGAGGGTAGGCAAATTAGTATAAACATGAATTTAAAGCACATTCCTCAGGTATCTGAATGTTTATATATCATGGCAATAAYACAGAAATTTATAGTAGTGCAACATTACCAGCAGAGTGTATTATAAATATAAGTTCAGATTTTAGTGTAGTTCAAAGTCATATTTAGTTCCAACCTTATCCTCATTTCTGATACATAATTTCATCCCCAAATGAGCTTAATTAATTATGTAAACTGCAGAAAGTAGTACATGCTCTTATAAAGCAAAGTATTAGTCAGGTTGATTCTACAAATGCTACAGCTATTTTTGGCCTACTGTTCAGAACCACTGAAAAGCTCCACAGTTTTCTTATTATGGATGACAGTTTATCATGTCTTTCATCTGATCCTTAGTATCTTTATCTTCCCACATAAGGAAACTCAACTCCATATTTTCCTCAGCTGTATTTTCTAAAATTCTTATTACCCTTTCTGCTCTCCTCCAGTTTCTTTCCACTAGCCAATATCTTTCTTAAGATCTGTTTTTCAAGACTGGATAGGATATTCTGGATCTATCAGTAGCGTTGTGTTTACCAGAGTAATCACCTCTTGTATCCTAAATCCAACATCATTCTGGGATAACATGTCCCAGAAAAGTTTTCCCTTTCATCTGGTGTGACACTATTGACTTGTACTTGTTTTGTGATTAATTGATGAGTAAAACGTCCCAGTACTGTTCTGCCATACAGATAATTACTCCCCATTTTATCTTTTCATTATCACTTAGAAACAATTAAACAACAGTATTTGGTAATACTAAAAATGTTGTGCAGGGAAATGAAGAACATAATAAAAGATAATGTTTTTAGTAACAGCAACAAAAGGAAATGTCAATAAATAGTGTAACCACACTGTATTTCACCTTTAAACAGGTGGAGGGCTTCTGCACAACCTATTAGACAGACGTGTTTTTTAAAAATACTTACATATTTACATAGTATTTTATACGTTCAAACATTTGATGCTGTTAAAGTTAACATATGTGATAGTAAAATTCTTAACACATAAGCTCCTAATATATACGTTATTTTAAAGACATTTTTTCTTTAAAGGTGGTATTGCATTTTTAAAAAGTAGTACTTTAGAAAAAATAATATTCTTTAACATTCTCTTTATAATCCAACATTATAGAATTTGTGTTATATTCAAAAGATAATACTAATCGTGGAATATATTCTAAAGCTGTAATTAGCTGCACAAAGACTCTTGGTTACTATCTATTTAGGATGTCTCTAGCCCCAAAATTTTAATGTTTCAGTTTTAGCCAGAATAGAAGATCGTACTACAGAAGGTTTATTGTACATATGGAAAAGGGTAATAATCAGTACGCCATCTTCAAAGATGTTGAACTGTACTGGTAAAGGGAAAAAATTACTTGAAAAGCTAACGTGAACCAGGGATTGTATCTACTCAAAGGGAAAGAAAACCCACATATAAATCATATAAAGTGCAAAAAGATTAACAAGTGATATACCTTGGATTTTATAATGCTGTCCTGCAAGACCTCTAGAACCCATCTTTCACTATTTATGAAAACAATGCGTAGCCACCTTTTACAAAAATTAGCCATAACTTTAAAAGTAAGCTATCTGGAAAAGACCCAAGCAGAAAATAAATTTGGAAATCAAGGGCACAATTTTCCAGGGATTCTTCATGCATAATACTTCAGGAATGGATCCCAGTATACTGCACGGAATTCGAATGATTCAGTAGCCAAATGTGAATCTGCACAGACATCTACCTCTGCATTCTTCTGCAGGTAGAGCTGCAATTGCTTGCTAATGAAAAATAATAAAAGATATGGTTCCTGACAGTATTAGGTCACTAAATTAGGTTTCCAAATAATTAGCCATTATAGTTTCATATAATAATTACAAATGATGTAATAATTAATAATACTCTCTAGTAAAGGGGTCACTAGCTTGCATAACCCAGGTTGTGCTTTGTAGGAAGTTCAGTGATGGCAAGTTTCAGTTAAAAGATCATCAAAATAACACAATCTGTTACCACAGAGGCAAAGACCCGTGGCTGCTATGCATCGATAATTAAGCCTGTCTAGAGCAATGAGAGAGGCAGACAAAGGAGTGGCAAAGGCCCTTTTCCAAGATGCAGATGGCATTATATATGAAATAGATACAAACTCAGAACAGCACTGGAGCAAGAATGAAGACATCTGCAGAGTAACACCTGATAGTATCTTAAATGAGCAGATGAGGCCAAAGTCTAGGGAAACTTGGAAGGAACACTACCGATCTGGCCAGATGAAAGTGAGATAAAAATAAGGTACATRAAATAAAGGACAAATAAAATGTCACTAACAGAATAGAGGTAGTGCTTTGCAGGGAGAAAATATTCTTCCACCCACACAAACAAAAAACTGGTTTGAAAAATCACTTTATTTGAATATCACTAAGCAGGCCACAGGCAAATCAAGGCTCTGTTAATCCTTTCCTCCACCTTAGTATGCAGCGCAAAACAAAATAATTTGACAGAAAAAAGTGTAGTTTACATGAAATCTGATGAGAAGCACCCAGCTTACAGAAAGAGAGAGCAAGGCAAAGAATATGGGATTTTAACTGTAGGCCTTTGCTCAGCTCATGGGTTGCAGTATCTCTCTGGATAGTTCTCTTGGTTACAAATTAGGTTAATTTTAGAAAAACATTGCCCCTTATCTCATTACTTAGTATGAAATATTGGGGGGAGTGGGTGTTAAAAAAAGTAGTCGTATGAGCCTTTATCAAACTATGGGCTTTATCAGAATCCAGCAGTTTCTGTTGTTGGCTTTGACATTTAACTCATTTAATACAGTTCTATGACAGAACAGCGAAGAGCGTTGATTGCTTCACTAGTATGCTTTTTTTCATGAAAAGAAAAGAATTAGATTGTTCTCAGAGTTGTGGAGCTGAGGTAGCATTTTTTTCCTTCTTTCTTGTTTTGATGTTGTATTGTTTTGATGTTACATTGTTTGTCTGCTTGAAGTCCACTATTGTCTATTCTTTGGATTAATGCTGTATATGTACGATGAAAGCACAAAGGCAACTTTGCAGGACTAGTTGCAAAACCCAGTAGCTAAATTCTGATGAAAAAATACTTGGCTGTTTCCCTCCATTCCTGATTTTAATTTGTTCAATTACTTAGCTACAGCTAGATATTAATATTCCCTTTTAAACAGAATTTTCATAATATGTTTTAAAAAAAAAGTGACTCCCAAATGGGTGAGCTGTGAATACTAAGGAACCTAATACTAAGGTTAAACCAATGAAAGCTAAGGAAGAGGTTAAAAAAAACCTTTCGTGTAAAACTCATCACATTTTTAATTAGTTTCAGGATAGTCAAAGATGATGTGTTATATCTCAAACAAGAAAGCAGACCTGTACAGACTCAGGAAATTAAAATGAATTTAATCTCCACAATATCTTTTACAAACAAGAATATCATGTCAGAGATTCCTGAAAAATGTCTTGTTGGTGGTGTATATATTGAGACTTCTAATTTGAAAATAGAGGCTGTCATAAATCGAATAGTAAAAGAGTGCCTTGTGATTGGATTCCCCTTGATAGTCAGCAATATCGAGAGAGAGGCATGGTCTAAAATTCCTAATACAGTTCTTAAATTTGGTAATGCATGAAACACTATATTATGATAAGCTATCTACGAATTAATCAGAAGTCAGTGAACACTAACAGCAGTGATTTCATTTCATAAAAAACAGCTCATTAACATGTTGGCTTCTGATCTTTTGACAGCAAAGATATTGCTATGGAGGGTGGTGGGTTTGGTTTTTTGTTTGGTTGGTTTTGTTTTTCTTTTATCAAACAGCTAATCCCAATCAAGGACTCTTGATGTTTCTTAAAGTGTCTTTAACTTTGAAATTTGAGCAATGCCTTTTCCTAGCTTAGTGTATAATATAAAAGCTTATATGTCTAAATTACCTGGGATGTGTGTTCCGTAAGGTATTGGAAACAAGAATGGCAGAGGACAGACTTGAATTGAAGTTTATTCTTCGAATTTAAATCTGTAGAAATAGAAGTAGTATCTGCATAGATGCCAAATTTACCACCAATGATGAAAGATATTATAGTGAATCCACACTTACAAGTCACCCAACATAAAATCTTAGTGGCTGAATAATAGAAATTCTCTGTCCATAATACTGTGAGATGTGCAGATGGTTGAAAAATGATATGTGGTCTCATGCAGTGCATGCTGAGTTAACAAGAGAATTTCATTCAAGAAAAATAGTACATTTTAGTTCCACCATATGTGTGATTATGTTTTCTTCATACCCATGGAGAATCCCTGATGTTAGAAAGCAAACTATGATAGCCCATTAACATGTCCTCTTTTAAATAATTTATTTAAATGCAAGAACCTTACATTTTTGTAAGGATAACATATACACAGCAAAGATAATAGCTGCAGTTGGATATTCTTGGGTTTGTTTTTTTCCATAGAATTGTGAGCAGAAAAACAAAATAGAAGTACTACTCATTTCTCTCCTATGAACAGTCTTTGGGTCCATACACCATTACTGATAAAACAAAATGCTGTCAGAATAAGAAGTGTAGGGCAGAAACAGGTATTAGTCATTTGTTGTCTTCTTCCCACTCTTCCTCACCAGAAAACCTACTGCACCTGGCTTCGTTTAAGATTCCTGTCTATCAGAACCAAATCGCAATCATTACATTGACAGTACTTCATATAATGTTACCCTCAGTCTTCTAGAACTTGCATCCCATCTTTTAAATTTTATTTCTGGTTGTACAAATACTTCTGTTTGTCTCTTGTGCAATAATGAATACAGTACCCCCTAAAATTCCAGAAGTCTGATTTGCTTGCATACAAATGTATGTGTGTTGGTTACAGTGATGAAAGGATGCCTTGACATATTGAAATGACTTTTAAATATATGGAAACAGTTTTGTTATAATTAATAAAAGAAATAAATTTCCTTTGAAAAATACCCAAATAATATTTTCATCAAGGTTTTATGAAAACTTAAAAGATATTTTCCCCTTCGCTCTCCAGGTTTGGAGAGTGGATTTTGTATAATCTATAAAATTCATAAAATAATACATTAATTCAAAATGTAAATGCAGGGTTCTGGAGAGTAGAAAGCAAGTGTTTAATTAGCTTAATTTCAAACTCTAGGCTATGTCAAAAATTAAAAAGAGATATGATCTTCTTATGATAAGTTATATAATGGTGACAAATGATTATCTGGTCTTTCCAAATGGCCCTCTCTCATTAGAGGATTTAGGTGATGAGATTTCATTTGTCCATTCATGGGAGGAGATTAACCTATGTGAAAGTGTTTATGCTGTTAGGGGAAGCATTGAATATTTAAGTTTCAAAATTTTCTGCTTGAAAAGGTGACGAACTAATGAAGATAGAGTATTTGGCCCTGATAGAGGTCTCTGGCATCTGTCAATCCAGAGGTACATCTCTKATAGAAGGCTGTCTCAAGAACATTTCCCCTTATTTATCCTGCTTTTCAAACACTGAAGTGAGGCTAGTTGAAGTCCCTGATATTAGTAAGGACTTCTTTCTGTCCTTAGTAACACCAGGGGTTATCCAGAATATTTCAGTAGATTATCCTAGATGCACTGCATTTGGTGTTTTCTCTCCTAATTAGATGAGCCTAACTAACTTCAACTTTGGTATCTCCAAGGATAAGCAGACAACAATCAGAAAATGCCTATGATTCTTTTTGGCTTCAGGTCATGCTTTCAAGGGTGCACAAGCCACTTAGCAGTTGCTTAGTATTTTTTCCATCTAGCAAATTTATCAGCCCAAAATTTTTTAGGATAACTATTTGAAGGAATCCAGTCTCTCATTTGCTTCATCACGGTCATTGCAACATCCATGTAGGTCTCTTCCTAGGGCTTTCACTTTTCTTATGAGCTCATTAGGATGTTTTCCTCTGTCAAAGATCCACAGTACCAATTTGATAATGGTRCTGTTGTATGTTCCTACAGATCTTCTCTTTGAATCTTCAGGCAYGTACTGACATCTGCTTTCAAAGAAAAGGGCATTTTAGTTATTCTCACAGAAATTAAATTCTCTAGTCTCAAGGTATAAGTAACCCTAGCCCATCCAAGATGACTGTGATTGGAGTCTACACATTACTAAAATGTCTGGTAAAAGACCTTTAATATTCTGAAAAAAGGTGTGATGTGATGACAGAAAGTGCTTTTACTTTCAATTTCTAGAAACCTTTATATTTATTAGTTTTATTAAACAATAATTTTTTTTAAGGTATTCTTAAGTAAGTGTCCTTTCTGGGGGTAGAGTTTGGATGCTTGTTCTGGGTGTGTTATCTGTCATCATCTGTACTTTACACTTTGGAAAAACAAAAGGCTTTGTATTTTCACAGAACAGTCTTGTCAGAAAGATCAGAAGACTTGGTATTTTTCAGATCACTCAAAAGTTACGCCTTTGACACTGCTTTGACTGAATTTTTCATTTTCTATGACCTGTATGTGTACAAGTTATAGCAATGTTTTTCTTTCAGCTATGTGACCTGCATCTAAGAAAACTCTCCATCCACACTATTGAAGGTGGTGGGAGTCGGGAAAATGAGATGAAATCTGGAGGCTAAGAAAGCCCAGGTGCTTTGGGACAGATTGGTCGTACGTCACAAGTTGAATTGTTTCAGCCATGATGGGAGAATGTTTATTATGTCTTGTATGCCAAGATAAAGTTCTGAGGTAGTGAGGGATGCAGCCTCTTGCTACTATTGTCTCTTAACAGAATATTGCTCTCTGTTAGAAAAGAAGTATCCTAGGCTGACCAAGGACAAGAATCAATCAACCACTTTTGCAGACAGATGATGCTTAGGCAAGCTTTTCTAAATAATACTACTTCTTTTTTTTTTTTTTTTTTTAAAGGGGAATTGCAGAAAGAAGGGAGCTGCCCAAAGTGATTTTTTTTTTTTTTTCATTTGGCTATATACTTTTTTTCCTATTTCACATGCTTCCTTTTTTAAGCAAAGAAATCTTTAGGGCTGGTTTGCTTTAACTTAGAAAAACAAACTCTTCTACTATAATAGCTGCCAACTTAGTACACCTTAGAAGTCTCTTCAAATGTCAGTGAAATACCAGCAGTATACAAAGATACCTTTGTATGTTGCTTTCAAGCGAAAGCAGTAGTCTGCGTTGAATGTAGATGCCATTTAATGAAGTCAATCTTTCCAGCATCTTCTTTTCAGCTTTTTTTGTATAGTTTGACTTAACATCGGTAACTGTCAGCCGCAACGGAATATAAAGATGGGAGGCAACCTGACATAGCTAAAAGTGGAAACTTTTTATTTAAGAGTTTCTAGTACATCTGCATCCAATTATCAGTATCTTCTGGTTTTGAGAATGATATATTAGATTTTTCAGTCTTTTCTACAATTAGTTATATTTGGTTTTGAGGTGGCAAGGCAGTGACAAACACTGGAGATATACCACTCTCATCCTGTGGTTTCAATGGGCTTTGGATAAACTGTAATAGGTTCTGGGCATCATGAATGAGGAGATCCTATAAGCAGGGAGAAAACAGACAGCTCTGCATCCCAAAATATCATTTGCTTATAAATATGAATGAGATAGCTAGAAAAGAACAAAAAAAACTTATTTCCTTTGAAAGTAAATATTTTAGCTCTGCCTCCATAATGGAAAGTGTGGCATTCAAAAATATCCTAGAACGTTGAATTTAGCTCAAAATATGCCACACATCAGATAATACTGTAAAAAATGAGAATATATGCATGGTGTAACAGTAATTTACATCGCCATAACAGTTCTCTCTAGATTCTCAAATTCCCTAATGCCTGTAAAATACTTTAGGTTGTCCATGTCAGTGAGCTGGAAATTATCATTACCGTGATGTACTTGTGAATAAAGCAAGACATGAAGATGTAATGCAATTACTAAAAAGTGTATGGCAAAGAAAAGAACAGAATTTTTATCTACTGTTTTCAGGGTTTATGCTCTAATAACAAGGCTATTTTCATAAGCACACTAATAGGGTATAAGGTGCTTATGCATGTGCACAACGCTAATATATTCTAAATTTGTTTCTGTTATCAGACTGCTTGTGTGATTATGTTGGTAGAATATGATAATAGATGTATGTGAAGAAGAATCCTAAACAATTGGCACAAACTACAGTTCTGAAGAGTTTTCTAAGTCTTTAGATGTATTGACAAACCATTTTGGTTCCTTTTTAGAACAGTTAAAAACCAAGTTGTTCTGTGAACTGAGGAGGTATTTAATTCCGTTGCCCACAGAATTTTAATCAGCATCAGCTGAGTACCCTCCATCTGCATTATGTTCCGAAAATTTATTTTCTAGGCTGATCTGTTGCCCCTTATTGATATGTGAACTTTATGTAGGTGACCACCTTTTTTATCTAACCAGACCAATTAATCTACATTTTAGCAGAGAATAAAGTAGCCCAARTTATTTTTCTTACTTTATTAGTGACAGTCCCAATTTCCTCATTTGTGTCACTTGTAAATAACTGTATTTTTAAAAGAACTGGAAAAGTCATCCAAATATTATTATCATCTCTGATTCTGACTCAATATAGTTTCAATAAAGTTGAGTTTTGATACTGGTTCAAAGTTTATCGAGACCTGTTCACCCATTGCTGCAGAAGGGTAGCTTCCTGTATCTCACAACAGGAATATAGCCTGGACCCAACATATCGGGAAAATGTCAGCATTCTGCTTAAAAGCAATCTTCAAAACATTTTCTTGATGTTTCCAAATTCCAAGAAGCAGTCTCTCAAGTAAGAAAAATTATGGATTACCATTTAAACTGAAATTGGCTTCTGTGTTATAGAACTTAAGAAACAAGTTATTACAGATTAAAGGTAATAAACTTTCATTTGGTATCATTTTGAAATGGAAGATGCAGAAAGTTTTAAAAATGTTAAWGTCCTTCACCTAGCTACTGAAATTATTTCTGTCTGGGAACAGCATGTAGCATACCACATACCACTACTTGTCTTTTCCAGTTATTTTCATGTTTTGCCTATCTGATTCTCTAAACACTAAAAATCTTTTCTTCACTTTTTGTACAAACAGAGTAGTTTCTGCCAGAACACAAAGGAAAAAAAAGTCCTCTAGAAATGAATATCCGTAGTTTTCACTAACCTGATTAGTCTGGAAACATATTATATGAGTCTCAAAAGTCAAAGTCATATAAAGAGTTGATTGCTCAGTATGTAAAAAGGGATCTGGTGTGTATTGATAATTCACACTGACGTGTGTGATGCCTTCTCTGATTCACTGAACTGTGATTTCCTGCTGTAAGACTAACTGCTATTTTCAATTCTTTATGGCAACTGCTAGTACGGACAAACCACAATTCACTTGCAGCGTCAACAATGAGAGTTTCAAGATGCAAAGCGAGAACTGATGGAATGATTTGTTCTTCCCTCTTTAATTACTTAACATTATCTAACATGGTTTGATGAGTGCAGTACAGTTCCTTATAGGAATAACTCATTTATGTGATAACAGCAAACTAATCACTGTTTAACAAAGTGCTTTCTCCTCAATGTATGAAAATAATTATTTCCTTAATTGTCACGAATCAGCTCTTCATGTTGGAGATCTTCACATGGAAATTTCCTTCTGTTTTTGGCTTGAGAGGGCCAGTATTTCAGAGGGAGTGAAAGGAAAATTGTAATGAGTTTTTCCATTAACTTATTCTAGCTTGTGTGGAATCACAAGTCACTACTGTGATTAAAAGAAAAACTTTGTCCCCAGACTTCGCAGGAAAAAAAAGAAATTCTCTGCACAGGAGACTGAAATGACATGCTATAGCGAAAGGTCAACGAGCGCAATGTGTTCTGACTTCTGAACTTGAAGTTTTAAGGGTTCCTGTAAAGAAACAGAGAGGACAAAACATGATCTTCTATTCCATCATTGCTGTAAACAAGCCAAAGGGGAATTCTTAAACATATTTGGGTATTGCAAGGTTGAACTAAAAAGGATTTGACATTTTCAGGTATTTTGCTGTTGGTTCTTGATGGTAGATACAAAAATGTATCTTGAGAGGTGGGCAAGAGTTGACACAAATGTTGAGGAAATGTTGCTTCCTTGGCAATAAAGTTCATATTATTCGTTTAACATATTAATTAAAAAGAAAACATCAAAGTTTCCCGTTAAGTGAGTGAGGCTATTTCCACGAAATAAATAAGGAGAATCTGCTAGAATGATTATTTTCTGAGAACTAACGATATTATGACATAGGATGTGAGCCTCTGTTGGTCACTGCAGTAATGTCTGATGCTTTATGATCCTCCTTAAAGACCCTTTTAGCAATTTTAAAGAAAGCTAAATAAAAATGCTTTTAGGTGAAAAACACAGCCTATGCAATTGGAGAAAACACGATGTTTTTCTTTATCTTATAAACTGCCTGAATTGGTTCTGTTCACAGATCTGAAAAATATTATTGAGAACAGGAAAGCAATTCTCTGCACTTAATATTTTTTTTTTTTAAACTTATTTGTAAACAAAGTATCCAATTGCCTTCTAGGTCTTCTTTGATCTTTTACACTGATTCATTCGGAGCTTGCTCAGAGTGTTTGCATTCTGACTGTCCTTTTCTCGGGAGGTTAAGTGCCTCTCTGGACTGGTGAAATTCTTCAGTTTTTTTCCAAGACAGCAATATTTTTGCTAGCAAAATTAACTAGTAGACTTTTTGCAGTTTATTTTCGTGTAGGAATAACAGAACAAATGTATACCTTTTTAAGATTTTGTTAAATTTTGTTAGAATCAGAATTTATTTTATATAAGTAATACTAATTACTAAAAACTAAATAGTCTGCCTGGCAGTGTTTAACAGGCATTTGGACAATGCCCTTAATAATATGCTTTAACTTTTGGTCAGCCCTGAAGTAGTCAGGCAGTTAGACTAGATGATCATTGTAGATCCCAACTGAATTCCACTGTAGATTCCAACTGTAGATTCCAACTGAAATATTCTATTCTATTCTGTAGTAAAAAAAAAAAAAATTCACTCTCCTCTGAGCAAATTGTTTTTTGCTCTCTTTTGACCCAACTCACCAAAGTCACTGTTTCTGCTTGTTTAACTGATACAGTCACAGAGTTTCAAACATTCTTAACCATTGACTTTTGCCATGATGCTTTAACAGTAGGTGGTTTTGGCATCTGTCAACATGTTTGTTGTTTTGCAAGTGGCTAGGTTATGTTCAAGTGTTTAAGTTCTCACCAGGCTGGTTTGGACAGAATATTGTGTTACATTTCAGCTTTGACATAAGAGTTGTTTAGATATGGGATTTGGGGGGGATGGGGGAAGGGGATTACTGTTTTCACCCCTCAGTTTGGAGAAATGTACAGCTGGGTATGCTTTAGTCCCATGTCATATCAGAAGTCAATGAAATAAACACTGATCTCGGACATGACCCGATTTCTCAATTTCATTGCAAGTGTCATATCAGAATATYGAATGCCCTAACTTCTTTCATTTTGCGGTGCAAATGTGTTCTGAGTAATTCTAGAAAGAGATTTGACCTTAGATCTCAGCTGAGATGCTGTACCTTTTGTGTTTAAAAATCCAATATTTTAAAAACCTCATCTCTCAAGTATAGCTAAATGAGACATTTTAAAGAGGTTACAGAACAGAACAGAAACTGTTAGTCCTCAATAGTTATTCTTTAGAATCTTGTAGAAATGGCACTCYGAGATTTCATATTCACTGTGTCATATTGATTTCCGGTGCCATTTCAGTTTGCAAAACATTTCTCTTTCACTGCAGGAACTCACATTTAAGCTGTTTCTTTTCATTTTATACATAATAGGCCAAATTATGACCTCATACATACTTTTGCCATTGAATTGTCTTGAGGCTGTGCTGTCAAGAACACCAGTGAGAATTCATTTACAGTGATTGAGCAATGCTTACATGATGTCAATAGTGAATTACTTTAATATAACACAGGACACAATGCAGTAGCTATTGCTGACCACTCACAATCAGTAGTTTAAGTTCTTTTTCTTCCCTTCAGGCAGTGGGCTTGATCGCATACCCTGTATCAAAACAGCAATTTCAGTATAGTATTTCTTGTACTGAAGTATCACTTYTTAATTACTGATAAATTGAGAAGTCAGAGAAAGAAACCAGCTTTGCATGATGTTATGTCTGGTTGTGGATTGTAGTTCTGTGGTTGGAAGAAACTTCGTTACCCCACTAGGAGTACTGTACATCAGTTTCCTTATAGTGAACCAATTGGAAAGCTTTCACAGACATGTATTTCAAGTTGTACTTCAGAGGAGGGAAAAAAAAATGGGGACAGTGATGGTAATTATAAAAATGGGTGAGGACTGGCTTGAAGAAAGGGTTTATTTGATTACCACAGTAAAGGGATCCGTTCGCTAATGAGAAGCATATCATTAGTAGAAGTTTTCCATTCACTTCATTTGTAAAATAAAAAATAAGAATTTATTCAGAACAAACATTTTCTTTTATCTTGATAATCAAAAGACCTCTTGCCAAAGTAAAAATGACACTTGACATCTCAAAGCAAATGCAAAGATAAAGTAGAATAAAAACTTTGCATACTCAGTTTGAATAAAAGAATTCCAAATACTCAATTAAAAAAAAGTAATTTAAAGCTACTTATTCTTAGGAATAACATTCACTTTACTTTTGCAAATTATTCTACTGAAGTCACCATACCATAAGTATAAAAATAGTCATTTTTGCTTGACATCAGAATTACCAATTTACGGTATGCGAGAACTGTTTTCAATGGTGGCTTAGTCATTCTAAACACATTATAACATAATGGGACTTGTGTACTTCTGTAGTTTAGTACCAGACTTTCAAAGTCACATAATTTCCTAAAGACAGTGATAGATGCTGAGAAGGATTCTGAAGAGCATCCAGCTTGCTTTAGGCTAGGCACAGAGAGAAAGAGGTTGTTACTTGAGCTAGATTTGCCAGGTGACAGTTACACCGTAACAAAAAAATTGTTGGCCAGATTGACCCATCTACCTTCTGGTCTTTGTTAGCTGCCAGAATAATGGGAGAATCTGGCCCAGTAACTGTAACATGTTACTTACTTGCACTCTATCTTCTTGGCAGGCAGATGTTCTATTAATTAATTTTTTCTGTAGTAATTCATCACAAAATATTTAAGTCTTGTGGCTTGTGATTTGGAAAAGGAATACTCATTTTCCTAGTTCATGAGGCAGAAACAGAACAGGACCAGATGGTCCAACGTGGCAACACTAGATATCAATGAATAACTACATCTAGATTGCCTCAATCTACTACACATTGTTCAAAAACACTTTGTGTGTGTGTGTGTGTGTGTAGGTATAGGTTTTCCCAGTTCTCAGAGCTTTATAGTTAGACCGCAATAAGAATTATTGATCACACCAGCAGCAATGCATATAAACATTGGCAGCATCTACCATTTGCTTATGCTTGGCTTTGAGTCCCAATGTCACAAGTAGTTTCTTCTGATTCATCAAATAAAATTGCATGTAGGACATGCTGCTGTTTGTTTTCCTCCTCTGCTCTGTGGAACAGCTCATTTTGCTGAACAACATGCGAGAATCAGCAGTATTGTTAGGCATGGTTATTGAACAAAACAGAATAATCTTGCAACTGAACCATAATATTACTCCTACAGGTTGTCAACTACTTGCCTCTCTCAGTTCAGAAAGCTCTTAGAAAATTATACTATGTGGTATCATTAACTTTGTTAAACTTTTTCTCTTCTCCCTCAACAAATATGACAGCCACTCAGCTGTACTGTCTGGGATGATGGCCTTGACAAGAAAGATTTTTGACATTCAATCATGCAAAATTATCCACATATTTGCAGGTGATTTCATATCATCCATTACAATAACAGTGAAACTTAGCTTTCATCATGCTGTTTCTATATTAGCCACAGCACAATTTTTCAACATACAAGGTTTTTTTTCTTTCTACGCTAAAAAAACTACAGTTGAAATGTAAGAAACTAGCAGTGAAAAAAAGTCATTGAGATCAAAACATGTCCATAAAAGAGATCTTTTTACTCTTGATTAAAATTAATAAATTAATTTTGACATTATTTTAAAATTTTTGCCATTTATTTTCACACTTAGGATAGACGTGTCAAATATCACTTTGGCTGCTGAAGTATTTGCTGTATTTTTGCCCCCTTTTTCCCACCTGCCTCAATGAAAGTTTTTTGAAGGAGTGGAAGCCACCAAAAACCACCAAGAATATATTAGCTGAATTCAGAGTTGGAATAGAACCAACTGCACTGTAAAGTACCATCCTCTTAATTATGTTTCTCTTATACTACATGAGTTTGTAGATTATTTTTAAAAGATCTTACTCTCCAGCTGTGTTTTACTCTTGCAACCTGATATTAAATCTTTTCTATTCTAATCTGCTTTTAACATTTAAATTCCTACATAATTTTCTACAATTTACAAATTTGAAATTGATTATTGCTGGCACTGAAATGTAAAAGTTAATTGCTTATCTGGGAGAAAAAACAAAAGCATAAGATTAAAATGAAATCATATGATGGATTTCATTTGTAGAAGTTAATTCATATTCATTGTTGCTTACATTTGCATAAACAGAGGTTGCTCTTACCATTCTACAGAACACAGGTACAGTTAATATTTCCAAACCATTATGCATTTTTCCAGTGGCTTTTTTTGTCTTTTCTCTTCTTGTCTGGACTGAAGTAATATAATTATTTTAAACACAAAAGAAGGCACCCAAGAATGATGATATTAGATTACTGTTTCCCAGTTTATACAAATTATGTATATCTATAATCACAGCACCCCAGTCTTGCAATCCCTATTGGAAAACCCTGAGTTACGTTGATGTGGTGAGCCCTTGGGGTGGCCTGCATTGCTGTCTGCTAATATTCATGGTAAGTGCATGGGGAAGGTAAATTAAAATTAATTCCAAATTTGGGGATTCAATTATGATATCTTAGCTTAAATTAGGTTATCCCTAGAGCTTCATGGAAACCAAGGCTTCTGCTCTGCTTCCTGAAACTCGGGTCTCTTTGATGCTCCATGTTATTACTGTTTGAGTGGAACCATGAAGCTTCTTCTCTGTGAGATCATAGAATCACAGAATCATTAAGGTTGGAAAAGACCTCTAAGATCATCGAGTCCAACTGTCAACACAACACCACCATGCCCACTAAACCATGTCTCTAAGCGCCTCATCTACACTTCTTTTAAATACTTCCAGGGATGGTGACTCAACCACTTCCCTGGGCAGCCTGTTCCAATGTTTAACCACTCTTTCACTAAAGAAATTTTTCCTAATGTCCAATCTAATGTTTCAAGGTATAACAGAAGGCAGATTATCTAATGGATTATATGGTTGATTATCCTACTTGTGAAAATGCTGCTGGATTTTAAATGTTTCTGTAATTTGACCCTTTCATTCTGCCTCTCCTAGACACAGATGAGTTTGTGCTGCCACAGAGAAATTTCTGTGTGCAGGAAATATAAGACCCACTTTTTTAACCTGCAAGGGGCAAGAGACTTCTCTCAAAGGAGTGGTAAGCTATTCTGGAAAGGGTGTTTTCATTTCAATTTTAGATGCCTGCAACATTCAGGGATTGCCAGAAAGGAAGCCTATCAGTACTTAAAGGGGGCTTATAAGAAAGATGGCGGCAAACTTTTTAGCAGGGTCTGTTGCGACAGGACAAGGGAGAATGGCTTTAAACTAAAAGAGGGCAGATTTAGACTAGGTATAAGGAAGAAATTTTTTACAATGAGGGTGGTGAAACACTGGCACAGGTTGCCCGGAGGGGTGGTAGATGCCCCATCCCTGGAAACATTCAAGGTCAGGTTGGACGGGGCTCTGAGCAACCTGATCTAGTTGAAGATGTCCCTGCCCATGGCAGGGGGGTTGGACTAGATGACCTTTAAAGGTCCCTTCCAACCCAAACTATTCTATGATTCTATGATTCTAAGTTTGGTCTGGATAGAACAGAACATATAATTCCTTTAGCTGAAGGAGAAATACAGTATCTGCATAAACATAGCATGATGTTAAATGTGAAAATATATCTGTGGCATGGTGCTTTTTCCTCCTTTGTTCTCAATTATTATGTTCTTTTAAGAAGTCTGGTTAGGTGGAAATCTCTAGAGGGAGGAAAGGTCGCTCATATGTCTGTGGGAGCTGGGGAACAAGCTCAAGGGAGAGAAAAATTAAGAGACTACAGGTTTGGGCAGGCAAATACTCACAGTAGAGAGCTGGGAGCCTGCTTGCAGCTCATGCTGAGACTGAGAGTGCTTGAGGAGCTGGGAATAGGCAGCCAGCCACAGAAGTAACGAGAAGAATTTCCTGGGGACTGTGCAGAGTTTACTGCATCTCAGAAAGTTACTGAGTTGACTGCAGTGAAGCCTGAAAGCAAGAATCACCTGCAGGGACACAAGGGGTATTGAGAGCATTGTGTATCTCCCTTCTACTTATATGTTTTCCTAGTCTCTTTGAATTTTCTGTGTTTTTAAAAAAAAAGTTATCTTCCTAGTTTTTTTTCTAGTAAAACCTTTGTTGTTACTCTGATTAGGATTAAAAGAGATTTAGTCTTCCTTGCAGAGAAATTATAAATAGATCCACCTCAAAATGGATAGGAGTATCACCAGTAGGATTTAAATCTGAAAATCATAAACATGCTGTCTTCTGTATATTGCTAAATATGCACAGACTTGAGATTTACTTCGTTAAAAGGCTATAGTGGAAAAAATCACAGACTACATAGGAAAACTGTTGAAACTGCTCTCTAAATCCTTTACTTCTAGTAGTAAAGTCTTTTGGTAATTGAGACTAAAACGTTACCTTTCTCAAAGGCCAAATTTCATTTAAAGTGAAGATGCTAAATAACTCCAGGGAAAAAAAAACAGTGAGATTCAGAAAGATTGCAGAACAACTATGCAAAAAGTAAATTTGATACTGTCTTATCTGCACAAAAGTATGTTATGTGAAGAAAAGGAGATAGACAGATGTCATGCACTCCATTATATTTTCACAATAAGGTAATACATACGATTGAAAATATTGCAAGAAAAGGAGAATAATTTTGCAGAAGCGATTTCAGGAACTCCCTTGGATTCACAAGTTAGGATGTTGCTGTAATAAGTGATAATGCAAAATACATTATACTGTAGCAGCAGTACTACTAGACCACTTCCACAAAGATGTTAATAGGATTTTCAAACTCTTTCATGTCCAAAAACAATGGTTGAAGTCAAAGATTTACTCAGTGGGCTTATAAAATGTGTGTAAAAATACCCCCTAAACCTTTCTAGCACCATATCCCCAAGTGTCAGATACTTCCTTATACTGTAATCTTCATTAATTCACTTTAAATGGTATTTAGGATTACTGTATGTCTTAAAAAAATATATGTTTGGAGATGCTTAAAAATTTATGCAAATGAAATAACTCCTCAATAAGTAACCTTATCCAGCGTGGCTGCTCATACTGGATATATTTACACACACTTCTCTGTCTACAGATGAGGTTTTCAAATATGCGGAGTGTATTGAATGCAAGCAACTCTGAAGAGACTTTTTATTAAAATATGATATTCAGCTGATTTAAATGTAAAGCCGTCAAATTATTCTATTTTGTCTCTTCAGCTGCTCAAATACTTAATCTTTTTCTAAGGCATTGAAATATTAAAATGTATTTTAACAGGAGTGCAACCTTAAAGTACAGTATGCTTAAACTCACTCTAAATTAACTCAGAGAAGTCTTTCAGTCTTTTCTAATAATCTGTAAACTGTTAGAGGAGCTGTAGAAGAGCGAATCCTACTGATGGAAGACTAGCCCATAGGTTGTTACCAGTACCAATAAAAAGCCACTGAGGTGATTAAATTGACTGAAATGCATTTTAAAAGTGCTGCTGGCTGATCTAATCTGAGCAGTTTGTGCCATTTTTTTAATTTCCTGTGTAATAATTGTTTTTATGAATTTATTGTTAATCATAAATGTTTTTAAGTGTTTATACTTGAGGTCTCACCAAAGTTTCGTCAGTATGCTTACACTGCCATCTATAGGGTACATTTCTTTTTTTCCCCCAGTCCGTACAGTTACATGCGGTAACATGGCATATACAAAAGTTGTGTTACGTGACATTTATTCTTACTATTTCAGTTGTGGACTGCAGAATAATATGTGTATAAAAAGTGTGGGGAGTTTGAGAAAACAACACTTTCCTGAAAGATAGCAGGTACTAGAAACTAGATTTTCCAAAGCAGGTTGTATACACAACACCATACCTTAATAAATCAATATCCGGGCAGCTTGCTTCGTCAGCCCAGATGCTGATACAGAGGGCAATATCATGTTGGTCAACAGTGTAAGTGGGAGTACATGAGAAGAATATTCCCTTACATCCATAAAATAGTTTCTAGGTGCTGTTAAAAATTGAACTGTTCATTCTGAAAGGCTTGGTTCCTCCCGAGTTAACATTTTTTCCACCTTTGCCAGTCTTAACAAGGTGGTCAGCCACAGGGCTTCCTGGGATCAATAACTTGAGAGAGATTTAGAGAATGACTCAAACTGTTACAACTCCAAGTATTTCATTCTTGTCTCTGATCCACTGGAATTCAAGTTCCACCCAGTATACAGTTTTGCAATAAGCTATAGAATATATATAAAATATTGTTATATAAGAATCTTAATATATTCTTACAATAATATATAAAATTAATTATACAAAATGAGGTATATTGGTTAGATACACTGAACTGCAAGAGAATGCAAGTATATATGGGTGTTCATAATGCAGTAAAACATATTCAGGGTTCCAGTACTTTTTGGAAAAAAAATAAGAGAATCTATTTTGTAGCTAAGGCAGTGCCATTATGCTTGGACATCTTCATTGCCCACCAATATCTTCAGAAGGTATTCAAATATCTGACACTTAAAAATTCCTCCTTCTTTCATTTCTCTGAAATCAAGGGGCATGCGCATCTTTTAAAAGGGAACAGTACTTTCTCATTTAAAGTATATGAACTAATAATATCAAAATATGCAGTGAATATTCTAGTGAATATTTCTTAGAAAGAAAATTATTTCTTAACTCTTCTAATGGCTGGAAGTCTAGTTTAGACATTTTCAAATAATTTTCACTTCACAAAATTTTTAATAGCCAATATATATATACACACTTATGTATATCTGTATATATGTATATAAAAAAAGATTCGTTTGTTTTCCAGGCGTTTGCAATTTTTTTTTTTAATAGAATGTATGGAATGTTGCATAAAGGTAAAGAAACAAGATTAATTTCAAAATTTCAACACACAGTACTCTGGCTTCGATACTATCACTTTTCTGGGCCTACTATTGCTGAATGCTTTACCTTTTGATAAGTCATGGTCCACTATCACATATATCTCTGGCAGAATTACTCTTGGGAAAAAAGGAAGAACCAGGAGATGGAAACCTTAAATAACTTGCTTGCCTGGGTTTAATTCTGTAAGTATAGACTTAAAGATGGAGATTGTTATGTTATCTTAAGATAGTAGGCAAGCTTTTACACGTTCCATTTTTGCTATGACATCTGTTGGACAAATTCAATTTCTTGCAATGTCCTTTAAAAAGACTAAATTATTAGTAGTGTTCACATTTGAACGTGCAGGAAAATATCTTTAAAATTAGTATGAGCCTTATTCCTATAAAGTGATGCTATTTCTTTCAAAACAATGAAGTCTGGACAAAAACTGGTAGATACTGTAAGGATTATGAATGAACTGAAACCTTTTTCATAATCTGCATAAAGTTTCTGGAAAGAAACAGCTGAACAAATTGTATCTTCTCATCTATGAAATTAATATTTTTGGATTGTAATCAGAATTGCTTTCCATTTCTCATCCAATTCATCTCAGATTAAAAAATAATAATAAAAGACAGAAAGCAAATCCTGCTCATTTTGATTACAATCTCATACTATTAAAGTACAATATGTTGTGACAAAGGAACAATTTTCAGCAGTAGGGCTTCTCTTACCATATGAATTTCAAAGTAATACACCGTTGTGATCAATGAACTATTGATATCTGTCTGTCCTCCTGTAAAGACGACCTTTATAACTCTCAGGGGCAATGCTGCACAACACTGTGGAGCAAGATAGTGTCTGGATACTCTATTCTTACAGATTAAAAAAGCTTCTATTATCATAACATCTTGATGCTAGTACATCATGATTGTAAGGTGCTTTATGATTAAGAATTTGGGGGATTTTTATTGGCATGAAAAGTGTAAATCTCAGTAAAAGATACTTATTGAAGACATATAAAGTTGTTCAAAGTGAAGTAGTAATATGCTGTCCCATCTTAAAAAAATCTCAACAGGCCCTTGGCCAGACAACCTGGGAGTTTTTGGAACCTGAAGACTGTATACTGGAAAGAGAGAGTGAGGTATTACTTGTTCCAAGAGTCTCTGTTCTAATTCTGTTCAATTTATTTTTCTGGGTTTTTTTCTTTGAGGCTAGCTTGTTTCATTAGTTGATCTTCCCCCATCTCTTACATTCCTTTTCTACTTATGTGTTGTTTAAGGTGATTTAAATTATTCAGTGGAAGCTGTTCGCCTCATTATTTGTTTTGCTTTAGGTTCAATCTAGGGTTACTTATACTAAGTTTTGCTCACACCAACTAGAGGCTAGTTGGTCTACAACTTAATGCTTATATTTTAGCAAACTCATTTATTTGAATTTTTGTCTCTTATCACAATACTTAGTTTTCTGAGTTTTACTTCAGAATTTTAACGGCCTTTTCTTGTAAAAATTGAGGCTTATTTTTTCACATTTTGCAATTTCATCCACTCCATGATTGTAAGACATCAGGAAATGGAAGAGAAATAAATTGTCATTGTGCTGGTAAACTGCATAAGCACATTCTCATGCACACAAAGAAAAAAATAAACAAAGAAGGTGAAAATAAGGTACAATTTACCCATTAATTTGTTAGTGATAKCTTTTATTTGCAATGTTTTCCTTTTATAGTTAATACTATGTAGGATTTCTTGGGGTTGGGTTTTTTTTCTGTAAAAAGTTTAAATTGTCCTTCAATTAAAAAAGGTTGAGAAATACTATCTTCATATATTCCAAGGTTTGAAAATATATTAACCTTTTCACTCTACATGGCCAGTGAACCCATTTCATAATGATATTGACATAAGGAAATTTTGTACGTTACATTTCTTAAGCATAAGGCTTGTTTTGTGTTTCTTCTGAAATTAAGGATAATAACTTGTTCTTACAAAGTAAGCATTGAGATTTTTGTCTCTGCTAGAAAATAATTGCAGGAATCACCCATCTGTTAATATATTGTTACATAATATCATTCTTGTATTGATTAGCCCTTAATACTGTTGTCATGTGTATAACAATTGAGTCCAAGTATTGAACGTTTATGCATAGTTGCTTGTTTCCTTTACCTTTCCCATTTTATCTTCCTTATCTTCCTTAATTTCTTCTGTTTTTATTTTTTCCTGCTATTTCTACAAAATCCTCTCAACATTATCACTTTCTAGAAGCTTTTCTGGAATCAAAATTATTGTTAAATGCTATGAGTGTGGAGCTGCTTCAAAAGAATTTTGAATATAAATCTCAAAGAATGTAATGTTGGAATGAATTTAATGTTTAATTTCAATGTATTGAAAACATAGCAAGAAATGAAAGTGGATTTGTAGCAGTTTTCTACTTTGCATGCCTTGGCATTGTTTGTTGGTTCAATCCTGCTGTTTTAAACAAGTCTAGGTGGATCCAAAATCATAGCTATTTATAATTCAGTCAGACTTGGAGTGCATTTTGCAATTTGCCAGCTGGCAGTTGATTTCTGCAATCCAACCAAGAAATTCTCTGTTGACGGAAATGTAATTGTGCCCATACATTTTTTCCAAATTAAAGCTATTAATGAAAAATAGACAGTGATGCAACAGAGCACCTGAGTATGTTACAAATGTGGAAATCACAATATATATACAGTAAAGCATACATTTCTGCTAGCATGTATTCATTTTTCAGTGCAAAGAAGGACTTGCTTTCCGGAAAATATTCTTTATGTAATACTGAAGTTTCTCTGTTGCTCAGTCAGCATAGTGTGGAAGTCTGCGGCTAGCTGGCTCCCCTGGGCCCCAGCTGGTTTGCTCCAAAGGGCAACTCGGGTGTGAACAAACATGCACACGGTGTTGGCAATTTGTAGACCAACACGAGGGCGAGCAAAGTGACGGAGCGAACTTGCTGGCACACGTCTGCACTCCCTGAATCGGTACAGACAGCCTGTTCGACCTGTGGCTTCAAATCGTGGCATAACAATCAAGCTGAATGCTTAAGTAAATTACTTAATTCAACAAGTTATTTATATGGTCAAGTTATGATAACATTAACTGTCAATACGCTGTTAATACAGAAAATGTCAGGGCCCTGAAAGTGTTTATGGGCCTCAGTGGTCCAGAGCAGCCTCCCCAGGGACCTCCCCCCTCCCCCATGGTCCTGGAGCCCATGTCAGTCCCCCTGGGGTCCTCAGTCCTGTCCCCGTGACACCATAAGGTATTGGTCTCCACATCTGCCACCACCAGGCCCTGCCCAGCCATGGGCCCTGCTGACATGGGCATGACCCACAGGCTGATGTCCTGGGCCCATCCCTGTCCCCACAGCCCTGCCCGGCTATCCTGGGGCTGTCCCTCACCCCGGTTCCCCTCCCCGGGCCTGATCCTGCCCGTCGCCCGCGAGCTGACATCCCAGCGTGGCCTTAGCCTTGTGGGGCTCCCCACCCACAGGGAGCAGCCGGCCCTCACTGTGTGCCGGCAGGATGGATGTAGGTGTACGGGTAGATAAAACGAACACCATGTATTATAACAYAGAAAGGGCTTTTTTTTAGTTGGGGTTTTTGTGTTCTTTTTTAAACATTTTTATCTCACTATACCTGTTTATTCAAAGATTTTTTTTGGACTGTTACATTCTGTCTGGCTTAGAGCAAAATCTGACAAAGGCAACAAGTATTAGAGATCTACATTTTTTCTTCCTGTGTTATGGCTCTAATGCTGATGTCTTGAGGAACAGGATTAATCGTGCAGGCAATTAGCTGATTAAAGAGGTGCAATTTCTTTGGACTGTCAGTGTACCTTATTTGTCTCAGAATATCTGGTTTAAGGTCTTCTGATGCTACAAGATTTAGGAACTGGCCATGGAAATAATTTGGACTATACGAAACTTGTTTACTGTTGTGGAAGTACAGCTGGCACCCAGTCTGTGCATTTGGTACACCACTGCCATACCATTTAGGATACAAAAAATGCAGTTGTAGAAAGGGGAGTCTTTCCAAGTATGTTTTGTCTGGTGTAGCTTATATTCTAACAGTATAACAGAGAAGTGGAAAATGCTTCTAATGTTAGGTCAAATGTAATAACTGCTCCTCTCACTAACCTTTTGAATTAAGGCACTACAACTACTGAAGAAGTTGTTATATCAAGAAAAATGATTGSGTATGAATGTTATTTAAATAAATATGAATTAATTTCATGAAGGTTTGGTAAAATCATTGAAACCTTGTTTAAATGTAACCGGTAGTGCTGCTGGAATGAAAACAAAATTAAATGAGTTACAGAACGTAACATCTTGGCAGGAAATATTAAAATGGGACAGAACTGGAAATGTTCTTCATAAAGTTCTCTTCAAGACGTTGGCTGTTATTACAAAATCTAGATCATGGACATAAGACCTGTCATTTCCAACAAAACAAAGGTACTTTTAGTCAAATATTCTCTTTATAGAATGGTAGACAATTAAAAAAAAAAAAAGAAGCTAAAACACCATAATTTTTTTTAAATTTCAGAGCTGTTCAAACCATACATTTTTCTTGTGTCAAAATATGATCCCATTGTATCTTTGTTGATTCAGATAATTCTTGTCTTTTTTACTGTCACCAGCGGACAAGTGTAGATGCTGTTTCGTTCATACATTCCTAATCCATATTTAAAACATTATTCTGTCCTAGTCAGATCATGTAGCAGTGAGACAAGCAACAATTGTAACTTGAATTGAATTAGGAAAAGTACATTAAGTTAAATTTTGTCAAAGCTCATTCTAACAAAAGAGGGGCAAAATCACCCTAGCATTAAATATGGTTATATTTTATGGGGATATTGTAGCAGTATAGTATGTAACTTCCAGTTAACAGACACTGTATTCCAACCATTTATTATTATTATATTATCCACTTATAGACTGAAAGTGTCAGGTACAGCATCTCTCGTTCTGAGCCTCTGTCATTTTTAATTTACGCTGATTGATTATTTACCGTCATTAAAAAGTATTGCACATTTGAGTTGGTTGTAATTAAGATGCATGCATTCTTAATGTAGCTACTTAACTACAACTGTTTCAAAAATCAATATGACCTCTTAAATAAAGAATATGGGCTATTTGTTATTCGCTTAGAAATGCATATATACTGCAAGCGTGCATTTGCTCAGCTAAGATAGGCTTCCAAAATATTAGGTATGCAGCTATAATTTTATCAGACCTCTTTCTCTTGTAGATGATTGTTCTTGCATCTATTGAGATTCTGTTGTTTTGCCATTGCAAAAGTTTATTTGCATTTTGAGCTAACAATTACCTGAATACAGCAGTAACGGGAATGGGATATCATTGCAGTGGACCATGTGTTGAACAGGAAATAATTTCTTTCTTCAGTAAAATGATCTTACCTATGATTATCATTGCTGAATGTCTTTCAAATAGATATGTTATCGTTCATAGGCAACCCCTCTGAGACTGCAAAGACAAAAATGGACCTAACTGTAAGTAAATTTCCACATTTCATTGTTAGAGTCACTTGCAGAAGTATTCATGGAAATGTTGAGTAACAGTGAATTAAATATCAGTATAGCAATATACTTAAACAAAATTAAGTCTTTATATCATTGCAGTCTTTCTTTACTGAGTAACTTAGTGATCTTTTTATGGTCTTTAATAAAGATAATAAATGAAATATCTAATAGTAAGTATACAAGTCTTTGTTTTCCCTAAAACATGAGGGTTGGAAAGTAACATTTTCTTAAGGAAAAAGAACATTAGATTATTAAAGATGAGCTACTCAAATTTAGAAGTGTGATTTTTTTTTTCAACCTATTTTCATTGGAAATAAAGCAATTTTTTTTCTATTTAGAAATAAAAATAAATAAGGTGTATTATTAAATATGTACCAGGAATTATTAAACTGAGAGGATATTATTTACTTTGAGAAAAATGATTGCTTAAAATTGGATCTGAATAGTTAGGTCACTTACTCAAAGGTGAAATGGTCAAAGCACAGAAAAAAATGCAGTTTGTACTCCAAGAGAACAATAACCCACTACACATCAGAATATCACAGGTGGATTTAGAGTGTTTTTAACAAAGAGAAGGGAGTAAGTACTTCACTTCTTGTTTCCATGGTCTTTAGCTTCCTCCAACAATTTATGCTACTTGCCTATACAACACTACAGAGTAATCACTGTTACAACCATAAAAAAAGATTTGCTGCTTTTTCTTTCTGGATAAAGTAAAATGTCACGATTGCTCAGATTTATTAAAAATTGTTCAAAATTTAATCCGGGAAGCTTATCATGGTATATAATTCTGGACCGGAAAAGACAAAAATAAAAGCAATTGGAAAAAATAATGGAGAACTGATTGTAGGTGAAATAGCTGCAGAGGAAAACCTGATCTTGCTGTAGTCATTCCTGTTCAAATGTATGTGCATCAGCAGTGAAGTTCAAAAAGTTGTATTCATCAATCAGTCAGCAAGAATACTCCCATTGTAGAAAAATTGTTTAAGCATGATGATCATACAAGTAAATTTTGGAAACTGATGATTTTTGCTTCCCTACTAACTTAGGAATATTGTAGTCTCTCCCCTAACTCCTTCAGCAAAATATTGTAGCGAACTGAAATATGGAATTTATTATTTTTAATACAAGTTTTATTCTTTGCATAAGGATTGCATGGTCTTGCATTAATGAAAAAAGTTCAACTGACAATTTCACCTAACTATTTAGTTTAATTTGTATGTTTGTGTACAGAGACACTTTTTTTTTTTTTTCATTTAACTGGATTTTAATACATATATAATAAAAGGTATTGATTACAATGAGAGAGAAAATTGCTTTGCAAATAAAGGATTCTTGATTCTCTTATCCCAAGAGATATACGCCCATCTGTTACTACACAAAAAAAAGGAAACAATTACAGAGTTAATGCTCTGAAAAACTTGTTAATTTGTCGTACCATTAAAAGTGGTTGTAAAAAAAAAAAAGGAAAGAATTGTCTGCAAATGATAATGTGGTACTGGTGATAAGTAATGATAAATAATAAGGACTTTGTATAATTTACATTATAAGTATATAGATTAGCAAAACATGTCCCTTAAACTTGTCCATATAACACATCTTTTCACATGTGGTAAATATGCTTCCTATTACAACCACGCGATTAATACATCTATCTAGGTTGTTAAGGTAATGTGTTATAAGACGTTCCCTGTAGTGAAAAACTCTGAGGTTACTTTAAGCTGTTTTAATCTTATATTTGCTGAATCATGATTTCACATAATTTCAGTGCAGTTTCAGTATTTTCCTGGCTTTTTTACATGGATTTCAGTTAGCCCTTGTGTCATGGTGCTGCTAGCTTGTGCTGATGCAGAAAAGCAGTAAACCTTCTAGCTGGCGTCTTTGATCCATTGTACTTTCATATTCATTCTCTTTGGTTTGTTTAGAGCTAGCATGTATAATACAATTTCTCCATAGATCATGGTTTTCCCACCTGAGTAGGAGAAACTCTTCCTCTGGGAGTTTTAGAGAATTAAAATGTCATATGTCAGGTTGAGTCTTTCCTGAAAGCTTTGCCTGTCTTGGCTTACAGTGCCTGTTGAGTTCCACACTAGTCAAAATTAAAACTAAAGACCAGCTTATAGTAATTACAGATATGTCAGGAACACTACTTCAGGTAAAATTAAAATGTCTAAGTTCTTTCGAGCTGTAGGATGTTATTACATATTCAACTCTTTATCCATTCCCTTGAGAGAAATAATACTGGAATAGCCATGATTGGCTCACCTAATAAGTGGGACAAAATGAATTTGAGATTGTTCAGCCTGCAGGCAATAATGCACCCTAATGCTGTTTACAATCAACATTTCTCCACAAGGATCCAGGGACTGTAGTGGTAAAGAGGGAGTATGTAGCTAAAGCTAAGAGCACCAGTGATTTTTCTGAATTTACTAGAGCTGTTGATATGCTTAAAAATTAAATGAGTATTTGAATGCTCACCTTAGTAGGAGCCGTTCTCCTGTGTAAGTGCAGAGTTGTGCCATAGTACAGAATTTGTACAGTCATTTGTGTGGCCATTTCTGTGAAGTCCTGACCCAGGGTGACTGTCATCCTTTCTAAAGTTGTATTGCTGGTAGTTACAAGAGACAGTTAGAAAACCTCTTCAGAGAAAAATTGCATTGGTAAAACATGGTAAACACTCGCTATTAATTTTTATTGTTAGTTCCTTTTTAGTCAGTTATGTAAATGATGAAGAGCTTAACTCTCCTGAATTATCAGCTTTCAGTATGCTGAACAGAGTTACAGTTTGCCCTCATTTTAAATTAAGTTATTAATGTGTTTATGACATTGAGAATGGGTTACTTCACTAAATGCATCATTACGATTCAGTGTAACATTCTTCTGTTTTGTGAGTTATACAAAGAAAAAAAAATTGACAGGAAGGTTATAAACAGGCACAATTACTGGCAGCCTTTTTTACAAATGAACAAGTTACAGTTTTGGAAGAGTAGAATTTGTGCCAGAAAAACAGATTTTGATAACTGAGCCTGTCAGGAACACCCTGAAGGTCAGCATATCTGTGGATGAGACCTACTGTAGAGCAAACAATTTACTGGATGATTCAGCAACATTTCTCAAGGAGTATATCATTCATCATTGTTATAACAACTGAGAGGCAAAAATTTATGATTAATTTCTTTCTACTATTTCGAAGATTTGGGAAGCATACATCAATTTCTTTGTTCATCAGATTACTCATTTCTGAAACAGATCTAAAGCCAAAAAACCCCGAGCATTTAATAGGAGTGTAATTTTAAAATATCCTG
The DNA here is from genome assembly GCA_035582835.1 of Phoebastria nigripes. NCBI lineage: Eukaryota > Metazoa > Chordata > Aves > Procellariiformes > Diomedeidae > Phoebastria > Phoebastria nigripes. Next base: position 3,524,105 of record JAYKAV010002109.1, on the reverse strand, counting down.
CCAATTTGGTCTGCATTATTTGTTTATTGTTTCATAATGTAGTGTGAATGCTCTATTTCTAACATTCCTGATGTGGCCATTGATTATATAGAAACAGAATAGATGGTATTATGTAAACTGTGTAAATCCAGTGGGTATCTGTGAGCAAGGGTTTGCAAAGCACACAGTTGAATTTGCCCATCCTACTGTCAACCAATTTTTGACAGTGACATACATAAAATAAATGTGGTGTTGGTAGGTGTAGGGAAGACAAGCTGTGCTAGGGCTGGGAGAAGCACATTATGAATGAATGTTAGTGTTAAAACCAAATGCCATTATGAATAAAATAACCATTTTAATGCTATCTGCTTTTCTTGGGCAAGTTGATGTTCCCATGTCTTCTGATTCTTTAATGGTTGCATGGCAGTATTTTGCTTTTCAAAAGGAATGCCCCCTTTATTATCAATGTTGAGTTTTTCCTTGTCATGGTTTAACCCTAGTCGGCAGCTAAGCACCACATAGCTGCTCACTCACTCCCCGCCAGTGGGATGGGGGAGAGAATTGGAGGAGTAAAAGTGAGAAAACTCGTGGGTTGAGATAAAGACAGTTTAATAGGTAAAGCAAAAGCCACACGCCCAAGCAAAGCAAAACAAGGAATTCATTCCCTACTTCCCATCAGCAGGCAGGTGTTCAGCCATCTCCAGGAAAGCAGGGCTCCATCACGCGTAATGGTGACTTGGGAAGACAAACGCCATCACTCCAAACGTCCCCCCCTTCCTCCTTCTTCCCCCAGCTTTATATGCTGAGCATGATGTCATATGGTATGGAATATCCCTTTGGTCAGTTGGGGTCAGCTGTCCCAGCTGTGTCCCCTCCCAACTTCTCGTGCCCCCCCAGCCTCCTCGCTGGTGGGGTGGGGTGAGAAGCAGAAAAGGCCTTGACTCTGTGTAAGCCCTGCTCAGCAATAACGAAAACATCCCTGTGTTATCAACACTGTTTCCAGCACAAATTCAAAACATAGCCACATACTAGCTACTGTGAAGAAAATTAACTCTATCCCAGCCAAAACCAGCACATTCCTGTACATTTTTTGTGTCCCTTTCACATACTTTTCAGGCAGGGTGGTTTGCCAGAGGAGTGATATGAATAACTAATGCACACCTGGAGTATGCATTAAGCTCTCGTTTTTTTACTTTTTTTTCCCCTTCTTTTAATGTTTGGGCTCTGTGCATCTGTTGCTATTGTTTACTGATACTGAAGTAGTGTGTTCTCCACAATCAGCTGTTGTACGTGGTGGCATATGTGGTTAAGAGAGGCAAAGATAACTTGTCTCTTAAGGGTCATCCTGAATAAAAGATGTTTACGTATGATGGATTGTATATTCTGTTTTGCTGTAGTGCAATGGATTGGATGTTTACAAGCTGCTGCTGCATCCAGGGCACAAGGGATCATACATGGGATCAGAAGCTGCTGGGCTGCATGGGTGGTAGCAAGCTGACAGCATGGGTCCAGGTTGCTCTCTACACTCCTAGACACACAGTCAGCTCCCAGCATGAAGAATAGAAAGAAACACGCTCAAAAGGATCCACAGAGAGAGACATGCGAGATTTGCACCAACAGAGGTGATCATCAGAATTTATCAGCTGGAAGGCAAGTCTAAAAGGATGAAGTGGGCAAAAGTGAGATTTGATTGCAAGACCCTTTTACGCTGCCATTACCAGCAGAAATGAGCTGCTTTATAAATGAAGTCCATTGTTCTATTTTGAATTTGAATGAAACTCAGCTTTAAAATTTAGAAGCCTGTTTTTTTGGTTTTGGTGTGTTCATAGAATGGAAAAAAGGCGCTGGCAGGGTCAACTGAAATTCTGGCCAACTCACATGCAGTCTCAAGATAAATGTAGGCAATCATACAACTATGATTTGTATGGTTTTAATGATGTGTATTACATGAAAATGTACGTTTTCTGAGCTTAGATTTAAAAACTTGTTTGGTTTAAGGGAAGGTTTTTATTTCATTTCTAAGAATTTGTTGCAATTTTTATTAGTACCCCATAAAGTAGTTTTTATTATTTTTACGTGACAAAACCCAAGTTTAAACATCAGTTTTTCAATTGATAATGGAAAGATATTTCTAAAATCTAGGACCTTGATCAACAAGTAATTTTGTAATTGGGCTGCAGGGGAGATTAAAACTGAGATTTGCATTAGAGCTGACAATTTGGCAATCAGATTTGATATAACAGAAAACATGACCTGAATCCATCACAAAGAATTAAGAAACTATAAATGATTCACTTAGTCCTTCATGTTTCTAATCTAATGGCTAAACAAAATTCATATTATTAACAGGCGTGTCCTTGTGACTCTAAATACGTTAGGAGAAGCAGAAATGACATGTACCTACCACATGTACTATTTGTTTAATAAAAGTCTTCCAAAGGAGAAATAAAAACTAAATTGTTTCAGAGTGAAGTATGAGCAAATGTAATCTTGATTTTGAAACATTTATTTTGGTTTTGTGGCTTATTTAGATACTTACCTGTAGGACCTGCATGATCAGAAGTACTTTTGAATAGGCATAATTTCAATCCTTATTTTTTTAATCACGGTCCACTGATTTTCTCCATTTTCTGACTTCAAGTAAAAATCTATGTGCTAATTCAACATATGTTCTGGTCACAAGAGACTGGAGAAGTATCTTCAAGCTAACCATAGCTATTTCCTTTCAGAAAAACCTAGGGCCTGAGCCATCCTCTTATCTTTAAGCACCGAGCAGTCCTCAAAAACCAAAAAAGCAGAAGCTAAAATGCACACAGTTAAGCATGTGCATAAATCTAAATCACTTCTATTTGACTATTTGTTTCTTAAATCGAAATGAAAATAATTAGGAAGAAAATTGTGTCTAAATAAAAAACAGCTTTCATTTTGTACAGAATGTATTTCAGAGTGGTGTTCAGTGTTTCACATCTAGCCTAATACCTTCTTATAAAGCAGTTATGAAAATGTATAAACTCTTTTAAGTACCACTGGATTGTAGGACAGCTGTTTAAAAACTTAAAATCTATTAAAAATTCAAATCTTTCCCATGTGAATAATAAACCAGATGACAATTACATAAATACATCAACATAGGCAATAAGCAATGACTCTTTGCCTCAATATTTACCTTTCAAGTTGTACAAAATCTGTTACAGTTCATATAATTCAGTTTAATTTCATTAAAATTAAGTATAAAACTTTGTATTACCATATCTATCCTATTAAATATTTTACCCTGAAGGTTTACAAATCTAACTAGTGGCTGGTGTCTGCTACTTCATGCACTGTGGTTTTTTAAGAGAGAAGAAAACCCAGCTATTTGTTTCAGCCTTTTTGTAATCAATATGGACATGTGGCAAAGGGATGGTAAAACACACCACATTCAGTAGTATTTTTTTGTTACAGTTTAAATGAGATGGATTAATATGGAACCATTTTTCATTCATGTAAAAATTCACATTGGAAAAATGGGTATCAGTATTTTATGGCTAAAACTTTTCAATCTCTGACTACAGCACAAGTTTCTGATTTTCTATTAATTTCATAGTGCACTTGCAAAGATTAAAGAGATCGCAAGAAAGAACACATAATATAAATATAAGTATTCTCATAGGGAAAAAAAAAAAACAACCAACCAAAACAAAACAAAAAACCAAAACCAAAACCAAAAAAACCCACCCAAAGCAAAAATGGATACTATTCAAATTTATTAGCCTGTATGTAGCATACCAGCTGTACTACTGGCTGGAAATGAAACGTGCCTGTATTCTCCTTACAGGTAGGGATAATTATAAATGTCAAAGGAAAACATTTATCACCCTGAAATGTAGGGTTCTTTTCCTGGTGATTAACTGAAAGGTGTCATCAATTGTAGCACAACAGGTATGCATACTGCTACTGGATATAGGAAAGGAAAAGTTTCCAGCCCAAAGGAGTGAACAACCAAAAGAGATTGTGCAGCTCTATTGACTCAGCTGTGTAATTCAAAGATAGTTCTTTATTTTGTTTTTAATAAATCTTGATTTAGACTGAGTCTGAAAAAAAAAAAAAAGGAATTGTCCACTGATGGGAAGTTACTAAGCAGTCAAAAAATCTCTGAAAAATACCGTTTGAAGAGATGCTTAGTGAGAACTGGCAACTTGGTCTCTTGTTCAGGCATGACATTGCAGGCACAGGAATTTTTGGCACAGGCTTTTCTGATTAAGACACACATGCTTTTTGTTTCTTTTCAGGCTCTGAGTCATCAGTTCCTGGTGGAAAGACCACCTTGTTATGGTCAGTATCTGATGGTAAGAGCAGAGCTCTCAGGCAGAGGAAGAGCATGAAAATGTTCAGGTTAACAGTCATAGCAAAAATTTAATCCAGTACTTTTAAATATTTTCAACCTTTAGTAACGGGACTCCGCTGTGCAGAAATCAAACCTACTCTATGAAGCGATGGCTGGATGCAGGTATTACACCCACACAGAGTCTTTATGTAGTCTGTGAGCCTCGAGTCAAATATAAATACCACAATGTCACATCTCTTTATAGGACTGAGATGTTTATTAGAAATTATTCCTTGTTTAATAATTTTATTGCTTCTTAAAGGATGTTTGTTATTGAGTCAGTGCATATACCTGTTCTCCACATTGCACAAAAAATAGTGTAACTGACTAAAGCCTATAGAATGACTTTTAATATATTTATATTGTTAGTTTGTCTKAAAAATCATTATTGATTTGCTTTTCAGAATCTTGTAAAATATTTAGGATGACAGAAAAAAGATGCCAAGACATTTGAAAATACAAATACCAAACAAAAATACAAACCCAAGATTTTTAAGGAAAATGATCAGCATTTAATATTTGCCATTTCATTTATCTTATTCTACTATTCCTGGTTTTGCAAACCATTAGAAATAATGCTTTATATATTTGTAGAAACATAAAATGGTAGAGAAACACAAATACAAATATTATCGTCTTAATTTTAAGTGTTTTAGCTTCATTAAGCCATCTTTTCTCACTCATATTAAGAAGTGAGAGGTTTTGCTGTACCTTTTGCTGTTAAAGGAGTAAGTTTCACAACCAATACTTTAAATTATGCAACAGTTGCTGTTCTCATTTTTACATCTTATTAATACAATTATATAAAATGTCCACAGTAAAGCTATAATTCTCCCTCACAGCCAGCCCTCTTTTAATTTCAATACTTTTACAAAGCTCCATAGTTCTACTTCCTGCACAATTATACATTGTTCTGTGCTCGAAGTTTGTAGTGCTGCCTAGAGTTAAAGTTGCCTAGTGTTTTCTGCTATATGTTTGTGTCAGATGTTTACAACTTTATCATATAGTAACAGTTCAGGTTGAAAATTTCTGTGCAAGTTGCCTCTACTTTTAGGGGAAGYATCTGATAAAACATTTAATTATTTCTAAGGAAGAGCTTAGGGGAAATCCTAGGAAGGAGCCTGAAATCTGAGAAAAGAAATTGCACTGTAAAGGAATTATCTTCTTTTGTTTTGGAGGGTTTTTTTCCTTAACCCAAGGAAGGTTAACTATATCTTAGGCCAAACTGTTAGCTTCTGGAAAGTCTCATCCTTAGCTAACCTGGTTATCATTTTTGACCTATGAATTCTGTAGGAATTCCAACAGATCAGTCAGACATAGTGATGTGATGATGGCTAAACAAATTGGGAAGTAAGATCCACTGTACTCTCAGAAAAGCAGCTTTGGAAAATGCTAGAGAGAAGAAAGCAGAACTCACACAGGCAGTAAAGCACAGTGGTGGATGCAGCATCTGAGGGCAAGGCAGGTGTGGGAGGAGCAAGAGAGGGGAAGCAGAGTGGAAGCATGYGAAACATTGAATGCAGCCTGTATGTGCTCTTCCAGCTACAGCTGTATCACTACACATTTAGGAAAAGGGATGGAATTATAGTGAGGTGAGTTTTTAATTTCTGTAAATAATTTTAACATGAATTTTATCAAGTATTTAAATTGAAGAACCAAGGGAACTCATAAAAATAGATATGCTGAAGTCTACACATCTTTACTTTTTTTTTTTTAGTAACAACATTTAGAAAGAAGGAAGAAAAGAAGGAAAGACTGCATCCCCAAATGGATATTTAGTTCTTACAACAAAAATCAAGCTTGTAAATTATCCAAATAATTTTAAAGAATGCATTGCTTTCATGTGACTGTTGATATAAATCCTCCTTTCTCTCTCTTGAGGTCTCCAAAGATTATTCAATAGAAATCTAAGGTTAAAAGTTATAAATACGATGAATCTTAAATGAGAAAGCAACGAGGTGCTTAGGGAAGGCCTTTGGTGCCTGGGGAGATAAAGAAATCTGTCTGTCTATCAGGTTGTTAACACACTCTTGCAGTGGCCAGTCTGTACTAAGACATTTCTGGGAGCATTTCATTGCAGAACCAGTCTTTTTGAGTTCTTACATTTGGCCTGTTACCTCCCAGTACTGGTCATTTCTATTTATGTGGAGGATATTTAGGTCATCTAATTTTCAGTCACAATTTATTTCTAAACTGAAACCTGAAAAGCTAATGGTGCATACAACTAAATGGCATGTTAATGATGAAATGAATTTAACTGGTAATTAAAGCACTGACATTTGTGAGTAGCAACTAGTTTTCTAGAAGTACTCTGAAACCATTTCCTGAAGGGGAAAAACTTAACAGTGTTATCTCTCTAGTTCACTTACTAGGACAAATGTAAGTTTTACAGTTCTTAAGTGGAATCAGTTTGTGACATCACTGAAAGAGTCTTCTACCAAAAGCCAGCTGTTAAATCTTAAAGCATATATCCCCTGGATAGAAAGGCTATTGGTTTGTGAAATAGCTGGCCAATTTCTTTCTTTTACAACTTTTTTTTGTTCGTCCTACCTGATCTATTCAATGTTGAATAGATATTACTCAGATCTGTTGTTGGATTTGTGTTCTTCTATTACAATCTGCAAGAAGATACAGTAAATTCCCAAAAGACTCCTGGTACAGTTTTCCCCTAGTAATTTTTTATAAATATCATTCTCAGGATATTTTCATGCAACTGTCAAGGGAGGAAGAAATTCCAAGTAAGATATTTTGATAACAAGTTTTTATGTTGAACTCTCTCTTAAAATACCTTCATATATTCCTCATGTTGCTAAGCACATGAATGTACAGAAAACTCTTGTATTTCTCTGCTGCTACTCCTTATCCATGGTATCAAAACTTTAGTACATTTGTAAGTCCCTTTCTCATTTTACTGAACACACATACTGGTTTTACGAATCTATTTATCAGTTTATTGTTAGCTCAGCTCCCTTTTATAAAGGAACTGTCAGTTCTATCACAAGAGCTGCTTCTTCAAATCAGCTTTATTTTTCAATCTGCTAGTGTTTTAGAATGCCAAGTGAGAACCTTTCATTTTTTGTCTTTTCCCCCTTCTCCTGACAAAACTTAAAACATGAAGGCCCTTTTGCCCATCATATATTTTATTTATCTAGGTGGCTGTATAGTATGCATCCTGTGACAAATGCACCTGTCATCTATTCAAATGATAGCAGCCCTGAGGCTAGTGGTACTTTGCAGTTTGACAAGGTGTGCATAAAAGTGTCTCTTCCATCACCAAAAGTCCATGAATATTATTCTTTTTCAGTACAGAATATTTACTTGAATGCTATTTCCAAAAAGCTATTGAAATACAGTGGTATTTTCGGAATTTGACAACAGAGAATTTGCTTTTTACTGTGGGTAAAAATAATATTTTTTCTTCATCCATAAAACGTGGGAAACTGAGGAACAGAGATGTTAAGTTATCTGTCCTCGAAGTCAAATAATACCAGTCTGGAATGCTATTCTGCTCTTGTTTTTCACCCTCTAGTGACCTGACCAGACTAGCGTCAGAAGAATTATATCCTTGAGATCAAAGGTTAGCAATTTTAGTTCTTAAAGTAAAAGTCTTTGTTGGAGGGATTTTGCTTTTGGCTTTTACCTTGGAGAAAAATCTTGACTTCCTTGTAAATTATAATGCGATACTAATTCTTTTTTATTCACAATACTTATTGTTTTATTTTTATAAGTACATTTTAGAATATGTACTTACCTAAGCAGGAAGAGAATATTTTAAAGGTAGAAAAGGGAATTACAAGGAATTGAAGGGCATTGACTCTCATATGTCTTTGATAATATTGCCTTTTATACTTTATGCATTCATCTTTTATTCTTTGGTAATGACGCAATTACCTAACAGGCTAAGATGCAATACTTGAAAATATAGGGTTACAAAAATGGCTTCATTTAATGATTAGATTAAAACTGATTTAAAAAAAAAAAAACCCTGTGTTTTAATATCCTGTAAGAGCAATTAAAATCTGTATTAACATTAGCCCTGGCAGAAAGAGTTTCAGAATTATTTCTCGTCCACATTAATGAGCCTTTATTATAGAAACCCTGAGGTATTTTATATCTCACATGGAAGAATATAATTAGACACAAATTGATAGGCCTGTGCCTGGTACAAAATTAGAATTTATAACAGATGATTCTGAACCTGTTGTCTGCCTAGTTTTACCCCTAGCAAATGCATCTGCAAGCACTGTAACTAATCCCCTAAAATAATCTGTAACCAATCTGCACGACATTTCCCATTTCCTGATATACAAACCATTACAGAGTCATCCAGGTGCAATTCTTTTACAGCTTTACTAAACACTATTGAACACCTAATGACCTTGACAAAATTATCTGCATTAGAGTTGTGAGTGCTAATCTACTTCATCTTAGTGATGATGCTGTGTAGCAAAGCAAGATTTTCAGTAATGAAGAACCATAAAAACTATTCGTTTTAGTATATTTTCCAAGCTCCCCTTTTGTTCGGCTCCTATTGCCCTACATATTCTCTTTTAATTGTGTAGAATTTGTCACACACCAGTTAAATCATTTTGTGCTTATTATGGTGCAGTATTCAATTCAGTTTCCTTCCTGAGAATAAAAATAGTATAAGACAATAATGCATTGCTTATATCTGAGTTATAGGTAGAAGTAGAATTATGAATCTACTAAAATAAAGTTCTTGAAGTGTCTGGAAAATACAAATTGCCATTAGCTAAAAGGGCTAATAGTACTCACAAGAGTTTATTTTGGGAGTTATATGGTATAACTAACAGGAAACGCTGAATGCTGGTAAATAAAAATCTCAACCTCTTCCTGAAACAATAGTTCGTGGGAAAAATTATTCATGCCTGCCTTGAAAATATAACCCAAGACTGATAGTGTTTCATACCTCATTAGCTTCTGTGATACCCTGAGAACAGAAAATGAGTATGGATAAAATGTTACGTACAAAAAAATGCCTTCACTTCTATTTTCATTCTCTTTCTAAACTGTCAAATCATGACCCAGATGTGCAGGTTATGTTAAATATTTGAATGTTTTCCCTAATCTAGAAAGTAATCTGAGTGCTTGGATCTGAATGTCAAATTCTTAGGCCTATAAGGTATAGGATCAGGAATTCAACAGAAATAACCTTCTCAAAACTCTGCCTCCAGAAACAGTTTTCTCATAAAATTCCATTCAGTTGAAATCTCGCTAACATAGCTTTTGAGATCTCGTTACTTGCTTATTGTCTCCTTGACAGCACCGTTAGCAAAAAATGCTGTTCTGACCTTCCTATAATGGATTTGAGATCATAGCAAAGGCTGCAAAAGGGAAAGAGATGCAACTGCAGGCAGCATGCACTTTGGAGTACATTTCTCTGCAGGCTTTGAGAAGGGCAAAAGAGAAATAATGCTGTATGTCTGCTACAAATGGTACTTCTAGACTGAAGTATATAAAAAAAAAAAAAACCATTTGATAAGCTACCTTTTTTTTCAGTCATGTACTATATGTAGGTAGGCAGTTAGAGAAAGAAAGAGGGAGAGAGATGGCATATTACATCTGTTGGACAGATGGGCAAATTAACAGTGATATTTCTGCGTATGCTACAGTAATACTACATGCTGAATGAACAGATAGTGCAGTAATTTTTGTTGAGTGTTTAAATGTACTTTTCATTAAAGATAGCTCTAAGAAATGTTCATGGTTTTTGCCTAAAATACAAAAGTTTTTCCTCACCTTACAGTGTCATAAACTTTTCTCCTTTTAAGAACATGTAAAAAGAGCTGAAGGTAATTCAGTGTGTATTTTAACATTATGCTTTAAGTGGGAAGTACTCAGAACAGCAGTGTTTATTTGAAAATAAGTTTCCCTGAAGCCTCCTCTGTTTTTTTCTTTTTTCTTGAGACAAAAGCACACAGTAGACTGAAACTTGAGATCCTGCTAGGAGGAAAGTAGCATTTTAACGGCATTAAGTGTTACTCTTTCAGCAAGTCAATGGTGAAATGTCATTAAGTTTAAAAACAAAAGTGTGGATTCATAGACTAACATTACATATGTATTTCACATGAATAGTGAAGATCCTATAAACCTTTCTCAGACTTATTTTTCTTCTTCTGTTTGATCTGGATAAAGCAGAATTCATATTCTTGACAATAATCATGGAAGATAAGGTTGTCAAACAACTAGCATGACATTTCAGTTCACGTTCAGATAATTAAATATACATTTTTCTGTTTATTTTTACTATAATTTAGTTTTATCTTAACAATATGGAAACTTTTGAGTAGATGAAACTGCAAGCTTTCAAACTTAGTTGTATATTTTTAAAAGTATAAAAGTGTAAATTTAGATTTTTTAAAAAATATTTTTCAACTTTATTAATGTAGGGGAGCAGTATGATAAAATCAGTCATTTGTCATTAGCCTTAAATCTCAAACATAAAAAGCTCTTTTTTCCCTTGCCCAAAAAAAATGAGGGGGATTTAGTATCCTGATGCAAATTCTGGGACCTAATCCCAGCTATAGTCTCTAGAATATTTCAGATGAAGAATTATACTTAAAGCACACATTCAGCATTCACTTGTTCTTGATCACATTCACTTTAAAAGACAAAAATTGACAGTTTAGTGCCAAGGTACCTCACATCAAGACTTTGACTGGTTATTTTTCTTATTGTTATTACTGTCTCACTGATATTTTGGTGACAAAAAATAAAATACACACAACAGTCTTCACAAAGTTTTTCATCCTGATTGGAGTTACAGAAACAATTATGAAGTTAGATGGAACATTCTAGTATAAGCTGATTTTGGCTGACCATTAATAATAATAGTGTAATACCTACACTGTAAGAAGTGTAGTAGAAGAATTAACAGTGCTAACAATTAATCTCTTTAGCACAGCTGATGAAAAAAAGTAAAATATTTATGAGAAATAAAGTAGATTTCCTGCTTCAGTGTTTACTTTCATGTTTGCTTAAATAAACTCCTATTCCCTTAAGACATAGTGACATTTCTGCCTAAACTGAAGCTATTGATCTTTGAATTAAAGTTTATATAATGTCCAAATATTTTAAGATAGACTGGAAAGTCAATATTAAGAACGATTTAAGTCCCATATGTAGCTTACAAATATGCTTGCTTATTTTTAATAAATCATCACATATTAACAGCTAGATTTTAGCTATTTTTTTAAAAAAAAAATCTCTGAAGACCTCTTTTGATTAGCTTCTTTAACGACTATTAACTTCATCTGTGTAAACAGAAACACAGATAGAAGATCAGAAATCATGAAAATAGGACTGTCTTCTACTTGCAAGACTAGATACATTGTGACCATCTCTGATGTGAGTTCATACCATGAAAAAGAAAAAAATACTGTGAGAAAATTAAAAGGTCTCATATTTATTCATACAATGCAATATGTTTCTTTTTCCTGGTTTGGATTCTACATAACTTAATTTGAATTCCTGTTCAAGGAATACAAGGGATACAAAGCACAAGAAAAAAATCATGTAAATACATTTTTTAATAGCAAGAACTGAAAGTTCACTGGAGGGGCAAAATCATTATAAGTACTCATTAAGACTGTGAACCTCATCCTTCAATACCAGCCCTGTTAGAAAAGAAGTATCTATGAAGATGAGAATAAATAATCTGAGGAAAAAGGACTCTAGGAAAATTTTGGAACAACGGTATCTGCCCTGGCCTACGGTCATATGTGAAATGTGAGATAACATTAATTTTCTCTTCATTGCAGAGAGCTGGTGTCTCACCAGCTAAGCTGGCAACGATTGAGGGAAACTTGGTTTATACGGAATTAGGATGTTTTTTCAGAGTGTCAGAAAGCTCAGGAACCTTCTCCCATCCCTTGTTTGGTTGTAGTTGGCAATGATTCTGATTTTGATGAAGCAGTTCTGGAGGACATGGTTGTTTTGAAGTAGGGGAGACAGGCAAATTTGATGAACATAGGCCTTTCAGAGTTTTACTTGCTATGTCATCTCCAGTAGTAGTTTTTTTATTCATGTTAATCTTTTGTTTCTTTGTGCTTCTGAATTGTCATATTCTATTTAATACTTGACTATTTACAAGTCCTAAATCATGCGTCTTAAACCCCATGCCCCACATCTTTTCAACTTCTAGAAAGTTTTTAGATGAAGTTTCTATTGATAATGACTACAGCTGTAATGCTATAATGCACATATTCTGTAAAGTATGTATTGGCTCGGTACCACACGAGATTTCAAGACACTCGATATAAAATTAACATGACACATATTGAATGGATTGGAAAGAAGACAACTGACAAGTCTGAATATGAAAAGAAATGGCTGAGCAGGTGTGCTTCGTGGGTCTCAAGGGGACTGTCTCTTCTGTAACATGTTTATGTTATACAAAACTGAAAATATCACTAYTGAAATTTCTTGGTACACAGCTTGGGAAATGGTAAATAAAGAAAAGGCTTGATTATGAATGCATGAGATCTCAGTAAGCTGAACAAAAGTAAACTGGTTTATATCCTAGATATACTTACAGGAAGCAACTCTCTAAAGCCCATATTTGAGCATGTCTTGTGCCCATCAAATTTCATATTCCTTCAAACTATTTTATATGCCCCTTGGTTAAGTTTCAGTTTTCCAATATCTCTTCCATACCAGGTCTTTCCATACAACTCTTTCACACTGAGGTATGACCTTTTGGTATATCCTTTCATCAAGAATCTCCATTTCTTCTCAGCTGGCACAAGCAAAATGTCAGCTTTCAGGCAAAGCATTTTAGCTATGCAGTGTCACCAAGTTGCATAGCTGGATTTGAACAAAGATCTTACAAGATTGGCAATTTCTTTTCCTTACAGCTGTTCTGTGTTCCAAAAGGGACTTAAATGTTTCAGTGATTTGGCTATCTATCAAATATACACATTACTTGAAAAACAGTTTTTGTAACAAAATTAATGTATTTCTCAATCCTGACACTCAGGGTGAACTCAGGACTAATGTACCTAGTACTGCGTAAATATAAATAATTTCAGGTAATTTATAGATGTGAGAGATTATATCAGCTGCTGATAGTAGTTGAATAATTGTAGTCAAAATTATCTAAGTGAGGGAATGTTTTGGTGGAAATTTTAGAGGAAAAAAGATATTCAAGAGCAGGTATTTGGGTATGAAACAGTTCTTCTAGACACAGATAGGAACATGGCCTTCCATAGTTTTTCACAAGGTATATTGCTGCCACTAGGCAAAATACAGAATTGTTGCAAGGAGAGTGACTTAGCAATTTCTTCTGTTATATTACCCTTCATGCTGTGCTGCTACACTTCTTCTAGTCTTTTTATAAGAAAGAAAATATAAAGGTAGACTTGTTGTGAAGGGGTTTGAATTTGTACTGGTATAAGTCTATGATTATCAGTGGAAACAGGGCAGCCAAAGCTTCTCATAGCTCCATTTTGTATTTTGGAATGGAGAGAAACGGTGTTAGACTTTGGAGGCAGAAGTAAAAGACCCTCTCCAATCCTTAATAATTCCAAGTAGGCAGTTATAATACAGTTTCAGTGCTTACACATAGGTTATTTGTCAAAATAGGACACATATCCCCCACAGAGAAGTATCTTTGTACAGTTAGATGATGTTTTACAGAGGAGTTTTGTATGCAAATCCATCCAAGAAGTTTAACCCAAAGTAAGAGGAACATTAGTACTATAATTATATGGAGTCAGTTAAAAAATACCTAATTTCACAATAGTTCCAGAACAGCAAAAACAAGCATTACCCCTAAAACAAGGCAGTTAATTGGAGAAGGAGTTCTCAGTAATTTGTTTATCACTCTGTGAGTTCAGGTACCTGGACTCAGTTCAAGTTAATTCAGTCATGGCTGTGGGAAAAATGCCTATTTATTACTCTCTCCCTATTGCTTTTGTGTGATTTTTTTTTTTTTCCCCTCTCTTTCCGCCTTATTAAAAGCCTTTCATCTCCTAAAATCAATGAAGTTATCAGCTGGGAATTGTTTGGCTTAACTCAGGGATTCTTTATAAGTTTTGCACACAGTCTTTTGTATGTCACCTTTTTAAAAATCATATCATTTGTTTTGATCAGATAATCTTTTTGCCTGGAATAATTTTTTAACTGTTAGACAGATGGATAGACAGATACACATGTATAAACAGCCCTGTAAATGAAACACTAGGCACTGTGCCAAAGAAGTCTTATCTTTCCCTTTCTACCCATTGAAATATCCTCAGTTTTTCCATCTTCCCAGCACTCTCACGGGCAAAATGACAGCATGTACTATGACGAGGATGGAGGATGCATGCAGTTGGCTTGCCAATATTTAGGTGGACTGGTGAGCTGATAAACAGCCAGCTCCACTGATCCACTTGTCTTCCTTCATTGCGAACACTAATTTGTATCTCCTACTGCTTGTAGCCACTGATTTCTATAAAACTCATAGGACCTTTTTGTCTTTGAGACATCTTCTTTTCCAACTTCTAATTTGTCTGATATTGGTGAATAATGTCAAAATTATTTCGAGGATAGATCTGATAAATGCACTTATCTTGTTTTCTTAGGAAGATAAGATAAAAATAGTTAAACAAATACACCAAGAAGCACTCATTTTTTCCCAAAGATACTATATTGTGTGCTGGGTTGAGATATTCGCAATCTGCAGAACAATTGAATTAACATGTTGAGTGAACAGTATAAGATAAACAGAAGCGATAAAAAAAGCAGAGACCAGAGGTTTTGTTGGGGAAAGAAAAGGGGAACGAAAAGAACAAAGAGGTGTTTATACCATTTTGGCAAATGTTGGAGACAAGAAAGCAGTTCATGCAGAAGATAGTAATTAAAACAGTTACTAATGAAGATCTAATTAAATATTTAGAGAAGGATGGAGAAGATCTTGCGTTTGGACAATCTTAAAGTGAAAAAAACCCAGACACCAAGGAGATGGTGACTGAATGAAAAAGAAGGGAGTTAGGCCACCAAGTCAGTGAGGAAAGAGGAAGAATAGGTAATGGAAGGAAGATAGATAATGGTTTAGAAAGAAGAAAAAGAAAAGTGGATAATCGATGTAAAAGGCTAGACAAAAGTGTTTGAAAAAACCTGTCTATTTCAGGCATTTTTTTTTTTCTTTTTTGTTTATTTTTGATTTTTTTAGATGTGTATGTGCTATACTTGAAACTCTTATGCATCAAGACATTTGTTTTCCCAGAGCCTCAGGATGTCCTCTTTAATTCTGGTTAGTGATTATTAACACTGACACTATTGTCATGCTAATTGAAAAGTCAAATTTTAAGCCTGAGTACTTAAAGAACCTTTGGTACTTTTTTATGTAATTCCTCTCAAGCAATTTACTTGAGAAAATCAACAGTGTTCAAATATCTTCATATTAAAGATGATTTGAGTAAAATAAGTTTCTATCTCATCTTCTGGTTTTAGATAGGTGAGCTTTGCTATGACTGTTTACAGAAAGCTGTTCTTTAAATATAAAATACACAAGTAAATATTAAGGAGAAACAGTAGCTTAAACGTGAGGTAACTTAAGCAAGGACAATGCTGACTTTGACTCTGTACAGAGGCAAAAAATACTGATGTTTTCACTAGGATTTAGCAGTGACATACTGTTAGGTATTAGTTAAATCACTGGGGGGAAAAACATGTGTGTATCTCATTAGCAGCAAAGGCAAAGCCATAGTGTCCTTACTGACCCTTTTCTGGACCCTACCTATACTGGTTCTTTAGAACTCCGAATTATTGAAGGTACAGAGGAATTATTATGTGTTTATTCATAAAGCACAACCAAAATGCTTTATGGTATGGAAATAATATAACTGGATTTTTGCAGCTCAGAGCCTGAACTGATAAACCCAAATCAACCTTACCTAGTGCCATGTAGGATGTCCGTATACCAAGATCCTGGATCAGGAACATCAAGGATGTTTGGAGACATCTGAGTGTCTCATTTGCACTAGTATGGTCAATAGATGTGCAACTGGTTTTATTATTAGATAATGCTATGCACATTAACAAAAAGAAAGAGGAAGAGACTGTAGACCTGTGATGCAAACCATATCTGCAAATGCAGCGTAGTAAATTATGTCCTTAAGGGTGGGACAAAGTGTGTCAGATAGTAATCCTTTTTATGATTCCTAAGTGCAGTACCCTGAATTCTTTGAAACATTTACCATACATCCTTACAACCTGTTATATTGTCAAACTCTTTGTCAAACAACAAGTATGTGTCATACACTAATGAAAATACATCTTTCCTAATTTATTACCTTTCATTGCTGCTATTCTCCCATAGTCTTTAAAATGCAATGCGTCAGACAGGCTATATCTCTTTCATTCTTCTAAGTTTGAACATGTAGAATGCCTTTACCTTTTCATTTCTCAGACATGTTACTTATTTGCTTCTTTTTTTTCATTCTGTTGCTGTCTGAAAGGAGATGTAAACTGGATTTTACAGTGAATATAAAAGCCAGTATGGAGTTCCATGAACGCTACCAGACAGGTTGTGGTTTGGTTTTTTTTTTCCCAGAATGTATGGTTATTGCAAATAGGGATGTTCTAGGACCTGATTAATGAAAAGTGAATGCAAACTAAGGAAACTTCTTTTTTTCATCTTACTAAAACCTACAACATATGAGATTTGCATATAGAGATTTTGACGGAGTTGATATTTGAGTCTTTTTCTCTTTCTTTATACCATTTCTGTATTCAAATAAGACAAGCCCCTGAAAAGAAGAAATCATGTTTGAAGCAGAGAAGGGAGTATGGTTAATGAGAGAAAGGAGCAAGCACAAGATAGTAGTGTGCAGAATAAGTGGATTTCTGTCAGAGGTTTTATAAGCACTGAGTTTCTGTGAGCAACCAGTGATTCTTATTGCAATGGAGCTGATACACTGTCAGTTGTCATTATTAATAAAGAGAGTTACAAATTACTTGGCTGAAGTAGGGATTCTGTATTACTAAAGTCAATGGGAGCACATGTCAATTCCTTAACATAACATAACATAACATATAATTGTGGATTCACAATGCAGAAAAGTTAATTTTTCTCCTCTTAGTTTTGGAGAAGGACTATGTGTACCTTATACGTTATTTAAACATTTTACAGTCTTAATTTGTCATAGGCTGGTGTTGAGGTAGGGTCAAAGAGGACACTTTCCTTCCTCTTTCTGCTAGTATTCTTCCAGGGACTGTAAAATAGCAGAATTTCATAGTTTGTATTAGTTATGAGTCCAGTTAGGCTGCTATTACCACTATGACATTCAAATAATATTTAAAATTATTACATCAGTATTATTTATAAGGTCAGGCATGTCACAGTTATATTTTTATTAAAATTAAAGACATCACTGCTGTAGGGTAATAAGCTTTTAGATTGCTCATTGTCATTTAAGGGCATATATGAATGTGGTCTATGGTACTTAAACTGGAAATACTATCTTCACATTAGGATTAGAAGAATGCTTTTTCTGATTACCATAAATATTTCCAAATCTATCAATACATCACCATTAGTTGGAAATATTTGGTTATGTCTTGTAAGATATTTATTGCAACAGCCCTTTTCTATATTGGTTCCAAGAGCTGCACTTTTAGAGCATCTTTTACTCAAAGATCTCAAAGTTCTGCTGACATACAATTACGGTAAATAATTTTTAGGAGCTTAAAGTCACAGACTGTGTTCGTGACAAAAGTGGGAATCTTGGCTCCCATTCCTTCGCTTTCAAGAGCTGTTCATTCTGCCACAATCTTATTTAGATACCAATTTCTCTCCTCTAGGAGCTTCACACAATTACACAGTTTCATCCAGTTGTGAAAGGTGTCTGATGTAAGAACTGATCATTGCACCACATACAAATCAATTTTGAAGGTCTGTCAGTAGTTTTGGACTGCCCAAATTAACATGCTAACCAAGTGAGCTTATGTTAATGAGTTGAAATAGTAAGGCATGATATATACATGTTTTTACTAGGAGAAGACTTAGATACAGACCAATATCTAACTTAACTTGAGAGTATAATTGAATTTTAAAATATATTATGATTGGGAAAACACATCTGAGTAGAGAATTAAAATATAGGAAACAGCTATTTTTAAGTGAGGGCTGTGAGTTTCTTTATTTTTGACTTTTCATTGGTAAAACTGTAAGCACTTCTGTCATGAGGAACAAACAGTCAGCCCTTTTTCACCTTTTTCTTAGCAGATCTATAGCTCTTATGGTTCCTGGTATCATTTGCTTATACTAATGATGTATATACAAATAATATTAAAATTCTTACTAATCCCAGTGTTATAAAACAGATGTATAATCTATTCCTTCAGTTTTATCAATGAAATTGACCCAAGGTGCAATTGTACCAACACTTAAAACAAGAAGATTGCATGGCTATAAATATACAAATTTGCCACGTTTTACTAGAAAACAATCCAGCTCAATTCCATGGTCCCAATTTAGGATTTCAAGGCTAACAGTAAGAAATGCACTTGTAAGTTAATACAAAGGGTGTAAAAGCAACTGAAAGCAAAATTCTGTTGCTTCTCAGAGGAGAGCTGGGCTGCTCTGAGGCTCCTGCTTCCTCCTAGAATAGGATCATTGATAAATGTAGGGCTCTCTTTATTGCACCTCAAGTATGAGGTCATGATCGCACTTAGGTCACGCAGAGCACAGAGAAATTTTCCATTTCTGCTTGTTTTAAAGGAGTATCTTTAATATCCAACTGTAAAGCAGTTGCTGGTTTTGAGGCTAAGGCAGATAGGTCACTAAGGATCTGCAAACAGAAATACTGAAAATTGCAGGCTAGGTTTCAGTAATGCTGTCACATAGGCTATGCAATAAATTGAACCCATATTTGTTTGTTCATTTGCTTTTCTTTTTAACTTTTGCTACATATCTTCCAATTTCAATTCAATTAGAGGGCTGACATGGAAGTAGTTTAATCTTAATCTCTTGGTTTTGTTTCCATCATAGGAGTATGTTGCTTTTCAGAGTGGTTGCTGATTTACAAGCACTAATGAAGAAGTTGTTATACTACTAATAGTTCTCAAATGAAAAAAAAAGCCTAAAAACATACCAAATTACTTTTCAACAATGGGTTACATTTCTACATCTTCTAATTTAATGTTTGAGCAAAGTTGAATCAGAAAATGGAATTACTATCCTGAACTGAGGAAGATAAAATCAATACTTGTAACAGTTGTTGCTAACCATGTAGTGCTTATAGATTTAAATATAGAAACAGTTTATTCTGTGGTATTTATCAGTGTCAGAGCCAAGAGACTTCCACAAGCAGGAAAACAGTGGGTGACTGACAATAAAACCACAGATATCTGATGTTTTGTAATTGTTGATGTGGTTGAACAAGTCATTTAATTGTAAGATACCGAAATAAAAAAATAAGTACAAATAAAAATAAAAATCTCCATCTAATGTTTCTGTGCTTGGTTCCCTAATGGAGCTTTAACCTATAAACACATTGAATCCAGCCACTGTAGTTCAAGGTATACAATTTCTTTTCAAACTTTTTATATAGATTTATGAAATAGTAACAGGAAATTTATTTTCCAAGTAGAGAAGAGACTCAGACTGAAACTTCTGTAAATCCAAATACATTTTGCTAAAAAGGGGCTTGCTTGATTTTTAAAAACATAAGGTTAAAAAGCAGCTACTACATCCTGCATTGTGTAAAAATGCAAAGACAATGTGCTGAATACAGTAGGTAAAATCCTGGCACAGCTTTCACTGACTTCATCAGTTTTGATGTTGAGAATTTTGTTAGCGGCTCTAATCAGATGAATCACATTATTGCTCTCTGTAGCAATAACATAGAATGCAGGAGATAACCAAATCTGGCGTAGATGCAAGTTATATTTACTGTTGGTATGTCTCTGCTTTTAGCACTTTGCTGTAATGGCTTGATCATTAGGTCATAATGATCTGAATTAAAAAAATCCCTGTAAATAGCCTTGTGCACAGCTTTCAATACAATTTAAGTGACAGTGCCATACTCTTGGGGTTTGTCACAGACAGAAAACTTACTGTAAACAATTATGAGATTCACAGATTAAAGGATGATTAAACTCTGCTTCTCTCTCCAGAACTATTTTCCTGCAAATAGAACTATCTCCTCTCAGCATTAAAAATTCTAGGAAAGGTGCCTACAGAGAGATGTAGGCTCTCTGTTAGCCTCCATCAACAGCCAGACAGCACTGCCCACCTTACCTCCCTTCGGGAGCTCCCTGCCGCTTCTGTTCAGTGTGAAGCAGTCAATTAGAAGCAGGTGAAAAGGCAAATTTTCCAGCAGACAGGTATCACAAGACTGCCTAACTAGGAGGTAGGTCTTCAGCGAAGAAGAAAATTCCTCCTTGAGTCTGAGAACATTGTCCTTTTATCATGCTCAAGTTTATAACCTAGAAAGCTCTCTTAGGACTGAACATGTGGTACCACAGTATTTAATACCGCTACATCACCAGATGGACCTATATATCGTTCTTACTCACAAAAGATTCATGCTTTCAACTACTGTCCAGTCTACTCAGTGAAATATCTGCCCAGAGATTCCCTGGTTTGTATTTTAGAGAAATTATCTAAGAAGGAAAAAAAGAGATGTAGAAAAAAGAAAATAATATTTAGAAAAGGAGTGCTTTTGGTAAGAGAAGTTAATAAATGAGTACTTCCTGGAGTTTTTCAGCAAAACAAATTAAGAACTACTGAATGCAAATACAATTTGTATCAATGGTGTAAGTACCAATAGAGTTAAAAAGAAGTTTGACAAGAAAAACAAAAGAAGAAAGCTTCATTTAAAACAAAAATGTTTTATCTACTATTGATAGACATCTAAGCTGCAAAATAGCGATCATGGTCAAAAACCTTCTGACATCTTACAGGTAGAGTATTCTTTTAGGAGAATAGATAATCATCTCTGTTCTTTTATCTTAGTTCTGCAGTGGTGCCCCAGAGCCATCTTAAAAGTTTACAGAATACTCCGGAACTTTCCGATTGCATGATCAGTTTGAAATCCATCTTACGTTACCTTTGATATTTCTTTCTGTAGTGTTTGTACAAAGCAATGAAGCAAGAGATGCATGTTTTGTTTTCCAGTACTTCTTTCAGTATTTTTCAGCTAAGCAGTACACAGTGCAGTTAGCTTGAGATTATACCCTTAATGATAATAAAAACACTAAAATCTATCTCAGGCAGAAAAGATTCTTTAAATTATATTTAAATAAATAGATATGATCCATTTTCAAGCAAAGCTACTGAAGTAAATAGACAAATTCAAATTGAAATTTAAAAAATGTAATAATCCTATTGTATTTCTGTTGATTATAGTGTTTTATTAAGGGTTTACATTAAAGTAGGATATTTACATTAAATGGACTGATTTTATCATTATTGATTAAAAAAAAAATTGAGGAAAATGTTTCATTGATGTTGGGTAGAACTCTGTACACAAGACAATAAAGGCCAACATTAAATACAACCTGGGGCATTGACCAGTGCATAAATATATACAAGCTTCTTTGTTCCTACGGGAATCAGTAAAGTGATCTCTGTTATTTGATATTTCTTAGAGAGAGTTAATGTTTTAGCCATATGAAAAAATAATCCTAAGAATACCAAGAAATACTAAAACAGTAAAATACACAAGTTAAATGAGAAAATTAATATATTCCTGGATGAGTCTTTGAAATGGGAGTTAAGAATAGTGTAACATTTGACATAAAAATTGCATGATGAATTAGGTTAATTAACTGGAAAAGTTAGTAATCTCCAGAGCCCTATAGCTTTGGGAAAGGGAGACGACAAAGAATATCTGAAAAAAGTACAATTCTTTATTCATGCAGATGTCTCAATGGAGCCAATAGGGAGAGTTCCATGCATGGGCTGGTTTTCCAACGCTACCCTATATTATTATTATTGTTGTTGTTATTGTTATTGTTATTATTATTATGATGATGTAGGAAAAACCTCTCAACTACTTTTTCATTCAGATTTTAATTCACAGCAGTTTTAACATGCAGTTAGATTATGCATAGGAACAGTTTTGTAGTCTGTTCTTCCCAGGCATATGTAGGCAATTTTGTTTTGAACCCTACCAATATCTTTTGAGTATTGCTGTTTAATGTGTGCTGATATTTTTAGCACGTTGTTTTGTCATAAGAAATAAAATGTGTTGTACGTCTATTTTGATGAATAATCTTGTTTTCAAATGCCATGGGAATCTAAAAAATCCCATAAAATTTTGTGAAACAAACATATAACCTTCTATTTTCATTTCACTAGTAGAATGGAGAACTAGAATCATACCTTTTTCCAACCTGGAAGATTTTTAACAAAAAATTATTATTGAGCCCTCAGAGTGTGGTTATTTGAAATGGAAACAATAGTTTTATTCCTAAAAAAAATCAATAAAATAACCATCCACATTCACTTCAGTTTTCAGTGCAACCTTAGTAAGGATCATAAGAAAGGCATTTAACGTCAAATGAAGAAAGAATTTGGGCAGTGATGAAGATGTGGAGTAATGTATATGAACACTTAGCCTGGCAAAATAATCTTAGCAATATTTGAAGGGAGCAGTTTTTCTGTTTCATGCTGCACTGGATCTACCTTATTTTTCTAGTCCTTTACCTGCGGCAGCTGACAGGCCAAGCCACATTTGCACAGCATTTTGGCAGGAATGAAATAAATTGGACTTGCTAGCTGTCACATAGTCTACCACAGTCAGCCCATCCCTCTGCAATGAGATTTATAGAACAAATCCAAATACGTTGGCTGTTCTTGATCCACAGTGAGTTTACTGCACGAGTGTGCTGTCTCTTGTTGACAAGTTGAGTGAAGGATATCTGGGAGGCTCCTGCACTGGTGAAAATGGCAGATGTACCAGGAAGAGATGCTCCACCATCCCCACTTGGTGATGGTGTAGAGGGTACCACTGTCGCACCAGCCAGCAGGCCTTGGTCACATCACGGCAGAGAGGCTTTTGCGCCATGTAGTCCGTGTACTCTCTTAGACTCCTGATCATCCTCCACGATGGAACAAGCATAGTGTGAATTTTTAGATTCTCCTTTGTGGTGGGTTGTGCTTGGCCGGCTGCCAGATGCCCACCCAGGTGCTCTCACACACCCCCTTCTCAACAGCACAGAGGGAGAAAATACCATGAAAAAGCTCGTGGGTCAAGATAAAGACGAGGAGATCACTTACCAATGACTGTCACGGGCAAAACAAGTCCTCTCCGTGGGTGCAGGGAACTAGCTGCCCCTCCGTGGTCTCTCCGTGGGCTGCAGGGGAATCTCTGCTCCGGGCATGGAGTACCTCCTTCTCCCCTGGCCTTGCTGTTCCCAGGGCCGTTTCTCACGCTTTCTCCCTCACACCTCRCTGCCAGGCAGCGTTTCATCCTTCCTCAAATACACTTTCCCAGAGGCACCACCAGCTTCACTGAAGCAGCTGTGGCCTGCGTGCGGAGGGGCCCTTGCAGAGCTGGCTGGAGCCAGCTGGAACTGGCTGTGTCTGGCACGGGACAGCCCCTGACCTCTCCTCACAAAAGGCCTGCAGGGGGGGAGCCTGCAGCACCCCACCCTGCCAAAACCGGACCCCTAGACCCAATACCACCTTCCACGTCGCCGTCAGACCTCGCACGTGTTCCTGGCAGCGTCAGCACCTGCTGCCTGGAGTTTTGCTGAAGGTGTTAGAGGGTGAGTGAGGCTTTCTGGAGTGCCTGTCGCTGAGAAACGTGCCTGTATCTTCAGCCGTCGGCGGCTTCATGTCTGACATGCCGCAAACCGAGCCTCCAAAAAAAAGGCCATGAGCCTTGATAAACTAAGAAACTCAGCCCTCCGTTCCCTGCCTGCTGTGCTGCCCATACACACAGCAGACATCAGTCCTGACAGAGCTGCAGGACCTGTCTCTGTGTGACACCGCCAAGGCACAGTGCCCTGTCCGAGGAGCTGCCAGAGCGGCTGGGGCCAGCAAGGCTCCCCGCAGCGGGACAGGGGCTCTGCTCTGCCCAGCATCGTACAGAAATGCTGGGAATGGCGTGGGGCAGGTTCACTCAGAGCCTGGGGGAAACGACCGAAGCTGTGGTTTGGGAGGCATGGGCTCGCGGGGCAGGACAGTGAGCTGGCCTCATTAACAGCCACAGCTTCACTGCCAGTGCAGGGTTGGCTCCCTCCCGGAATCAAACTCACGTACAAATCAACACAGTATGTGCAATGAGAGATTTGGGCTCACAAGTTCAAAACTGAGCTAACATGACAGCACGGATCGTGGGGCTGCTGGATCCCATTTTGAGATAGCCAGAGAGCCTTTGGCCTGTTTCATTAAATGTAAATTGACTCAAATGCACTCTGAGCAAAGCAGTCCAATTCTTGGCAGGCCGTGGTTTGTCTCAGCTGTTATTGAATCCCTGGCCCTCAGCTAGAATAATTACCATCTCGGGATGATTTTTAACAACAGGAAGGATATAGGTACTATTACAGGAAATGTAATATATCAAGGGCCCTGTCCTGCTGAAACTGCGGAAGAAATTAGGAGCAGATACTTTCCTGTGCTAATAAGTACTGTAATTAAATGGGTTTTCTAGTTGGGAATTTCAGAGTGGAAACTTAAAATTTATTTTGGTTTTATGTATACTACGTGAAAAAAGAACCAGTGGTATGTATTGCAGTAGTTACATATTTTTACTTGTAAAGAGTTTTTTAAAAAATCATTGAGGTTTTATAGTGACATGAGTAATACCATTATAAAGTTCTTTGTGAAAACTAAGTACTTTTGAAAGAACAGAAGGGAGAACGTAAGCACATATTAATATTGATGTTTTACTCAAATCTATTTTTGTTAGCAAGTCATAAGAAATGAATTGCTGTGAAACATTGGAAGTTACAAACACTAGTGAACAAGTAGGTTATTAATTGTATTTATTGGGGTGGAGAGATATTATGGGCAATAAAGAACAAAGGTTTTCATCCATAAAGAATGCATTGAGCTGCCTCCAAAGTGATTTAGTTAATTGATCTAAAAGAAGGTTGATTCATGATTAGCAAAAGGACAAATAAATCTCAATTTAAAGCTCTCAGAACGCATTCGCTCAATAAACTGCGTCAAGAAACACAACTAAAACAGCTGTTAAGAAAGTTTGAGACCTTTCCTACTTGATGAAAGCACAGTAATATTGAAATGCTTTTACTTTCCTTTTTTTTTAATTTGAAACTGATTTTTTTTTACATGAACCTTTGATTCTCTCTACACAAAATATCTACCTGTTGTGTTTGTGTAGTGAAAATAATCTTTATTTTTACTTTACCTTACAGGTGTGGGGTTAGCAGAGATTGCCCAGTAAGTACAGAGGGGCAGATTTGCCACTGTCTAAGCCCACGAAGGCCACACAAGGGAGACTCTGGCTGTGAAATGGTAGGTGAAACACCGTATCAGCTGTCTGATCAGCTCCTTCAGGCCCAGATCAGACTGAAGTATTTACATAATGGACCAAAGTCTCAGTATGGCATGCCAGCTTTGGGGAAAGGTCCTTTGCAAATTTTCTAGTTGCAAAAAATATCGTATCATCAAACTGTTACAAGACGTAAATGATCTAACAGTAGRTTCTTGCTGGAGTGGCTGGGACTTGTTTCTGTCTCCTTCCCTGCCCCTTCAGCCACTCTCTGTGTCCTTACTGAACAATGAGAGTGAAGGTTCCCATTGTCCTACCTTTGTTACTCTGCTCTCCTTTTCTTTGGTGGCTACTTACAAAACCAGGGAAATAAAATGTGTAAAATGGAATCTTATTCACAGCATATTGAGACAGAATTACTCACTCAGGAATGGAACCAAGGAGGAAATGGCCCCAAAGCATTGTAAACTGTAGGATACTTTTCACTGGGGCCTCTAGAAAAACAACAGCAACAGCAGGCAAGACATAGACACTGAAAAAGTAGCAGACTGAGACATGTCCTTAAACGCATTTTTCAGTGTCTTTAATGAGGATCTGTGCAGCTAGAGAATAGCACGTCTCCTTTAATTTCCCCTGAGGCTAACACTCCTTTCCTGCTGCTGCTGCTGTTTCTATTTATCTAATTTTGCATTTGCTGAGTGATGCTCTTGTGACATCAAGAAGAACATGGTTTCTTTTTGGATACTTTAAAAACACAGTTTTAAGTTTCCATCTGAAATTTGAACTGCTTAAGTTATACAAATCCATAGTCAGTCTCTATGTCGATATGCAGAAATCTGTTTTCTTTCATGTAAATCACATATAAACACTTTGAGAAAGGAACAGAAAAATGTCGGAGAGGGAAACTTAAAGTAATAATATTTATATTTATACACAGAAATGGTTATTTCTGTTCTGAGGGTCTTGTTGCCAGAGAATAGGAATGAAGATGAAATCTCCTAGGACTTAGCTTGTCCAGTGCCTGATGGTAGAGAAATTGCCCTATCTATTTTCAAAATTACAAAATGCAGTGAATTTATTACTCATATAGATGCTGTAAGGTTTCAGTGATAGGTTATAAAATGTGTTGAGCTCTTCCACATAATGAAGATATAATTCTTGTAATACAAAATTCTTATGATAAATGGACTTTTACAACACAGACACATTTATATGGCATCTTTCATAATACAGAGAAGTAAAAAATATTATGTAACTATTATTTGTTTTGAAACGTGGATGAGATTTTGGCTGCTTTTGAGACAAATAAATAATAATTCTACTAGTTGATAATGCATTTTACCTACCGTATCTAATGACCTGCCATATCATCTCCAGATTTGTAAGTCCCATCCCATAGAACCATGTGCTTCTGAGTATGGTATTTACATGCCAATAAATCTTTTTACATTTAGCATTGAAAGGAAGGTTTCCTGACAACAGAATTCTAGGAAATGTTTTTAGGACCTCATACGTATTGTCACATATTGCATGTTTGGGTTTTTATATGCAGGAGATGGTGCTCAATCATTTAATGTACAGTATGTTTATATATAGTATTGTTCTGAAGAGATATTTATTACTGTTTCTAAATGCTGGTTGTGACTAAGACTGTAGTTTAAATTTCAGACCAAGAACATGAGGAGTGTCAAAGTTTGGGAGTCTGAGGCTGCTGTTTCCTGGAATAGGGGGCTGGTGATCACCCTGTGTCTCAAGTGTCCAGCGCTGTCACAGAGCAGTGACAAAATAAAGGTGGGTATATTTCACTCATGTCCTTCATATTTTATTGCACTGCAGTGTAATTAGCAGGTCTGTTGTTAGAAGTGTGTCTTTTTTAGTATCTTCTGTTCTTGTGAAGATGTAGAAGGGCTTTATAAGTAATAGCAGCTTAAGCTTAGCTGTTCCTCAGTAAAAGGGTGATTGTGTCCTATTTACATGCTGTTAAAGAGCAAATTAATGCACAGTTCTGCAATTTCAAATGCATAACAGTTTCAAGATTAAAGCTGATTACTTGGCCTTCACTTTGTGTTGTCACCAACCAGAAATCTATACATACATTTATGATATGCACTTGCCAGTACCAACACTAAATACATTACCAGAATTCCCTTATTAGATACTTTGTTACATCTACAGTGTCTGCATTATGAGAGTCAAAAAAATGCTTTTAAACTTCCAATTATCTTGACTATTCAAAAGCTGGTCTGAGGTAAGGATGAATACTGGAATGACGTGCCAAGACAATAGAAATATGCTGAATTATATGGCGTACCCTAAATCAAGCTACCTGCATGAACCCTTGTGTGGGATTTAGTAAGTATTGTTTGCTGAATTCTACACTCTCTTGTGTCTTTTAAACTAATTTTTGTCAATTAAGGTTGTTAAATTCATTAATTCATTAAACCTTAATCTATGTAAATCTGTTGAAGATTCTTGATCTCCAAATTCTTAAATTACTTGCAGTCCAAACAGAAATGGTATGGCATATACTATACTATATAAAGAGACTATATTAGTAGATTTAGAGTGTATATCATACATATGTTTAGTTTAATTACGTTCCTTAAGAGATGTGTCCCTTGCATAAATTCAGCAGTTTCACCAGGATGTGTTGGACTCTTGATCTCATTGTGTGTGATTGTCTTTTCTCCTGAAGAGAAACAGTGCCACCTAAAGACTAAATTCTTGATTTTTAAAAAGAGCAAGCTATTATTTCGTTCTAAAAAGTTACAGAAAGATGCTGGGTTTGAAAATAATCCAGTATTTACTTTTTTCATAAATTGTATATAAAATAGCCCTTGTAATAACAGATGACACTTACCGATAGCATCTTTTTAAATAAAAAGATGCCATTTTTGACAATATAAATGCTTAGTTCATTAAGTCTAATGATAGAGAAAAGCAATCAATATTTAATACTGTTTAATTTTCCTTTGAAATTACATGAAAGTAAAGGATGTACAGCTGTAATTACTTCATGGGAAAACTGAAAAGAGCTATGTCGTTTTCTTGACTTTATTTAAAAAGAGCTTTATTGAAAGAGCTACCAAAAGGAAGGTAATAGCGTTTTACACTCCTTTATCCTATACCCAAGGGATAACTTTTCCTGTTCACCAGTAATTCTGATAATGTTAACAAGCTCTGTGGAAGACTATCATATAACTTGCTGTTCTGTTACAACAATAACCTTTAGTCACTGTTGGAAATGGGTTCTAGGTTGACAAGTATTCAATCATAATGTATTAACAGAATGGAAAAAAAGATACACTTGCTTTACTAATTAAATATAGTTCAGAACTATGTTATGTGCTGTTGAGTTCGYGTGACAGTATCTTAGGTATCAAAGTATCTAAGGTATTAATGCACTCCAGGGGCATGGAGGTAACTCCCATTCAAGTCAGCTGAAAATGAGGACTCGGGCATTTCCATTCCCTTTACAACTTGCGTGTTTTAATCAAGCTAATGCAACAACTCAAGATACATCTAGACAGCACAGCAGGTAGCCTTCCAGGTGAATTATTCAGTCCTGTGCCTTCCTGTACACCTCCAGTCCAATGCACCTTTCAGAGCTCTTACCTGGGTTTACATGCGAGAGGATAGGGCCTCTCTAATTCCTGTCCCAACATGGAGTCCAGTCTTCTGACTAGCATGCTATGTTCAAGGAAAAAAGTTTTGATCTCTTTAAATTGTATGCCAAGGATTGGAAAAGAATAAGTTTTTTAAAATATTTTTAATGATTAAAGAGGCAATTTTAAGAGAATTAGCACATACTAAACAATTAAGACATTACATTTGGGAATGAACATTTAGATGATAATTTCATGTTAAGACTTATCTACATGGTGGTATAAATAATGCATAAGAAGTATACTTGATACAAGTGAGACTGCTCAAGTGTGTAAAATTAAGTGTTCACAGTATGTATACCAAAAAGAGATGAGAATATGATTTCATAAGTAAATTTTACCAAATGAATTCTGGAAAAGATTGAAGATGATTTACTGGGTTAGATGTGATTTTCATCAAATAATTGATTTATTATATAAAATATTGGATAAAATTTAATTTTGCCTTTTGGAAGTGAATGAAAGCCAGTAATTAAAACTGGARAAAGGTTGCTCACAGTAGTACATGAGAGAGGGATTATTTTGATTACTAGAAGGACCAGAGGAAACATGGCTCAGAAAAGGACATAGAAAAGGATTCCAACAGGAAATGTATCATTCTCATTCTCATTATAATGCTATAGGCTGCTGTAGTACCATACCATAAAGATGGAAAGTACAGTCGTGGTAACTGTTTATGCATTAAAGCATGTGTGTGCTGTGGGCAGAGGCACAGACTTTTCCCTTTCAACTGCCAAACAGATTCTTTTATGGCCATCTAACTTCTACCTTTTTACCCTGCATTGTTCTAGTCCCGTTGATCTGCACCTGGAAACACCATGTGAATTGACTATAGGTGATACTAGCAGTACACACTGTTTGGGTCATCAGAATAAGAAAGCAAATGCATGGATCACTTAAGACAAGTGCACATGGCAGTCTCTATAGGGAGTCTCTTACTAAATGTAGTAGAGTCAGAGTAGAGCACAGTCAGAAAGCAAAGTTCTTGGTAACTAAGTATTAGACTTGTTACTCATCTGGGTGGTGAAACAGGAATGGGGAAAAAACACCTGCTCCTGACAAAGCTGTGCATTAGAATGAATAGAGCAGCTGATGTTTGTGGAAACCTGAAAAACTGGTGACAGAAAAAGACTTTCCCTAGGGTTTCCTTTTCCTGCTCTATTGATGTGTTAAACCACAACAATTGAGTTCTATGTTTTCTCTCCAGAGAGCAATTCATGACCTCCTCTCCTACCTACCCATTATAAATATATACACTCCTAGAGGAACTGAATTGCTCAAAGCCACAATTAGCTTTCTGTGAGGTTCTGATAGTAGAAGACAGGAAGGTCATCACCTCAGTCCCCCCGACCAAAATGAAAAAGTGGAAAAAAAAAAAAACCAACCCACTCTTATTGCCTGGAGTTAAAAACTCATTCTATGTGTTGTCTTGAATTTTCTATGTTGATTTTGTCCACATACTAAGTCCATGTTTCAAATGTTTATACACCATATTCTGGTTTTCTAGTAATGCCTGATCTCTATAGCAGGAAGTGCATGACCTACGAGGCAGCAGGTCAAGAGGGAATGATGAAGGGCTTAATTACTTCCCCCAGTTAGCACCAAACTACCAATTAGAAGCAGCTGCTGTGAAAACCTAATGCCCAGAGGGCAGCAAGGGAAGAAGTTGCTTTGAAGGATTTGGGTTTGCCCCAGGAGAAATGTATGAGGAAAGACTGCTGATAGTGAGGTAAGCATTAAAATGTCTGGCTGTCAGAGAACAACTTTGTTAATTTAAGATGGGGATGTTATAAGTGTCTGATAATATTAAGAAGTTACTGTGAGGTAGTAATTGCTTGATGATTTGTAGCATTTGCACTGAAGTAACTTCCAATATTTTTTCCCTACTATCAGTTTTTATGATCCCTATTTCTTAAATTTCCCTATGCTTATATTAGGATAGGAATGAGAACGGGGAAAGGTATGATGAAATAACTAGCTCTCTGTAAAGATCAAACCTTCATTYATGTTGCAATGAATCATTTGAGTAACCACTGATTAAAAAAATTTAAAAGGTCTGGTTGAAAAAGAAATAGCATAGTATCTGAACGTTGACTTCTGTTGCTCTGTAAGGAAACCAAAATCCTGTGTATCTGGTGACTTATGTCTTTGTCTTGAGATAGCAGTAACTAAGATGAGGCTGTCTGCAGCCCCACTAATGCTGTGTCAATGATTTCAAGTTCTGCGAGATGTTTCTACCCTAATCTCTGCGGTATATTACATGTACTTTATTTGGTTTAAAATATCAAATATTTTAAATTCACCTGAGCATTAAAGCAAGGGAGGTGTGTTTAGTATGACTGTTCAGCTGGCAACTCTATCAAATTAATTTTTGTCTTCTCAAATTCACACAGAGATCTGAGGTGCTATACTCTATCAGAAATGGTTATTAATAAACATTAGCTAGTTTGATGATTATGAATAGTGTCACCTAGCAATTAAAATTTAATTGAGCATTAAATAAAGTCCACTTACTCTAAAGTATTACCATCTGAGTTTGAAAAACAACCTTAACAATAATTTTTTCACAAAGCATTAATTGGCGTGTAGTTTCTAGTTTAAAAGCACAAGAGAAGGTGTCTTCTTTAGAAGCTTAGAGAGTTTATTGGCAGCTAAGACCAGTTTATTAAAGAGGATGAGGTTAGTTTAGGCACTTTGGGACCCATTTTCTGTTTTCTACCTTACATGTAGTTTTAGGATTTACCCCCTGTTTTGAACACCTCAACATTTGATGTGAAAATGAAGCTAGCAGGCCTTAGCGTTACAGTTCAAAACTTATATGCTCAACTCCTTGTTTCAGCTGTCCTCAAAAAATAACTGGATCCCAAATTTTTCATAGAAGTTATCTAATACACAAATTTGGGTTCTAAACTGGATTGGAAGCACGTGGGGTTTGACTGCTACAAAGTGCACTGCACCACAGCAAATATAAAGCATTCCTCTCTCCAGCAAGTTAGTTATCAGACCATGTCAGTTGTCTTCACCTTGTATGAAGTATAGAAGCAATCAGCTGCACCGTGATACCACTGTGATCTTTTCTTTCTTCTCTCCACCTTCCATTTTTGTAAGAGACTGATAAAACACCCAGTGGTTAGGCATTTACTTGAGGAGAGGGTTAGCACATACAGAATGGATGGGGAAAGGCTCTTTGATCTTGAAAACTTGAGGGTTTTAAATGAAAGCTGTAAGGTAAACATAAGCATAAAAACTGTGCAATATAGGATATCTGATAGTCAAGCTTTCAAGGAGCATTTCTTTTGTAAAGCATCTCTTGGAATGTGCAATAGGATTGGCTTCCTAGGAAGCCACTAACTCTGATTACCCTGTTTCCAATACATTACCTTCCTGCACAATAAATGTTTACTGAGTTGACTAGTAGGATAGCAAAACTTAAATTGTCATAGTATTGATTAAACCATCCTCATTTTCTCCACTGTTCAAGGAAATAACATGCTCTTACTGCTACTGACTTTATTCTGCACGCAGATAATACTCCAAAGCAAGGTTTGGATTGCACATTAATTGACTTTTCTGTAGTAATAGATGTAACAGACTGCTGTACTCTTGCAGACAGGTATTGACTGCATTGGGTCTCAGAATCAGTAAGTTCTTGTGTTGCTTGTTGAAGGAACATAATAATAGGTTCTGGCACATTCCCTTCAGTTACTGTTTTTAGGTGTAATATGTGAATACTTCAAATTTTCACTTGAAACTTGTGTTATTACTGTTTTGATTCCTCTGTAGTAGAAACACCTCAAGTAAATTGGATGCATTCCATTGATTGCAGCAATATTCTTATCTGTTGATGCTGGGTGGAGCATCTTGCACCAGTATGGGTTGTTTGAGATATTGGAGGGGATTATTGTGCAGCTGCCAAGCCATTCTGTTCACTTTTTAATTACTTTTCTGAACAGAAATAACATGTCTTTTCTTCTTCCCAGAGTATGTTTAATATTTGTTTTATGATCGCTGAATAAACTGGGTATTCTCTCTGCTTATAAAGGTTATTAACATTGTTTGATATGTATTACTATCCTAATTGCATTCTTTCATCTCTTAAATATTTAGTTTTCTGAAACTCATTGGAGAGAAGGTGCCCATTCCATTGAATCAGRTGTCATTATTTTTACTGTGGGAACACTGTAGGCCAGGGCAGAGTCCTCAGGGTAAGGGAATGATAATGCACTTGGGTTGCCAGAGCCCTAGGAAATATGCAGCTGATGCTACTGAGGGTGAGATCATGATGTGTGGGTGTGATGGGACCTTTAAGAGGACCTGGGCAGACCCTTTTTTAAAATGACCTCCCAAAGAGATCAGAAAGGTTTTTAAATTAAAGCAAGCAACCAAGAAATAACAGCTTTCATTTTGGAGTATGAACTAGCATAATTAGTTTTTAGGGACAACTAGAAGTCAATAGGTAAGACAAAATATAAGTAAAAAGGTTTTGAATCCTGATTTATCCCAGTCCTTGAAAAGACCCTTGCCCTCAAGTTCACTCAGTTCAATGGCTTTCTGGCTTGTACTGCACGGCCCCCTCTGAGCCCAAGGAAGAGGCCTTTTTTTCTCTTGCCTTTTGAGGCTCCCTCCTTTCAAGAGTCTTTTGCCTCAAGCTGTAGGCAACCCCACCTTCTTGCTCTGACTTTCCTCTCCTAGAACAGACATACACATTGGACAAAATACATCAAACAGTCCATCGCACTGAGGCTTGTGGGTGTCGTGGTTTAACCCCAGCTGGTAACTAGGCACCACTCAGCCGCTCGCTCGCTCGCCCCCAGTGGGATGGGGGAGAGAATCGAAGAGTAAGAGTGAGAAAACTCATTGGTTGAGATAAAGACAGTTTAATAGGTAAAGCAAAAGCCGCGCACAAGCAAAGCAAAACAAGGAATTCATTCACTGCTTCCCATCGGCAGGCAGGTGTTCAGCCATCTCCAAGAAAGCAGGGCTCCATTTCATGTAATGGTTACTTGGGAAGACAAAACGCCATCACTCCAAACGTCCCCCCTTCCGTCTTATTCCCCCAGCTTTATATGCTGAGCATGACATCATATGGTGTGGAATATCCCTTTGGATCAGACCATTGGGTTTAGCATTGCAATGAACTCCTCCCCTTACCCCTGCTCCGGCTTGGAATTATCCAYAGACTGCAGTCCCTTCAGAAGTAAACCTGCTCCAACGTGGCCTTACCCATGGCTGCAATCCCTCCAGGGGTGTACCTGCTCTGTCGTGGGCTTATCCGTGACCACACGCTTTGAGGTGCTCCAGCATGACCTCATGCACAGCCACTGATGCTTCAAGGCGTGCCTGCTGCAGCGTGGACTTATCCACAGCCACAGATGCTTCGAGGTGTASCTTCTCCAGCGTGGGCTTATCCTTCAGCCACAATCCCTTCAGAGGTATACCTGCTGTGGCACAGACAAAACCACGGCCACAGATGCTTCGAGATGTACCTGCTCTGGCATGGGTTTATTCATGGCCACAGACACTTTGGGATATACTGCTCCCACATGGACTTATCCACAGGTCACAGTCCCTTCGACTCAAGTTCACATTGGAGTTCCAGCCTGTCTGGTACAGCAGCACAGAAACAGCAGCGATGCCCTGGCCATCTGCCAGTTCAGGCACATGGCCGTTGCTGTTATCAAAATGTTCCCAGGCACAGCAGAGTAAGATGATAAGCAGTACAGCAAGCAGCAAAAGCAAAAAGCAGCCACTAATGAGCACTAGACTCTAATATACAGTAAGGCAAGCAAGCCCTATGGCAAGCACAGGAGCCTGCCAATGAATAGCTAAACAGCAATAACAGCTATAAATTCGACCTAGCACATTCTAATCAAACCTGTCGTTATCTCAAACCCCTCGAGCCCCACCTTGGGCACCAAAAAGGACAGCTGTGTGGTGCTTAGTTGCCGGCTGGAGTTAAACCACAACAATGGGGAAGCACAACATCTGTCCTTTCCCCTCTTCTGTCTCCCACTCATAAATTCAATGTAAGCCTTGTGTTTTTCCTTAACTTTTCCATAGTATCACAAACTTCTCTATTTTGGGGATATTAAATTTGCCAAAAGTGTTGACAGGCTCCAAAAGGTTTCTACCCTCTTAATCTGACCTTTGCAACTGTCTGCATTAAATTTCTTTTGTAATAGTTCCTGTGTAGACAAAAACACACATTC
This sequence comes from Phoebastria nigripes, assembly GCA_035582835.1. Classification (NCBI taxonomy): domain Eukaryota; kingdom Metazoa; phylum Chordata; class Aves; order Procellariiformes; family Diomedeidae; genus Phoebastria; species Phoebastria nigripes. The sequence goes on along the minus strand of JAYKAV010002109.1, from coordinate 3,488,470 downwards.
TCCTTCCAAAGTCTGTAGATATGTTACTTTTCTCTTTATTGTTCCCAGTTAGCCAGATATTATAAATGTAGTTGTTCATAAACTTTAGAAGTTAACTGATTCTATTTTTTTGTTTTTCTTCTTTACAGTTTATTTGTCAATAAATGTAACCATTGAGTTGTATTGTACTGTTCATTCTCTCAGTTTACTCCCAATAGAGGTAACTTATCGTATCACTGATTTCTAAGGGTGAAACTGTGGTCCAGATAAAGATAATGGCAATTGTGGTGTTTGCTCAAGTACGGCTGAGATTTCATCTTAATTGTGGAACTGTGGAAGTGTTATTCTATCATTCTATTACTGGTGGTGAGTTAAGAGCTTTTTTGTAGAGAGGATTTAAAACAGTTTCTAACCAATATTACCAGTTTGAAGAAGAATTCCATGAAAATTAATTGAAGGTAACGAAGATAATTTAATATCAGCTTATTATCAGAAGCAGATGCAGCTTCTTTTGGATGGCTTTTTCAGAATAATGACTGGGAACATGGGTGAGGGGGATGCATTGGGCCTGTAAAGCTTCCTTACCTTAGGAAATGAATATGTTCTCTGATTTTGTCATATAAAGCAATGGTGTAAAGATAAGGTCGTTATAAATATACACGTCAACATACTGCTGCTACTTCCAAGTGCTAAGATACTGAAGATAATATTACATTGGAAATACAGACTAAAACACACTTTATTTCATTCTACTTCTACCTTTTTACTAATATTGGTTAAAACAGAGGAAAATATTTGAGATCTAGTTTGTTAATTCCTATAAGTAACAGGATTTGGGCTGGGTGCTTATAGGTTTTTTAACAACACAAAGATAAGCTTTTGATTAGTTATCAGACTAACACTTGACTAGTTATCTCTGAGGAATGAGCAAGGACACCTGAGCAGTGAAAGACTTCTCTGAGTAGTTGGTTAGTAATCTGTTGTTCAAAAAAGATGTGCTTTATTTTTGAATATACACAATTGCACTTAATATTGATTTTTGTTTCCCTGTGAAGCCCATGCAGCCTTAAATCATGTAACCAAGCTTCTGATAAAAGAAATAATAATCAAAATGAATGGTTACTTTGAGTAGTGGATTCCAAGTTTTCAAAATGAACTATGTGTTGTAATGACTTTTATATCATGTATTGATATAAAATTAATCAAGTTTATGTCTCCTGTCAGTACTCAGCTATAATAAATGACAGGCTGTTGTGGTGCCAAACCATCCAAGAAATTATTTGCTATAGGCTTTGTCAGAAATCTGCTGACATTCAATGTGTTCTTGACTGTGGCTCAGATATGAAATTCCAGCTTTGTGTCATATATGCGTGAGTTCTTCTTTCAGGCTGTTTTGGCTTTCTGCAGCTGTTAAAAGGTCAGAGGTAATCAGATAAGCCAGTAGGATGCTATCTGTCATTATAATTGACTTGAGCCATCATACATAGGAAATCATGCTGAATATCAATACTGACATTTAAAGTGATGGTATAGTGGTCGTATTATTACAAATGTATCCCATATTTAGCTACAGCAGATCCTGATTTTTTTTCTGTGCAGAAACAAGTGCTGCAAGGTATTAACTTTTTATGTCTACTTCTCTGGTGASAATCATCTCAACTATCCAGAAATTATGTTCCCAGAATGATGTGATTGTGTTCATCCAGTTTCGAAACATTGCTGTGCACAATTTATTTTATTTTCAGATGCGTGATGGAAGTATTAGTAAAATGTAACTTGTGCAGCTGGCATTTTGAATATTTCTGCCAATGAAAAAATGAATAAAGCAGTCAAAACTTGTTTTCCATAACACTGTTAAATGTTTGTCATATGTCTAATTGAGTTGACACCAGATATTCATGTCTCTCACTACCTGGTGAACACCTCATTGCTTGGAACTTACGTTGAAGCAACAAGTCAGGGTTCTGATAGTGATTCTGTATGTTCTCCTCCAGAGCAGACTGCGTGTGTACAAAATGTCGTGTATACCTGTATTTTAGCTGCAGAGACATTATTTATTATTATTTAATGTTCTTACATAATCTTTAGTACAGACAAGCTGGGGGAATATATTGCCTGAGATCCTGTGGATAAATCTAGCTGAAATTGAAGTCTTGGAGAACCTTTTAATTTTTTTATATATATACACACACACACACAAATTTAGCAGTGAATATTTACTTTCCATTTTGCAGAGTATCCCAAGAACGTATTTGATTAGCCCAGGAAGTGCTTTTAGAACTGGAAAACTGTGAAGTGACTTGATGCAAGTGATGTATGCTACACTTCTGTTCTACTGAGGAAATAATCTTCCAATTAGTAATGCAGATTTTTCAACATGATTGTTAATCCAAAATTAAAAAAAAAAAAAAACTCCCAATAAGCTCACTTCCTCTATTTTTTTTTAAAAAAGAGGAAAACAAGAACCCTATCATATATCTAACACCTCTAGGAAAATTTATTCTGTAACTTTTAGTTCTTCCTAACTGTAAATGATACAAAACAGAATGTTTATTCTGTCTTTGCAAATTTCACTTTTATAGTGATAAATGAAATTAAGTCATCGGGATAGCTTAAGTAGTGGCAACTTGCAGCCAGTTACAATAAATATAATACTAAATTAGTAGGAAGGAAAACTTTTTTGGCACAAGAGAAAAAATATTTTGTTTGAAAGACTGTGTTGTCCCTTAGTAAAATCTAATATTATTAACATACGAGAGGTTCATCACACCCTTGGATCATGCAGAAGACCTCTCTAAGGCTGAACTGACATATTAATGGTATTAACATTAATCAAGCTGCTCTTCTCTGCTATAGKTTTGTGCTTTTAATGTTTTATTTTGCCTTAGTGTAATAGCCAATATTTTTAGTGACAAATCAGGGATTGAACTAGACAAATTAGGAGTTAAAAGTACAGCTTGAACTAGTCAATTCTCGTAGCTGGGGTTAGGAACATATTTCTGTCTCCTGTGAAGAGAGAACATGGATGGGGAGACAGCACCCATTTGCTATTAGATTACATGAAAAAAATGTGAAACCAGCTGCTGTGTGGTAAGGAAATAGCCCCTTAACTGTTAGAATAAATGAAATTAAAAAAAAAAAAATCTAAAGGCGTTCATAGTTGTGCTGAAAGGTTGATATGTCAGCACTTCAGGAAGCAAACGCAAGTTATTTACTGATGTAAGTTAAAATGTCATCACTACTTCCTAGATGAGGCCACTATACCATATTATTACTTTGTTGCTTAAAAGGTACAAAAATTTTTAATTTATGACATGGTGTTTTCACACTTATTAAATAAAATGTGGACAATCTCTTTTAAAAGGTCTTGGGGATGTTGGTTTTTATTTTTAGTAAAATCAACTCAGCTGTGGTGAACTTCCATTAGAATCAAAGAAAAGACATGTTTTCTTTTTCCAAAAAATGAAATAAAACACTTCTATATATGAAGCTTTAATATTTGTTTTATGTTTACCTCATTAGAAGCAAATATGTTAGAAACATTTGACTTACTGACTTGGTATGTATGTTGTGTTAAATCAGATAGACACTACTGGTACAGTAAGAAGTACATGTCAATTAAAATATTCAGTTCTTTCTATTAGTTACACTACCAGGAGCTTCTAACTGTGTGACCTACCAAATTAGATAAGATAGGAGTGGTGTTGGATGAGAGTGAGGTACAGCTTAAAAGTATTTGCAAGACTCACTTCAGGAAAATCACTGAATTTCCTTTTAACGTTTGAGTTGCCGTGTGTATTTTTATACTATTGAGCACTGCTGATGAAAGGAACATCTTCAGGATCAGATTCCAAGATTTTAAACCAAAAGCTGTCTTTGAGTGTGCTATTTGAGCAGGTTCTCTAGTCAAACATTTCAATATGAAGTTTATTTCACAACTCTGCTCTGCTGAAATAATATGCCTAATGGGGATTTGAAGTAGTCCTCATAATCTTGACACTTAGTGAAATACACTTCTAAAATATGCTGCTTTAACAGAAGGACAAAAAATTGCTGGCAGAGGTATTGCTGATGCCACAGTGTCACTGCACTGTGCGCAATCTGATCTTCATAAAACTTCAGTTATTAGAAAGTGAATGGCTGGACTGTTACTCCTGCATTACTAAAGCACACTTTCCAGGTGAATGTGGGTTATTTGCTGTGCCAGCACTCGTAAGTCTTAGAATTGCCTTCTGTCCTTTAGCCTTTCTTCAAGGAAAAGCAAAATCTTTCCATCCCTTTTGCCCAYTTAATGTGGACACAATTCTATATTAAATAAAAATAGTCATACATTTTTTATTATTTCAAATTTTACTGGTTTAGTAATTAAAAAAATAGGTCGGAACAATTGCTAACATATGCTGAATTGCATATACAATTTAGAATGACTACAGTGTGTGACCATGTGGATCTGAACATGTATGACAGATGTAGCAAAACRCATAGTGTGTTCAGTTTGATTGCAAGACAATACATAGAACTAGGAGCAGCGAAATGTTTGAGAACTAAACCATCAGATATTTTGAGGATTTCATTTGCTATTGTGATGAATAAATGTTGTTCTTATTTCCATACAAAAATATTGATTTGTCTGTGAGCGCAACAGACACATGTCCTTTCAGAATGTATCAGCTTTTGTGACTTATTCCTTGGAAGTAAATTAAATATTGGATTTTCATGGTTTGCTATAGTAATCAATTCTTAAACCCGAATTGTATGCAGGACATGCAAGCAATTTTAGCACTCTGGGCATAAACTTCTACTGCTCTCGCTTTAAGTGCTGCTCACACATAAAATGTCAAATCATAGCGTTTATTTAAAAAAATCTTAGTTATTGTTCCATGAAGCTGATTTTATATAAATGTTTCAGCAAAGCAGTTAAGAGTTCTCACATGAAACATGAGTCTAAGCTGAAACAAATTAAACAAAATTTCGAATTATTATTAGCAAGAGTGAAAATATATGCTCTTTAAGGAGTCATTAAAGTAGCAGGTCTGAGAAYCTATTCTAAGATTTATTTATTTATTGGTCTGGAACAATGACATAGTGTTTTCAGTACTGAAAATGACCTACCTTTTAAGGATGTGCTTGATGGGCTGTGGTGCATGAGAAGAACAGGAAACTAGTAAAACTTGAATAAGGAGCTCATGGAAGTGGCTTTCCAGTGCTTCTAATTTATCATTCAAACTTCCTTTCATCATTATGAAGGTGTATTGACTCTCTCTGTATAATTTTATTTATACATCCTGCAGTACAAAGTTCATCAGTGTAAGACTGGCATTTTTTTGACAGTGGCCTTTATCTTCCCTTTATCAGTTTCATATTCTTTTCCTGGAAGGTTATCCATATTGCAAGTGATAATAAGTTTCAGTGTGTGTCACTAAAAAGAAAAAATGGTCCCTAAAATTTAAGTTCTTAAATGACACGTCACAACTCTTTTTAAGTATCTCATTCTCATTTATGCAAGGCCTCTACGCTCTTCCTTCAAATTGGAAAAGGCTCTCCAGTATGAATTAAATACCTCACTAATTAATCCCTAGGTAAAATAGGGTTCAGCCCATAATATTTAGCTGGTACTATAAAAGCAGCTATCAGCTATATTCTCTGTATGTTTTTTCACTGTATTCTGTGAAAATGAGAATTGTCTGTATTCAAAGAATGTGAATAGTGATTCTGTATAGCACTTCTTTATGTCTCATTATGCCCAAGAAAATACATTTGGGGTTGGCTGCTGAACTTATGTAAATCAGGCAGGTTAAGTGCAATCAGATGGGAGTATACACTGGTTGTCAAATAGATATCTCCCCAGACATGTGTGTCTTATGGGTTTACGACAAAAAGTGAGATACTAACTTTACTAGGCACAGGGCTAAACTCATTCCAGTTTTTTTCTGAACATTTTCTTTTTCCATCTGGAAAAGATTAATTTGAAGATTTGTACGGAACTTTGCAGTTCTGACCAGACTTGTAACAGCTTCACTTGAACAACTGGTCTGACGCGCTCATTCCTGTTCATCTGCTGTCTGATTCTGGGGTAGGTTAATACATCTGAAGTCTGTTGCAATTGCAGGTTTCCATCCGAGGTTCATTTGGGGGGTCCCTAATGTCAAGTGGTTTGACTAGATTGAAGAATTGGTTTGGAAGTGTTAGTTAGTATGAGTCAGAGACAAATGTAACAAAATATCAAGTGATCTATGATCTCTATATAGTCTGAGTGTAATTTGACACTGAAAACAGTAAAGGGCCACAGATCACTGACTAAAAAGTAGTGTAACACACAGCGATATCTTTGCTAGTCAGTATTATCCCATCTTTGCAGGAAACAAGGTGAAAATAATAAGGCAGTTATCAAAATGGTTCAAAAATAGACTTTGAGATACACATTTATATTTGAAAATGCCATCAGTAACACTTGAACCTCAGTGAGCTGAGCCTCATCACACTGGCCCGGTGTACGTTCTGAATATGGCAGCAGCTTCCGAGTATAGTACAGGACACTTTGGATATTAAGTTAGCAGAAACAAATAAGCATTGTTCCTGTTATGCATGTCTGGGGAAGGAAGATAGGAGGTGCTGCCTCAATAAGCTTTTGCCTGGGTCAGTTGATGCTGATTGCAGTAATATGGAAATAACAATACTGCAGGGTACTGATTAGGCCAAGCTTGGAGAATGATGCACTTCTTTACAGTTACTGAATAGAATTGGATGGAATCCCATATTTGATAAGGGTTTTCTTTTATTTTCCTGTTTTCAATTTTTTTAGTTATTTTCACGTTTTATTTTAGGCTTTTTTTTCCCTAAATATTAGCCCTGAAAAAAGCTGAAGCATAAAAAGAGCTGATAAAGAAAATGGTCTACCAGTTGGTGAATCAACGTGTTGATAGGCAAGTAAGAGCCAGAGCCAATCTGTCTAAGTGAGACATAGCAATAAAATACGCTGATCAATTCATAATGATTATTCAGCCAGAGACATAACAACAGAAATTCCTGGAGACAAATATGTGCTGTGCTTTGTAACATCATCTTTCCATCTGGAAAACCTAGCTACTCCTAGAAATACTAAAAATAAAACCCCACACCCCAAACTCCTCACATCAAGAGTTCTCACTTAAATACATAGTTAAAACTTCGATTTTCATATTACCTTGGCCCTCATTAATTTCTAACGCAGAAGGAGTTGTGGTTGGGAGAGGTAACAGAAGTGTTAAGATTTGGAGGGGGGCAGAGGGAGAGTGCAGATTTGAGTGTGCAGAATTTTCCCTCAACAATGATGAAAGCTGCCCAAGTTGAACCAGACRTGAATGGGTAACTGAGCGTGAGGAAACGGTGTGTGTTTGGTCGGGTGGTGCTGATATAATCCCCTTCTGCACTACTTAGCTACAGACATATGTATCAGAAATAGTGTGGCCAGCAGGASTAGGGGAGTGATCTTGCCCCTGTACTCGGCACTGGTGAGGCCGCACCTCGAATACTGTGTTCAGTTTTGGGCCCCTCGCTACAAGAAAGACATTGAGGTGCTGGAGCATGTCCAGAGAAGGGCAACGAAGCTGGTGAAGGGCCTAGAGCACAAGTCTGATGAGGAGCGGCTGAGGGAACTGGGGTTGTTTAGCCTGGAGAAAAGGAGCCTCAGGGGAGRCCTTACTGCTCTCTACAACTACCTGAAAGGAGGTTGCAGCGAGGTGGGTGTYGGTCTCTTCTCCCAAGTAACAAGCAATAGGACGAGAGGAAATGGCCTCAAGTTGCGCCAGGGGAGGTTTAAATTGGGTATTAGGAAAAATTTCTTCATGAAAGGGTTGTCAAGCATTGGAACAGACTGCCCAGAGAAATGGTTGAGTCACCRTGCCTGGAGGTATTTAAAAGAYGTGTAGACGTGGTGCTTAGGGACACGGTTTAGTGGTGGACTTGGCAGCGCTAGGTTAGTGGTTGGACTCGATGATGTTAAAGGTCTTTTCCAACCTAAACTTTTCTATGATTCTATGACACTGAAATGCCTTAGTCATCCTATATCAATAGGTTATTTAAAATCTAACAGACTTGGGATTAGATCTCCCTGACTTTTTTTAAATGTTAAATATATTTTATTGGAGAGTGGGAAAGATTACATGAGTATTGAGCTTTGAAGTTCCATAATATATAATTACATTGCAGCTTTAAAATACCTGTTAATTTAATTTGTGAACTCTGTCTCCTTGGCTCCATTTGCTTTCCTGTATCATTCCTTCCGAGGGAGCTCAGGAACATAGTGATTGTCTGAAGCCTTTTTATGAGACTTGCAATATGCAGGAACAGCAGGGACTGGGGGGACACTATCAGCCAAAGACTGAGGAGTGAAGGAACAGTGGGGGCTCTAGGGTGCTGTTTAGAGTAGCTGATGGTTTCTTGAATCATCCCTTCGCTGCTAGTAAATTAACTGAATACATAGGCTGGAGAAGTCATTCTTAGCACACACAAAAGTTGCTCCTTGAAGCATTATTTAAATATTCTTTGTCAATAAAGGCTTTAAAAGATCAGCAGATACATTACATTCGTTACCTTCTTGCAGAAATTCTTATTTCTCTATGGGAAAGAATGCAAATTCTGACTGGCTGCACCAAAAGGATTCTTCCGTTAAAAAGACTACCACAAGTAGGGTTGTGTGTTGTAGTTGTTCTTTTTTTGTTTGTTTTTTTGGTTTTTGGGGGG
>JAYKAV010002109.1:3463268-3479739 GCA_035582835.1 Phoebastria nigripes | reverse complement strand
AATAAGTACATATTTCTCAGATGGCCTCAAAGAGTTGCATAAATTCTTCCTAAATGCTTGGATCCTCCTCAGCTGCCAGAAAAACAAAGTTCAAGTATTTCTTTTGTCACTGTCCTATCAGGCTCATGTGTTAGCTCATGTGTTGGCACTCTTGAGTGGAGGCTAGTAACTAAGTAAAATGACATTAAGAAATACAACATTAGTTTTACTTCATTGCTAGCAGAAATAGTTAAATAATCAATCATGTCTATTAAGTGTCTGTTACTGGTAGTGGTTAATAAATATTATCTCTCTAAGTTTCTCTTACATTTGTGTGTGCATATAGTCCATATTTTCTGACAAATTATAAATTTGTATTCTGATTCAGGGACAGATAAATATGTGAAGGAAGYAGTAAATAGGTTTAGTTCTACAGATCAGTCACATAAAATTGAAATCAAATATGTAGTTTAAGGTCTAAGATTGATTAATCTAACCTTAAATAATTACTTTTTATTGCAATTTTGTAATTGTTTCTCTAATGAGAAAAAAAATTATGATACAATATTTTCTGTCTTGAAAAACTCCTTGAAGGTTCAGTGCGTGCGTAAAACTTGTGAACAGATTGTGAATAGCAGTTATCACTGTAGTAAAGGAACTGATGTGTGATAAGGAAACAGTGTTGAACTCACTAGAATAAATCAAACTGAGTTCAGAATCTAATAAGTATTATCTGAGTATTTTAAAAATCAGACATGGCATTTGCTTCCCTGGTCATCCATGTTTTCTGGCATTTGTATGAGGTACAGCTATTAAGCTGTGTCTTCATTTTATGTTCCGAGCTGAATTTGAGGTTAGAGGCAAATTGAAACCAATGTCTAGTTTCAGATTTCATTATATTGAAATAATGAGGTTTTGACCTTAAATGAAAGAAACATCATCTGACTGCAGTGTGATTTTTTTTTTTTTTTTTTTTTTTTTTCCCATTATCGTGGATTACAGAGAGTTCTCAAGAATTCATCATAAATCGAACCTATAATAAAAATTTTAGTCCTTTTTCATTATTTTCTGATATGTAATTGTTAAATTTAAGTCTTGAGATGGTAGTTTGACTGTTCTTTGAAATGTGAAGTTTTCAGATTTCTCTTTTTGATTTGCCTATAGGAGTGTGCATAAAACTGTACCTTGCAGTGTAATTGGTGGTGGTACTGACAAGAAAAAGGGCAGTTGTTCCTTACTTCCTGGAGCAGAGGAAAGAGGATTGCTATCAGATTGTASCTCAGCCATCTGGTCACTATAGTCTCTCTAGAAAATATTAGCATACTTGTTTTACATCAGCAAGATGCATGTTGTTTGGTCTATTACCTTCTCTTTATTTACACCTAATAGGACATGTTTGAGAACTCTGCTTAGAGCCTGCTTTGAATTACTGTAACTTACAAAAACCAAATATCCATATATAACAATATAAGTTGTCGGATGCATTCTCGATTCCTTTAGTCTTCTGAGCCACAAGTCAGGATTCTGACGAGGCTGCTGTCAGAGTTTTGCAGTGCTCTCTTGATGTATATTGCAACCAGAATGCCCCTTCGCCATTTGTATTTGAAGTGTAAATGTTTGATATGCAGAAAACATTTTCAGTATTCACTAAAAGCACTTGTAGGTGTAAAGATGATGTTAKATAGCTATAATAAATAGCATGTCTAAGTTTGGTAAAAGACTTTAAAGTACTTAAAACCCAAACCGTTTTTCCTYTGACTACTTTACCCTTTAAGTTGATACACAATTTGCATCAGAGCTTTTGCAAACCCTCCTTATTAGTGATTTGCATACTAAATATGGTTTTAAATGAGGATGCATTTGTCCTTTGTTATTCTATTACCAATTTAATAAGCAAAGGGAGAAGTTCAATAGTATCCTGCATCTTGCACTTCAAAAATACTCTGGTATACATCTTATCTAATTTAAATTTTATTCAAATAGAATACTAAAAATGATACATTAAGCTTACTCCTTAACCTCACCTTCTTCTAACCTCTCCAAAAGACTAAAACATATCTTTAGCCTTTAAATTCATGAGACCTTTTCTTTCTTTTCTCTCTCCCTCCCATAAGAAAATAGGAAGYAGTGAGGAAAATAAATGTGTTGGAATGAAATAATCCTCCATGACCGAAACTGATGTGATGATACATTAGAACCCTGAACTGGAATACAGTCATTGAACTATTTCTTGAATGGTACAACTATTAGCTATGCTTTTTCTTGGTGCTTGTCACAGAGGTACAATCCAGTAGTAGATAATATGCCCAAGGTCACTGTGGCAAACAAGTAGTTCCTAAAAATCTTTTTCACCATTGTTTTTTCAGTGTATTATGGGGATATTAAGCCATATTAGTTAAAGTATTCCTACCAGAAATATGGAAGAACTGATTTCATTCCACAGTAAGTGCAGAGAGGACCTTGAACACAGTTTGTAACTTGTCTTCCATGCTCAATGCATATGAATGCAAACTGGARCATATATAAAATGGAATGGAGCTATCTTATGCAAACAGTCTAGAAACCAACGATTTCTTTAGCCTTGTAAGATATGTCTACTTTTCCTGAATACCACATAGCTCAGGATAAATGTTACTGATGAAATAAGAAAAATAAGTGGATTATCCATATACAAAATTTCACAAGAAGCCAAAAGATGTTTCTAATTGATTAGTAGTAAGGCTCTACAGCCTTTCACTGGAATTAGTGGGAGCAAAAATCTAATTACCTTTGTATTGGTCTGTTGTCAAATGGATGATGTTATTGCATAAGGCAGTAAGGAACTAGATTAGCTATATTCTATTTCCACRAATTTTCACTATATCACTTACCAGGAAAGATACCAGTGGTATTTTGCTGTTATAAAGGATCTTTAGTAGGACAAGGTTTGTAAGCAGAGCTAATGACTTTTATTATACCAACTGATATAATTGGAGGGGGGAAAAAAGAAACGCTAGAACCAAATGCAGCCATCTCCAGTGTAAATGGCTCTCTGTTGGATTTTAAATGCAGTTAAAACTGCATATTCCAATGCTAAATGTAAGTTAAGACTARTTGTTAGACCACACCTGAAAGAAAAGTAGTAAGAACAGGTGAACCAAAGGAAATTATGTTGGTTACAGGGAGAAGGGAATAAATGTACGTTTGGGATTTTTGAAAACTAGGATGCATGACTCAGAGAAGATTTCTCTGAAGGTATAATCTTCTCCTACTAACTGTTCAATGATTTCCGCCCCCACCCCCCCTCCCCGTATTGATCTATACAAGTCCCAGGCTGTGTGGAAATCAAGAATGTCAAATAATGTGAATTTTCTTTTTTGACTGAAATGAAACTGCATTATGGCTCTTTCAAAAATGTCCTCTGTTCTCCTAGAGGAGTGTAGTAGTTGTATAAACATCTTTAAATTATTGCGATAACAATTTTTTTCCTCAAAGCAAGAGCTTGACTATATGTTATAATTTTGGTCATGTATTTTGGATGTTATAATGAAGGTAGGTGCAATTGTTCATGGATTAGAAAAATTACAATTTATAGGCTCTCATATTTGAAATTGGCCATACTAGTTTTCCAAAAACAAACAAAAAAACAAAACCAGCCCATGACTAAGGATATTTGGAGGGGTCATGACTACTRAAGTTTTTATTTTCCAATCCACAGGTGAAGAAATTTGCTTATATCTTACATATGTGATATGTGGTAAAATTAGTTAATAATTCTTCATACTTCCTCACTTCTTCCATATTGAAATCATTCCCAAGCACGTGATTAGAAGTCATGCTAATAAATTCCATTTTACTTTYACCAACATCAGCCAGCAGCTAATTGATGCTCAGGGAGGGGAAAGAGTTTTCTTTCTAAACAATTTGGGCTGCTCCCTCTGCCCACCCCCCCAAAAAAATCCACCAAAAAACAGAGGGAGAGACAGAACTTGAGTTAAAGTAGATTCAATTGTTGGTTCAAAATATATTCAGAAAACAAACACTGGAGAAGGAAAAGAACTAATACACCTGTGTTGCTGAAGAACATAAAGTTAAAAAGAAACCGTAAAAAAGTTTTAGTTTGTAAATCAGAATTTTAAAATTAATTAGAGTAAGTATCTTGAAAGCAGTGATGATCTAAGTAAAGACTCAAATAGGAGGAAAGGTCAATAAAAGATATGAAATGGATTATACGGTACAGTTGCCTGTTACAACGACAGATTGCTTTCATTGATATGTATCTAGAAGGAGCTACTTATAGTCCTAAAAGATTCACATCTGAAATTATCATCTCTGTTAGAGCATAATGATCTTCTAGTWCAGTTAGGAAATTAATAGCTTGTAATAAGCTAAAATACAAGGTTTATTGCCTTGGTTTAAAGCTGTTACATGCATAGTCATTAGTAAGTCAATGCTAGACTGTAAGTTCTTGGATGCCTACTGGAATTAACTGTTTGGCTATCTCTTAAATATGCCAAAGAGAGATGTATGTATCTTGGGTTGTTGTTTCTAATAAGCTTCTGCTAATTCTGAGGAAGTGTTCCCCTCCCTGTAAAGAGTTAAGTATCTTATTACAGTAAATGCTACAGCTGGAACACCCAGCAGTCAATCCTATCCGGATCACACAAGATGACTTTTTAAAAGCCAAAGAGAGAGTTATCAAGTCCTTTTGATAGCCAGTGGCCCAGTAGGTAGGGAACTGTTTTTCAGACTWCTTTGATTTGCCAGCCTGCAAATGTTTTCCAGTGGAGAAGAGTAGTTTTGTGTAAGGARGATAGGGCTATTGTCATCAGGACTGGTTCTTAATCACTTCTCATCATTAAAACAATTTCTTCAGACTCTGCAGGTTGTGTGCASTAGCACTATTTCTTATCAGCTCTCAAAAACTGAATCTTAAATACCTTATTTCCTACCAACCAGAAATATGCCTGAAGCATATGGGTGTTCAGTCATCTGAAATCAAACTTTTTCAGTCTTTCCTGTTGAGGTTGTACAGCTAGTGAATCTGAAAAAAACTAAAAATAAATCTTTTGCCTAATGACCTGAGCATGCAGGCTTGACTGAGGTTCTGTTTCCTGGTCCAATTAATATTTAGAACACACCTCAGAAGCAGGTCCTGTCACTGTAACTTTCTCATTCTTCTTCTCTAAATACATTTTCCTTCCCTTTAACCATTAAATCATTCTTCTCATCTAGTATTTCCTGCTTCACTTATTTCTTGCTGTAAAGATACAGAAAAGTGCAAACAAACAAATCTTTAAACTGAGGATCAAGAGAATTAATTCCATGTGATTTATGGTTAAGGGTAGGGAAAAATCCAGCAAGCTATATGGTTTACAAAGGTCACATGGTAAGGATCCCAAACAATGCCACCACATAAGCAGGAGTCATGAAGAAAGTGTGCTAATGATTTTGAATAATAACATTAGGTGTTTTTTCACTTAGACTTCGGTTTCCCTTTAGTTATCATGTATATAGAAATAGGAATTGACAGTCTTCTCAATGGGAACTAGTAAAGGTAGCACTGATATCATATTCAGGAAAAAAAAAAAAAGCAGAATCTCACTATACAGTCAAAGAACTGGGGCATGGTTTATCAAAGAGAAAAATGAAGTGATAGAGAATCTGTGGAAATAGAAGATATTGAAGTTAATTTTTAATTAAATTATCCCTTAATTTTTTTCAGTGCACTGATATAGTTTACTTGGCTTTCTTTGTGCCTTATTTAAACAYGTTACTTATATACTGGAATGTAATGCAATATTGCCATCTAGTGAAAGGATGAAAAATATCTAGCCAAACTGATCCTTTGATGCATAAAAACATAAACATGGTACTTACAAATGAACACTTCTAAAMATTGGGAGTGTGCAACTTTGATAAACCAATGCTGATAAGAACTTGTAACTTGTGGTTTGGTTTTGTTGTTTGTTTGKKTKTTTTTTAAAGGTATTTACTGTGTATATTGCCACAGATCTTGCATGGAAGCAGGGGCTGGGGGATAGAAGCAGTTATTCAAAGTGAAACTATTATGTTTACATAGCCTCTTATACTGCTGAGATATCTGATGATTTTGTGTCATGGCCCATGAATATATTCCTGGTACTGGCTGGTACAGGAGGAATGAAAAACTCAAACAATGCCACCTAATAGTCAGATATGCTGGACAAACAAATGTTGATGATTTAAAATATGTTCTTCTGGAAAGGCGTATTATGTTCCCATTGGTTATTTACAAATATTTAATGCAGCTTTAATATTGTCACATACTGTGGTATGACAGATTTGTAACAGCTGTAGAGTTTTAATCTTTCGTTGCAAATTAGAAGTGTCTGGTTTAGAATCAAACCAGCATCTCTGGTTTATAATTTTAAGCTATGCTTTCCTAGATTTCATTATCTGTTTCTGTGGAAATTATTTTTATAATATAATTATAGCGCTAAAGTATTTCATCATCCTTACTTACCTATCTTTAATATACCATTGTGATGGGGGGAGCGGATCTAGTTTTTGAATAGGTATCATGTGCTCAGTGGCGCCCTTGTATAGAACCAGGGAAAACTATGAATTTTCCCTAAATCCTATTAAGTGGGATTATTTGCTGCTTTTCTCCACTATTTTTCCCCCTCCTGTATTTCCTGCATAGATGTTTGTATTGTGTTACCTGCTAAATCTTCCATGCGGTTTCACTGTAATTCCATGAGAACATGTTCATAAAGATTACCATACTCATATTTGAGAAGGGCTCCAAAATCATAAGAAAATAAAAAATGTCTTGCAGTTATTTACCAGGAATTTTTTTGCTTCATAAGGAATTTGCTTGTTTGATAAAACTATGGATCTGCCTACAATAACAATGTGCAACTGAGTCACCATGAAAGTTTGTGTCTCTAACAGATAAAGCCCACATACAGGTTTGGGGTTCTTAATGTGCATTCCCTTTGGATTATTCTGTTGTGGAAAAGTTGCTTAATCTTTGTGTGTTACCCAAAGTCTTCAGTGAGAATCATAATGTTTGTTTCYGTATGTTAGGAAGAGCCTGCAAATGTCAGATGATGTTTATACAACACTTAGAAAATCTAAAGATCGTTTAATTGAGTATAGAGAGACTACACGCAAGGGAATTGCCAAATCACATGACTGAGCATGCAGTCTAGCCCTAATTTTGTATTCTTACGTTGTTACCCAGTGAGATTGGTCAGTTAACTTTTTTATTTTTKGGGGGGGGATACAGCCCTGACCTTGCATGATTTTTAGGTTTTTTTACTCCAGTAATAAAATATTAAAAAGGCAATATATAGCTCACAGTTACCCCAGTAATTTACTACAAAAGGGGATACAGCAAGTAGTAGCATGAGAGAAATTGCATTCTTGGGGATTTTTTTCAGTGCAAATCACTGAAGCTTTGTCATCTTTATCACCACCTACAGCTGTAACCACTCTTGCCTTCAATTGAGAAGGGCCTTTTGCCGCACTCTGTAAATATGTTTCTACTGATGCAGAGGCCGTAATATAAAGTTTCTCTTAAATGTAGTAAGAGAAAGTAAAAGCCAAGTATAACTTAAATTATAACAAAGTAATATAATTAATTGTGTAAATAACATAAGGTGAATAATTGTCGAGTTTGTAGTACAGTAGTATAACATTGCCCTTCTTCACTTCTCTGGGATTTGAGTCCTAGATAATTAGTTTACCGATCTCTTAGAAAGTATGGTACTGTTAGCTTAAATCGTAGTTGAAACATAGTGGGCTTGCAGGCATCTTAATTATTTATTTATAGATCTGTCTCTCAAGATCACAGTTTTGAGTTGGTCTAAATAGACAAGGTAAATGTAAGATCCAGTATTCATAGGACATTGAAAAGTGCATGAATGTAGTAGAATGGTTTTGGGTTTGGCGTTTTTCCCCTGAATGAATAAAGGGAGTCTGATATATATCAGGTATGAAGAGTTGTGTATTTATGTAAAGAATTAGCTTCTTTAAAAAGAAGATTCTACTTGAAAAACTACATTAGTTCCCTAATACAAAGACCACAACATATAATCCGTATTTTTCAAGCATTCCTTCTTTCTTAAGATGATTCTTTTTCAGCAGAGGTACTCACATTTTGAGTCTGGATTTTATAAAAGTTTTCAAAATAATCTATAATAAAGATGATAAATCGCATATACGTATCATGAGAAAAGACAAATCAACTGTAATAACCATCACTTTTCCAAAGCAATGATTTTTTCTAAAATTATGACTTTGCATTAAGAAGTGAAGATGTCATTTCTTGAATTACATTGCATATGTTGGCAATGTTTTTTAATGTGAATTTAAAAATACTACAATTTGTTTAGATAAAATGTTTTTGCACAAGCTCAAACAATTTTTGTCAGATGCTGACCTCAATTGCAAAAGACATTTTCAATTAACGAAAACGTTTATATAGTTAGCAAGCTGTCATTCAGTAAAACGCATTTTTTTAATTAAACAGATGGTGATAACAAAGAAATTAATGAACACATACTTSCTTGCCTGCTATCCTAATTTGCATTTCTAAATTATTCAGGTTATGCAGCAATTAAGCTTTAATTGCTTTTAGACAAATGAATATCTCAGAATGAATGACAAATTATGATGAAATTGTCTAAGAAGCATGGTGTATTCTAATGCTTATGCTATTTTATTTTGTGGTAATTTTAGAAGCCTAAATGTGGGAATAGAACATTGCTATGCAGATTTACTATGCTGTTTCTTTGTTCCATATGCAGCGCATCATCATGCCACCGCTCTGCACAGATAAGATAAATGTAAGATGCAATATTCATATGACTTTCAAAACCGCGTTACTGCAATAGCATGTTTTAGGAGATGGGTTAGCATTTCCAGTCCTCTGTTCAAGAAGGTATAGATGACAAAATGACATCTGATCATCACAACTCTTCCGATTAGGTTTCTGCTACTTGATTTATAAGTTATAATTGAGAAAGAATATATAATTTATAAAAAATGCAGCAAGCTATTTTATAGAGGGAGTGCGCTAAAAGCCTGTTTTATCTGATTTAAGACAGGAAACTCATACAGTGTCATGGTTAGTACGGGTACAGAAAAATTATATACCCTTGTTTGCTTCTTTCACTCATATTTGTGACTACCTACTCTCTTTTTTTTTTTCTCTCTCCAGTTTCTGCTTCGTTTTCCAATTTGTTATATTTCTGGAACACTTCTTTGGCCTGTTAGTCATTGCACCACACACAAGCTGAAAAAACTGCATTCTCCTTGGAGCAGCTACACTAACTGTAAACACAAGTCGTGTGGTACCATTGTAGTTGCTTTCTCCAATATATTTCTATAGGTGAAACCAACCAAGCATCCAGCTCAGCATCAGTGGGTATGAGTTCACTGCATTTGGGGGAAACAGACTATAACTTTTTATGCTCTAAATGTAGCATAGTTATGGCTTTTTACACTAAGTATACAAGTTTTATAGTTTAACTGGCAGAAGGCAGATGTGTGAATGGACTTAAACTCAGAAAAACATTTATGAAAAATGTTATGATTGTTACATAGCCTGTTCCTTACTAAAAGGAGGAGACTTGAAAGCATGTGACATAATATAAGCTTTCCAATTACTTTATTTTGTATTTTAATCAGACTTTTAAACAGTCTATATAACTTCTCCAGTTTGCTTTTAAGATTGTATCTCAATATATTTAGTACAGACTGTATTTAAAACTGTGCTTAAAGCCTTCATCTTATCTATCTCTAAGCATTTAAATGGGGCACAAATCTAGGAAAGCTACTCGCCTCACATTTTCATTATATTCAGTGAAGAGAGGCGTGAGCTGAGCTAGTCAATCCAGGTTAAAATAAAATGGGGACTACCTGATAGCTGTTTCCTGCTGATTATAGGACCATAAAGTTGAATGAATCAACACTGGGTTTCTGTTGCAAGGAATGAATCTCATTCACAAACAATATCAATAGGACAGTTGTCTAAAGATATAGAAATAATAAGGTTTAGGCCTATGATTCTGGTGGAGAGTGATAGCTGCCAGAGGGGTAACAGCTTAGAAAATGTGATAACCTGAATAAATTGGGCTACCTTAGTCTGGACAGCAAAGCAGTGCAAAAGGACTTGCAACTTGCTACTTACAAAGAATTGTATTGACAAGGCCAATTACGAATTTATTCTCTGTATACCAAACRTAGAATAAGAATCGACCTTTTTAATCAGAGCAGAAAATGAAAAGGAGAGGAAAAAAACAAAGTAGTTAACACAGACAAGGAAGTAAGTGTCTTCTTCCCTGACAGAAGTTTAGTAGTGTCTAAAGCAAAAATTAGGCTTTTGTCATGACATGAATATCAATAACATTGTGAATTTGAACAACAGAAAATCACACTCAATATTAGACRTATCAGGAAAACTTAGTCTAGGATTTTAGAGGATTTGTGGGGACACTTTGTGTGGCAAATTCCCATTCAGGTCAGAGAGAACTGAAGAGAAAAATAGCATTTCGACTGTTGCCTTAGCTTTCTTATTTAAAAAGATTTATTAAACATGAAAAAACCTGGCCTTGCTATCAATAAAAACAAATCATTAATAATATCATGCCAAGATAGATATATTCTCTGATTTTTCATTTTGAATACGTGTTCTTAGCTTATTGGAGGAAATCCTATTGCATGCACCTCTCATTTCCTGTGAGTAGATACTCTTTGCCTATCTTTGAATTTCATATTATTTTTCTTTCCTTGAAAATCTTGAAGTAGGATACATGAAGTAATTTCATTAAGGCAAAAATCTCTACCAATTGATTTCAATTAGTGTAATACTACTACTTTCTCACCATCCCTTGTCAATGTATGTACTCAAATATTTATATACATGCCCCTGTGTAGGACATAAATATTGACTGACTTCCTTCCTGTAGATATCCTCATCCAGAATGATGTACAATAATATTACCTAATCAGAAAAGGAGAAAAAGATCCCCTTTTAGATAGCCACTTATGTCTTTTAATGGTTTTATGTGACAGATGACAAAAGGTGTGTAAGGCTGGTGGATAAATAGAAGTATTTACCTAGAATTTATTTCTGTTTGCACAGCTCCCCACAAGGTGCTAATGGTATTTATTGTTTGGAGCTTGAAATTTTTGCAGCTGTATACTTATTTAGGAGCTGTCTAGGAAAACAGGAAATAGCCTTTTTACAGTATATTAGCATTATTTCCTGTTACTAGCACTAGCATACAAGGTTATTACAGTGTACACATTAAAACTATCACACTTGAAAACTGTTACTCTTTCCAAGATAGGGGTTATTTTTTTTCCCCTACATATTAATATAAGAAAAATATATTGGCTATATTTTGATTCTGGACATTGATAACTGTTGAGTCAGTATAGGCTTATCCAAGCTGCATAGATCAGATCCACTGTGTAAAGTTAGTGTCTTTTTTTTAAAACACTTTAGCTGAGAATATTRTATTTTAACTAATGAATATTTTGATTTTAAAATACTATAGAAGTCCTTACAATATGGGATTGGAAACAGAAGATTTCCTTCTCTTTCCAGGTGAGAGATTTAATCCATGACTTAGATTCATTTTTTTGCATTCTYGACTACATAGTGGTGAATACAACAGCCCTGATGAATGATCCTGCCCAGACTGTAGGCAGTGGTTAGGAAACTCTTCTAAAAGTCAGGAGATAGGGTCTGAAGCCTTTGATTTTTAGATTCATCAAGGTTTTACACAAAGCAATTGCCTTCTGTCACTGCTGCTTCTTACCAGGACGAGTCTTAGGAGTGTGAGTGCATTTCTCGTAAACACCTTTTGCAATGTGGCATCATGAAGTGAAGTTTGGCATTTGTCAGTATGCCCAAACCTTGCATGAATCTAGCCTGAGGCTCAGATCCTCAAAAGCATTTGGATGTATCAGTGATGTTACGTGCAGAAATTATTCTTGGGATCTGATCTACGCCTCTGAAGATCCACTAGCCTGATTCTTGTGTCAGATACTGAGTTAGGTATGTCTGTCACAGCTTATTATTAGTTTGCTACATAAAGCTCTGTGAAGGCCCTAGTAACCTATTTTCTGTAGCCGGCTTTGTTTGACAAAARCATTAAGGAGCCTTAAAAATTCATTGTTTAATTGCCCTTCTATAGGAGGTCCTACATCCTCTTTATGTATAAAACTTTAATGCAAGTATTATATAGTAACCACTGCTCTATTTTTGGTATAACTTTCARTTGCTTCCTAATAACATGTATTTATTATTTTACCAATGCCTAAAATGGACTGGTAGGACATCTCAGAATAGTGAACATATGCTGCCACTTTCAGAATGTGAGCTCAAAGGTTAAATGATGGCATTTCTTAACATCTCTTTTTATCACACAAAATTATTACATCTTGATATCGACAGCTAAAGTAGCTCTATATCTCTTACAGATCCTTAGCAAAATATTTATAAAGAAGTTAAGAAACTCCAGTAAGTTGTTTCCCAGATATTTTAAAATCTTTGAATGCAATAAAGCTAGTATATATGCTTTATGTGAAATAAAAATTAAATATTTTTATTAAGTTAAGCACTTGTTTTCAGCTGGATTCATGTTCTATATTAAAATTATAGAGGCTTAGTGATCAGGAATATAGCTGAATTAACAACATAAGAAATGCAAAACAAATTATTAGATTTTGGTTTTCACTGGTTTGAGTAAAACMATCTCATAAATCTTATAGGAAAGATAAATGACTCACCTAGATAAATAAAGAAAAAAAGTTGTCTGAGCCATAATGAATATTTTAATATCAGCAATTCATTATGGCTCAAACACATGTTGCCTTTAATACAAGTGCATGATCTTGAATACTATTAAGGTTTAAACAAATTTAAATGTGACAAGCACAAGATTAAATGTGGCACATAAATGAGTTTAAACAGCTAATTAGGTTTTGTTGGTCCATCCTGTGTTTGACAGATATGTAATAACAGCAATACTAATTAAAGAAACCATAGCACCAAACAGATATTAGTTTTATTATGGAACTACAGTTTTGCACCACACACTTCCACAGGAGCCACATAACTGTGGTTGAGATATTTTGAAAACTAAAAAAATTCCGTGTGTTATAGTTTCACAGTGAGCACCATTTTATATGAAATATGTCTCATCTCTTTAAAAATATAAGATCAACTTTTAGGTTTTAGAAAAGAATTCCATCAGACACATCGTTTATCTAACTGTTCAAATTTAATCTTTGTTTTAGATGAGGTTTCTTTTTCTACTATGTATTTTTAATTTGGATTTCACAATGCTGAATATGATCATTAGTTATTATTTACAATACTGATTTAAAAAATGATTGTTTAGAGTCTGTGTTTTTAAAAGGGGATCAGGTATGATTAAACAACCTTATATTAATATAGACTTTATCTGATATGGTAATGCAAATTGTTGATAGTGCTTGGTTAGTCATTCAGTCAAATAGCTGTCAACTGGTATTTATAGTTAAAACCAGAAATTACTTCACTGGGTGATAATGGAAAAAAATGGGAAATACAAGAATATGGTTTAAGAAGAAAAATGATGTTATGGTTAGGGTAACCCAAGTAAAAGCATGTAAAATCTATCCCATTTTAAATAAAACACTTCCAAAACTTGTATTATCCCTCTTACTATAATTGTCCAAGTTAAGATAACGCAATATTTAATAAAATAAATCTAAATCCAGAAGCGTTGTCAGCAGGCAGTGTCCTGGATCACAGGCCCATTTCAGACCAGGAGATATTATGGTGGGATCCATAAGCCTTACACTCCATTACCAAACACATGCAATAGTTACAATCGTTGATTAAATTCCATATAGATATTCTTACTCTCAGCTTCTGAGGTCAGTTGCCTTCACCCTGCTCTTTTAACATAGGAGTTATATACAGATTTAACTAGTTATTAAGCATGAGTGTGGGGGTTAGGGTTTTGGTTTGGTTTTTTAATGCCTGGACTCATCTCAGGGTCAGTCATTTTCACCTGTTTGACAAGAAATGATTTGTGAATCTCTGCACTCTTCTTGAGATAAAAGACAAATTATGGACTGATCGATGTTTGTACTAATCCCTGCACTGTGACAAGAACTTTTAACATGAATCCACAGTTTCTGATGTTATTTTAATTTATTTGCCAGTGGCCCAAATGAAATAAGGTTCTGATACTTGGCTTCTGGTGTATGATAGTAAATCCATATTTTTGACTGCTTCCAGCTCACCTCATCCTTAATCCCAGAACATTAGGGTTCTACCTTGAGCCGGTACCTCTTTGACAACGCTGTGCATAGGAGATGCTATCCCTGTCTCTCTGCATTTCGGGAGTCTCTGCTCAGTGCAGAATTGGGCAGTGGCTCTGGTAGCTTAGCTGGGCATGGTAGCTTGAAGCTTCCCAATCTGATCTCAGGAAGAAGAAAATGGTGTGGGAGCAGTTCTCTACAAACAAAAATTCAACACAGTTATGCATCTGTTGTCAGAAGAAAAACTTGAGTATTAAGTCAATAAAACAATATCTCTCTTTTCTGACTATGGGAGGAGAAATTGGGTGTAGTCAGGAATTATATCATCTACCAAAAGGAACTTTTTCTTGGACACTTCTATTTCTGGATACTTTTACTTCTAATCTTCTCATGTTGGAGGGACAACTAATTTCTGTGTACTGTAGTAGCCTGAAGGGTATTTCATGCCAGACACCCTAAAAATCCCATGGCACCAAACTACGACACCAAAAAAAACCAACATGTAAGACTCCACTAGGAAATTCAAGGAATATGATTGACCAATACAACAGGCTTTTTTTTTTTTAGTGGCAGCAGAGTTTTGAGAAAGGCAAAAGAAATCTAAAAGCAGCCTGATGCTTCAGGGAATAGTGGTGTCTCTGCTCCCTTAAGGGAAATAGGTGAATGCAAAGACTGTAGAGTTTGGTGCTATTTAAAGATTTCCAGAAACAATCTTTTGGGCCTTTAAATAGCTATAGCATGTAGGAGACATGTCTCCTTTAGGAGTTGGGTTTGGTGGGTTTTTTGAGATCAATGATACAATACATATACACTGAAAACAAACGTCCAAATTTTCACAGKTTTTTTGTGTTACATTATTGCACTATAGGACTGTGATTATAAAATCCTGTGTATGTCTATAGGACAACAGATTTGGGAAGCTAGCAACCAGGGCTGGCAAGGAGTCGATGGCAGTACCATTGAACTTTTGTATCCTTGGATACCATCATCTTTTAGCGTGAAAATAGCTTTGACTCCAAGGACTCTTAGCATGGAAAATTTCTTGGAGTTCATAGTACAGAAGATTTGCCATACATCTGTGCTTGTACCTATTGTTAGAAGCGCTTAGTTACAACTGCCATACAGAAGCTTTTTTGGGTTGTTTTTCTTTTAGGTTGGCTCGGGTGTCTTAATTTTAGGGGTGCTGAATTTTATAGACCCAAATGAATAAATGTCATTACAGAAATGCTAGAGTTTGTTCAGCCATGGTATTTGTAGGTTTTATAATGGTTATTAAATTACATCAGATACTTTTAACAGCAACACTAAGAACACTTTCTCATACTACCTACTTAAGTAAAGAATAGCTCTGGTTAAACACTTGCTAAGGTTTTCTTGGGAGCTTTAGGGTGAGCAAGTCAGGTTAGCATTCACTTTCAGTCGCGTAAGAATCAAACAAGCAATCCAACCATCAGGTACCAAATACAGGGAATTAAATTTATTAAGTAATCCATAATTAGCTAATGGGAAAAGAGTTTTTCAAAGGCATGGAGAGAGAATATAAGTATGGTTATACTGGATCAGATGGAGGGTGCAACTAGCTTTGAGTAGTCCTTTCGGTCTTTAGCAAAGGGAAGGGTGTAAGAACATGGCCTGACTGTCCAGCATACTCATATTTCATAGAGCTACCAATCTGTCAAAAATTGCCTTCCCAAACGAGTTTTTCTTTGAGATTTTTATGTATTTTTCTTCCTGCCCCTCCTCCTCCCCCTCTCCACTCCACCCCCCATCCCTGTAGATTGTAAGTTGCTTGATAGAGGTGCTTTGCTTACCTCTTTTTCCCAACCTGCTCTGATTAAGACTGGGTATTTAGAACCTACCGTTCTATAAATATGAAGATAAAGATAAATCTTTTTTTCACTAATTTTGAGAGATTAGTAAAAGCCTACTTCTGATCTTGATACAGACACTATATTACTGTTATGGAATTGAGATGCTTTCATTCTGTAGCCCGGAGCAAGATCTGTCAACACTGGAATGTTCCAGCTTGGCATAGGGAAAAGTTACAATTTGGGGAAAAAAAAAACCCAAAATAACTGAATATATCTTAAGCAGGGAATTCTGTTCTTCGGCAGAAGAGAGGGGGTGATGAATTTGAAGTTGTGGTGAATGGAACGAAGTCCACTTGGCGGCCGGTCACGAGCGGTGTCCCCCAGGGCTC
>JAYKAV010002109.1:3448218-3462393 GCA_035582835.1 Phoebastria nigripes | reverse complement strand
ATGATTCTATGATTCTAATTCAAAACTTCTGTCTTATTATCAAGCTTCAGTCTTAAAAGATTCAGTAAGTAAAGCTTGAACCATCATCACTAGAACAAAGGGATGGTAGCTGAAACAATYGCATTAACATCTATCAAATCCTTGGACAAAAATTGACTATCTGACACAAAGCTACACAGGTTAGTGAATGAGCAGATGCCATGGCATGAGAGATTGATGCCTCAACGATAGCCTGAAGTCTGACTAATAATCCAGAACCAATTTGTCACAGATGCCAACTCTTAAGTATTGGTTAAGCCCTGAGAAAATAGTCTGCTTTTCAGCACCTCACAGTGTTTTTATTTTAGCTATATGGTTGTAAGCAGCTATTCCCAATACTACTCTAAAACTTCTGTTCCTAGAGCTTCCTTTTACCCTGTAAGTGAAGTTATTGAACTAAGAGTAAGCCCTATTTCCTCCAAAACAGAAATATAGGTGCAAATTATRTACAAGCATTTTAAAATCTTAAATTACAGTAAGCTTTGGAGAATAGTGCTGTACTTTACTGTTTTCAGGTACTCAGAAGATCAGAATTCCTCTCTTAACTGTCTTTCATATTTCATGACATTAAAATCTCATCACATGAGATTTTCATCTTTTAGTTCCAGACTATGAAATAGAAAATAGTCAGGATGAGAGAAGATCCATCATTTTCTTCTATCTCCTACTCCTCAGAGTGACTAGATGGAGGGCAGGTGAGGGGAAACTTCTCTGCTTTCAGAGGTGTAATGAATTATTTGTAGCTTGTGCTATACTGTACAGGTCTTCCATATTTTTCAGTTCTGCTTCCTGTTCTGTATTGTTTCTTTTCTAAAAGGAGTTTAGCAACCTACAAATTGTAATAATCTTTCCTCTTCTCTAAACCATGAATAAGATATTTCTTAGCAAAGCACTCATTAAAGAGTAGTGCTTGAGTGCTCTGTACCACTTGTGATTAAGAAATCAGGATAGTAATTCTTGCGTATTACTGTAGCCTTAATATATTAAGCTAATAAAAAAATAATCTTCAACACATGCACAGGAATATTCAGTGAGATGATCATCTTCTAACGCAATTTGTTCCTAGGAGACTGATTTAATAAAGCTAGAAAATCCATGTCTTCTAATAGTGTTCTATTAATCTTCATTGCCAAATTATTTTTTTCTATTAATAATATTATTTTGAAATGTAATTTTAAGTTGATAAATGGTGATATTTGCAACTATTGTCGAGATCAGTTTAAAAAAAATCTGGAGTCCCCAGCATAGGGTTCCAGACTTCTGTACTCTTTATCTAATCAGTAGATAATGATACTTAATAGCACTTGGAAAAGGAAAAAAGAAGAAAACAAACAAACAAAAAAATCATAAAACAGTTCACTGATTTAAAAAGCAATGATTCAAAAACTCTGCTACATCTGTATAGCAAAAAGATCCTTTGAAAAAAGAGAGAGAGTGGTTGTCTGTTACTGAAAATAGCCTTAATTCTGTTGTCTGAAGCCATCACACTTAATACTGCTTGCCAAAGAACTAAAAAATGTTTGGGTGTTTCCCCCCCCCCCCCGCCCTTAGACGTGAGCATCAAACGCTGGTCTGTATCTTGTGGACTGTTTGTATGTTGTGTGTTTTGAGTGCTGAGTGATTGTGTAGCATTATCCCTGCCTGCTGTTAAGTAGGATTATTAGATTTGACTCTAATTTGATTATATTAGTGGAAATGTAGAATATTAGCACTGAAGCTATCAAAATCAGGTTTATTGATAAAGTTGCTATTGTCAATTTAACCCTGGCTTACATGGCTTATGCTGAACCATACATTACCTCCCATATGATTCCAACAATGTACTGAATGTGAGCCCCTTCTTGTGGGATCTGAAACACTGGTGCTGTTAATCCAGTTACTTTTTTGAAGGAACAGAATGTGACTGTGTTCTTTGAAGTTTGTGCTTGCACTGGGTGAGACACTTACCATGAATAATTCATTTGACAGATTTTACCCCTTTAACTGTTCAATTATTGATCACAGAATGAAAATCCTCCAATGTACTAATTATTTTAAATGATTTGTGAATTATTATGGATACATTTTGCCTACAGATTGTGGGGATTGTTATGAATATTCAAAACTTTAAGTATGAGTTGCATAAATCATGTGCGATTGATTCTTTTTCTTAAGAAGACTTATACTGTAACAAAGCATATGGCCTGAATTACACATTGACAATTCACACAATTGTGTAGCTACACTACATGACATCGCAGTTAAAAAATTTAACTATTTGGCCTAAATTTCACTTTTTACAGGTATTGCCACTGATAACTCTCAATTGCTATGGTGTGCTTAGGAGGTGAGAAAATACAGCAAAAATAAACATATTTTGAACTCCTCTGCAGGCAAATTCCTGTAATAAATTAAATGCAAGATCTTATGAAAGGGGAAGGTGATCTTATTATACAAAATCTTTAGGCAAGTTGATTTGATCCACTCTTACATGTACGAACCCACAAGCACCAGGGTGGTGTATGCATATGAATAGTCTAGCAARGATAATTTGTTCACAACGCAGCGGACGAGGGATACCAGCTCGCAAGCGCTGCCTGTGTCTTTTCAGTTCCTCTTCACTGGCAACAACAAACTAATGTTTGGACAGATCATTTATATCCCACTGGAGTCACCAGTTGTGATGGGTGGCCCTTTGCCTCTGAAGCTTGCTTGCTTCACCCTCCATGAATCTTAGGGCAGGCTGCTACGCACTGTCTGGTTTTCCCTTGTTTGAACAGGTGTTTGAATGATACATCTATCATCTGCTTTCCTGTTGAGGAGCCTTTTTGACGTCCTCCTGCACCTTCCATTCTGGTGGTGTTGTCAGAATGGAGGCCGTGACATAGAAACATCTTCAGTGTTATTTCTGAGAATGGTGTCATGGAAGTGGTGTCCTAAGAGCAGTGTCCTTTTTTATTACTAGCTGTTCTTATAACTCCTTATTCTGCTGTTTTCTTCTGGTGCTTAAACATTAATTTCCACTCATACTTCATTCACACCAGCTCTGATATATCTGTTAAAAATCTCTACATGTAGATCACCATTTGCAGAAATGCCTGTAGTATTTGCTTCTGTCAGCATGTTGGTAACATGTCATTGACCTATTCAGAACATGGTAATATGAACATACTTTTTCTGCCAGGTGTCTCAGGATGCCTGAGACACAGCTTATGAGTTAAGAGCTGCATTTCTGTCAGTGCTGTTTTCTTGGGGGGCAAAAAAAAAAACTGAATAAGTGCCAATATTTGAAAACTACATCTTTGCCAGACTGAGAGGTGTGAATGCCTGAAAAACAGGACAGAAAATCATTTTATTGAAGAATGAAGAGTTAATGACTCTATCTTGTCAAATGATTTTTCTTTCAGATATATCTGACATTTTCCTCTGTTTATCTCCATTTGCAATTTCAATGTCTGAAATGCTTCTCTCCCAATACAAATA
Source organism: Phoebastria nigripes (assembly GCA_035582835.1). Lineage (NCBI taxonomy): Eukaryota > Metazoa > Chordata > Aves > Procellariiformes > Diomedeidae > Phoebastria > Phoebastria nigripes. The sequence continues at coordinate 3,458,892 of JAYKAV010002109.1, read as the reverse complement.
CTTTTTACTCTGAGCTAGGAGTTCATATCAAGAATGTTTTTCAACATACATATGAGAGAGAGAATTAAATGTCATAGTTCAGTGGGGGGATCCAGATGAGAGAAAGCAGTAGCCTCTTCTAGAGGGTAAATTGAAGTAGGTGCCCTGAACGTGGGTGCCCAGCCGAGGAGCTCATCTCTCCACTGACAAGGCTGCAAGGTTAGGACACTAGGTTCTTTCTGAAATAGCTAAAGTTAATATTTTAAGATAGCCATGTGGATATCTGTCACTGACCTCTGAAGTTAAATCTCCTTTACCTATTTTGCATGCATACTTCTACTTTTTTTGTAGACCTGCTGCATTTCATTAAATATTTCAGAATAAGAGGAAATATACCTCTGTATCAACCATGTCCTATGTTTGAACTGTTCATTGTTTTGTTCTAGTAAGCACACAGATAAAAAGTACAACCAGATAGGACAGAGAAACTAGCATTTCAAATGGATGAAAAATACTGCTTCACAACAGATTCTCTGCTACACATACTGAAGACATATGGAACAGTTTCCTTAATGTATGACACTTTATTTACCTTACAGTTGTGACAGTATACTTCATAATTTTCAGACCTCTCAAGTTTCTCTTGCAGTATCAAATGTGATTCACTTTTGAAATGACTTAATTTTTTTCCTGAATGTGGAACATACAGAATGGCCAGTAGGATATGCAGGTGTTGGGAAATGTTTACAAATTAAGTCAATGTCCATTGAATCTTCAGAATCTGTTAAATAATTGGGACAGATCATAGAGCACAGGCTGAATAGTAAGGTACCTTACCTAACAAGTCTCAGTTATATACCATTTAAAGTTTGAACCAAAATTTTAAATTTCTGCATTTAAATGTAAAATTTTAATTGAAGGAATGTCTATCCTTGATCTGAAAGAAACTGGAGACACTTTCTATTTACCTCATGGAAAATAAATTACAGGAAGCTGACCGGATAATACCTAATATGCCCATAGATATTGCTGGGGTGGAGGGGGAACCGTGGTATTTTCTCCTTGATCGTATTTCTGTATTCCTGGAAGTAGACAATTATGACTGAATCCAAGCAGATGATTTACTCTGCAAAGTAAAAAGTATTTTCTTTCATAGAAATAGAGAGGTTGAGTCTTGGCGTTCAGCCTAATGTCTAGTTTTTAAACTGTAAACAAATGACAGAATGAAAAGCAAGATGTGTCAGGTCATGAACCTGACCCCATATTACTCATATTTACTAAGATTTAACAATCAGTGTCATAGCTGTGTAATAGAGCACAAGTTTAGTCCAAATATGAACATGGAAACAATAAAAAACACCCCCAAAAAAAGTATTTTGTTCAGAACCTGCATCTGACTCTACTCTTCTGAGATCGTGAAATGTGTTATCTTTTCTGCACCAGCCCTGTCCTGGCTGTGGAAGCCTTCTTTACTATCTCTACTTCTAACCATAAGTGTTTTTAGGAAGAGAATAATGTGATTTAAATAAATATAAGACCTCAGCTAAGACTCTCAATAAACTTCAGTGCGAGATCACAAAGCCCACCTGGCACAACAGCTTTGAAACGTGATTCAAAGCACTTGCAATGGGGGAGAAATTTGTCATACTCAATTAAAGACTATCTACAGCAAAACATAGCTCAATCAAGGTGAAACACTTCCATTTCTTATTACATGCACATTGAGTTTCCCTGTAGGCTCCAGAGGCTCTGCTGTGTTTGTTATATTGCCTGATGCAGAGAAGAGACTCTCAGAGTTGCATTAAAAATTATAGCTTGGAAAAAAACCTCACCACGTAGATGTCCTTGGAAAACTTTTGTAATTATCTAACTTGAATATTGTCATTGTAGGGTAACAATTTGCATTGCTGTCAGACCTCAGTGCCATGTTTCTTCACCTTCTGACATATGCTGAGTGTTACAGCTTAGTATAAGCATTTACATGTCCTTTTCACTTTTTGCTTTGTTCCCCATCAAATATTTACAGCTTAAGAAAAGCAAATTTACTATAAACAAACACACGAAAATAAAGCTGGTTGAAAAATACTTTCCGCAAATAATCCCACAAAGTGTGGTCCAGAAACTGACAATTGATCTTGGGCACTAATTTCAGTGACAGCAGACTTAAAATGTCAAAGTGCAAACACCTTCTGAAAACTAATTGGGTGYCGGTTGTTGTAGCTCCCCAGACTACAAGAGAATTTTGTACTTACTTTGCTGCTTTGGTTTCTTGACCTCAAAAGATAGGTGTAATTCACGCAACTTTTTGAAGCCTTATTTAGGATTCTGAAGGGCTGAATGTGGTTTGAGAGCCCTTGAGATGTGGTCCTAAATATTGCTGCTAAGGTCATGGGAAATGATGAAGTAAAAGAAATACACTTTTGCTCTCCTTACACTGTCATATATCCTATCATATACCTTATCAACTTTGCACAGTCAAGTTGTTCTGTTCATTTTTATCCAGAATTTGTTATTTAATGCTAAGCAAAATTAACAGAAAAATTGCAGTACCTTTGCATAGCATTTCTGCTTTCTCTGTTGTCTCTTCTTGGTGAGTCTACAGTTGCAAGCAGAATAAACATGTCTGATTACTCACAACCCTCTCTAGCGCATGCTTAGCACTGAGCTTATTTCAGTAAGTAATCCTTCTCTGTCCCCAGTCTTCTGGGAGGTGGTGCAAAGCACATTAAAAAGCTGTCAGATACTGATTGCGCTTAGTAGTGCAATCTTCATAGTACTACTGGCTTTATGGAAATGTTTTTTGTTGTACTTTTCTGAGACAAACTAAAAGCATTCTGTCCTTTCGAAGAAGCTTTGCTCTATCACTTAGGACTGACAGAAGCTCTGGTTGAAACCTATACCAGCGCATCCCTAAAGAACCTCACCTCTTCCCTGGATAGGCACACCCCCACTACTGACGAGGTAATTTGACCTGTTTTAAAGGCAAATCCGTTTTCTGGCTAGGAACTAGAGTTAAGTGTGTGTTTTATTTAGTATTTCATTTAGCATTTGCATTTTATGTGTCTGCAAATTTTTATTGGGATCAACCAAAAAAACTTGGTTTTAACAAATTGCTATGGTATAGTAAAATAAGACTTGTTCACAATTAGTGAGGGCTTAACCAATGCCCCATTGACACTTACTGAAAATTTTTTCTTGCCCTACTTGGACTTCTATTCAGGACAATATACTGAATGTTATAGCCCCCCCAATGCATTAACAGAGAATGTTTATTGAAATCTAGTTCTTAAATAAAAACAACTGTCCAACCCCTAGCTCAGTTCATGAAATAGTTGCAAACAACTTTCCTACTTATTTTTTTTAAAGAAAAATTCCTCTTTTTAACTTATTACCCATTCCTTGGCATATCTCTAAAAACAATTTTATTAGGGTTATTATTATTAGCAGCAGCAGCAACTATAAATTGAGATCTTTTCCAAGGTATTTAATATACAGGGTCTATAAAGGCACTGGTTGTTTGTTTTTTAAAAACAAAACAAACAAACAAACAAAAACGAACAAAAGACCCAAAACCAAATAAAAAAAAAACCAAACCCCCCCATTCCCCCCCAAAAAAAACCACCAACCAAAAAAAACCCAAACCCAACCAAACCTCAATGCATTGCTGGCGATAAGGAGTATGCAAACTATTAATTTCTTTTGACACAAAGTGACACAAGCACCTTTGATATATAATTGGGGAGTAATGCAGTTTAACAAGTTTTAATTTCTGGTGCAGCTGGAAGACAATAAAGAGAAAGCATGAGAACAAATTAAATGGTATATAGGTCAATCATTCTATTAGCAGTCTTCAGGGAACACATATCTAATTTACATAATTGTATTTCTGCTGCAACCAGACATACTGCTGTGCTAATACGTGTTCTTGGTGAGTCTGTAAAAACACTGAAGATGGCCTTTCCTACATTAAAGTATGAAAAACTAGGATTACAGGAGCAAATACATTATTAATTTTATCTAATCAGTATTTCAAGGTTAGCTTGAACCAATCTACAAAGGGTCCAGCAGCTCCACAGGTAGCGGTTTGTTGAATACTTTCCCTTAAAGCAAAGATTAAATTCTTACATCTCTCACACTTACATGCAAATAAACCAAAATACCAACTTTTTGTTTTAAGTTCATGAGGAGATGCTAGTTCTTTGTGTGCCTCCTCTGCTAAATTTAAGCATCCCGCATTTGGGAAACTTGGTTGGAGTTCATCTGTTTAGTTACACTTTCAAATTCTCACAGAAAGAGCTCAAAGACCGAGATCTTTACAAGCAAAAATAGTGTATTTCTATTATTTTCTGTGTTCACAAGCAAAGGCAGCAGATTTTCTCTATACCATATCTTGCCATAGAAACTAGTAATTAAAGCTACAGAGAGATGTCTGTGACTAAAAGACACTCAAGACAGAAAGGTAATAATGAAAAGCAAATAAATGAACAGAAGAGGAAGACTGAATGGCACTCCTGCTTTCCTGCCTTTTCCATTAAACAGCTTTATGTTAATTTACCTAAAGTACTTCATTAACATATCTTGGTTTTCAGCTCTTTTTCTTGTATGTGACCCCATCTTCTCAGACCCATGCTTTAACCATGGATCTGAGTCTCTACATGCAAGACAAGAACTTCATGCTAAAATGCATAACTTTGGCTGTAATCTTGAAGAAAATGTATTAAGAGAAAAATATAATATATCCTCAAATTTAAATTAAAAACGGACTACAGTTATAATGAAGCATACGCAAGAAAGAAAGGTATGGTCTAGTCATCTTTTCTAATTTCAGCAAAAAAATAGTATAACAATACAATATAAAACACTCCAGTAATTCTCAAAATAAAGATGGGAAATTGAGCTTTTAATTCAGACAGAGCAATTATTAGAAGGACTTAACATAAATCATGTTCTCTATTAAATCTCGGCAGTTAATGCTTTTCTGGAGACTTCTTTGAAAATGTTGCCAAGATACTGAGTCCATGCACTTACATTCATAAATAAGAAAAATACATGTTGCGAATGTATTAAATGGAGTACTGCTAAATGAAAATTTACTGAATTTCATATAATTACCATAGAAGTGAATAAATGCAAGAATTATGTTAGTTATAGTTATAGTTCTCTCCAATTGGAATTGTGTTCTGGAACTTCAAATAACTTATGGCTTGGTTCAGTGATCTATATTTTGTGGCATGGACTGAGTGTGAGCAATGAAGAAAATTGTTTTGTACTTGATATACAAGTTCAACTCCAGGTATCCTTTCATGACAAGGCTGAACTTACAGTCTGCAGCATTTATCAAACTGATCATTTCATTTTCTTAAAACTAAGAGACAGCTATTAAATAAGACAAGTTTATGAATGGGGCAGATTTAAGAGTTGTGCCTTAAAAGTTGTCTCTCTTAGTTTCGACCTTAACGTAAGCTGAGTGCTGGTTGATCTCTTTGCAGAGTTGAATGTGAACTTGCTGTTCACCCCCTGAGGGCTGGGCAGGGCCATGAAGAGTTCACATTCATAGGCTAAACTGGAGACATGCACTCACGATTAGAACTATCTTTCCTTTGAAGTTAGAAATAGCCATTAAAATTATTTGAATAAGTTACTAAGAGCTGTTGCTTTAAAGATAAAAATAGCACTGACTACCCAGATAGTGTGACTGGTGATTTTTATCATTGCTTTTTCTCAGTAGAATTTTCCATGTGAAACAAAACTAGTGTGTTATGTTAGGATATCAAATAAACTGAAATCTTAATGACAGCAAAATAGGCTGGAGCAGAAATATAGGTGTGTTACTAGTGTATGTGTATATGATCCAAATTGCTTTCACCTTAAGACGAGCAAAAAGGAGCTTCTGGGTTTATTTTTTAATATATCACTCTGAAAAAACTGCATGGCTACAGTCATTTTTATTTCGTGCATTTTGGGGAAAAAACAAACAAACAAACAAACCCTAGACAAAACAACAACAAACAAAAAAACCACAAGAGGAGAACTGAAGTTTCAAAGTGACGTGAAAAACAAAGATGATTTCTGTATGTATCTCCAGTATCAGAAAGATATCCTTAAATCAAAACTTTTTAAGGGATTGAGAAAGATATTACCTAAAGAAGGTTTAGTGTTTTATAAAATTCATGGGTTTTTATCATTGTTTAAGACCTTTACAAAGGTTGTCATAATTATTACAGCTCTTTCTTTTATGCAGATATGTAAAATTTTAATGAATTGAAACTACAGCTTGATTGCTGCTGCCAGGCGCTAGAAGTACAGATGATATGAGGCCACATCTACCTGGTATTTTAGTTCAGAGTAGGATTGCCCTTTTGAAGCAATCTTTCAGAGTGTTCCCACGCACCATGCTTTGACATCCATCATGGAGTAGTCTCAGTAAAAAAAAAACTAAATTCCTCTTGCCTGAAACTGGACTGGAAAAAAATGTCCAAGGATCTGGTAATGTGCTCCAACCACTAATGGGAACCAGACTAGAGCTAGTCCAAAGTAAATGAAAATCCACAGTGAAATCCACGGGTCCTTTTCTATATTTCTTTACACACATCCACACTTATTGCTCCACGCTACTTATTAACAGAGTTATAGTCCCTATATGTGCAATGTAGTCTGGATTAGAATTGTGGCAGTGAATTTCTCAATCATCCTCACTTGCTGTGCTTAACTGGATTCTTTAGGATGAAACTAAAGATATGGTCCAGGGACATACCTGATGTACTCCAATGTTCAGTCAACAGGACAAATAGAATAGTGCAATGGAATGGAAATAAAATGTCTATCTAAATTAGAATATCGCAGAAGTATGCCAGAATAAGAACCCCAAATTACATGTAATATGGACATCAAGTCCTTAGCACCAGTAGATTTGCTGCTTTGTACCTAGTCTGATTAAACATAGACACAGCCAAGCAAAAATGAAAAAAGACCTTTGTAAACTTTGTACATCTCAGCAATCCAATGCATTTGCTTACAGATTTTAATTTGAATCTGACATTTTATTTCCTCAGTAAAATGTGTAAAGTAAAGTAGAAACAATATGCTCATCTTCATACTCCTTCTATCTAAGGAAATGAGAGAGCACAGAGATTGTTTTTTCTTTCTGAAGAGCTTGCTTGTAGCAAGCACATGGACAATGTCCTGGGTGTGTAACAAGACCCAGCAATTGAAGGTCTGATCTTTTTCCTTCTCTCTTGATCCCCTCTGCTTTGTTAATTTGTTTCATATTTGAAAATGTCTTTTTTTTCTTCTTGTGTTTATAGTTTAAATACTTGGGGGGGAGGGGGGCGGGCGGGCGGGCGGGCGGGGTGAGGCGTCAGCACGATGACCGTGGTCGGAACCACCAGGCATGTATTATTACCTGTTTCCCTTGTGTCTTGTATGTCTGTTGATGGCAAGTTCTCAAGATCTGTGTCTGTATCAGTTCTGTTTCCTGCCTACCAAGATGTGGGCTTTGAATATGCAAGGTATAGGCAACCTTAATATCCATTTTAGAGTTACTTTTTCCATTTGTTCTTCTAATTAAAACTTGACTTTTTCATTTGTAATTTTTAAAAAAAAGTGAAATGCATGCTGTTTTAGTAGTAGCTAAAATACTAATTAAGGCCGTATCATTGCCAGCAAATTCAGCTTGTTTATTTAGTTTGCATACCTGATCAACAATTAAAAACAAAGTAGATTCTTCGTTCTGGTATGAGGTGATACAGGACACCAGGTGTTTCCAGACCATTTATTTTGAACAAAAAGTTCAAAGTTCTTTATAAAGAATAAACTGTTTGGGAGCCGCCACCTGTTACCAGGCTGATCAGTACAGGAAGAGTTAACTAAGCGCATTCCCTTAAATGCCGTATGCTAATTCAGAACACTCAATCCATTTGACTTTGGCAAGCCTTATTTCTTCCTAGTATTTAATTTGTTTCCATGAATACTTAATCCTTACAACATTTTGTCCACTGGTGATGTTTTCATGGTAACATTTGCCGCTACATAGGTGTCTAAGAATATGAAATATTAGATTATTATTTTTTTTCTATAAGGCTGATAGTTGTGTGTTGTTTTTTTTCCACATAGCTTGCTTGATTATGAGGAAAAAGCGTTGTATTTGGATGTTTAAACATGGCTATTTAATATTAAGTGGCAGCTGTCATAGCTAATGCTATAGATACTGCATGTAGCAATTAATAGTGTATTTTTTGTTCTTTGTATTGTTTTAGTCTCTATATTCGTTATTAGTGAAGGGTATCCTCAGCCTCTTAAGAGTTGTTTTGGTTTTTTTTTAATGGATAAAGATAAAAAACTACACTGAAATTCCAGATCAATTCTTTCCTATTTTTCTTAATTCAGTTTTATTCCATTTTCTGATTAGCAACATACGTGGCCTTAACGTAACTCAGTAATAAAATCTATAAATCTCATACAGTCATGACTAAACAGATTATGTAATTAGAGACAGCATCCAAAAAAAATTAAATAATATTATCTAATATCTATGTGCCTGAAAGCAGTGGCTGGACAGCCTGGCTTACAAAAGGAGACAGGGAATGCTTTCCCAAACAGATAGAGCATCTAATTCAAATTCACCTCTACAATAGTGTCCACAGGCAAACATGCTTGTGACAGTCTGATGCAACCAAGAGCTTTTCCACGCTCTTTCACAGCACGGCATCGCCAAGGGCGAGGTGGGAGGAACTGCAAAAGGACTTTACAAGTTTCCCAGTGACAAATCAAAACAATGGTAGAGGAACATGGTGTAAGTAAATGCAAAGGGATGCACAGAGGAAAATACTAATGAACTTCTTAGTGTAGAGAGCAGTCTTAGGTTTATGGTCATAAGAACACAAGCTCAAACCTGAATAGCAGTCAGAAAAGCAAACTAAAAAAAGATATCCAACGGAAATTGAGAGTGTAACCAAAGATGTTGTGTCCCCATTGGAATTCTGGTTTGCCAATATCCTTAAGAGTACACAAAGTTCTGGTACCACCTGTGTCTTGAGGTGGTAGAACTGGAAGAAAATGCTGGCAGAGTAGGGCAACAGGAATACTCGGAGGTCTGGAGTATTGTCTTTTGAGTATTGTCTTTTGAGTATTGTCTTTTGAGTATTGTCTTTTGAGTATTGTCTTGAATGATCTATTTAGATAAATACAAATCTGAAATTAATCTGTTATTTGGCTTCTCTTGCTTAAAACACTTTATTTTCTCTTTGTGAAATCAGCTGTGGAGACATGTACTAAAAAAGGGTAATAGAGTAGAATCTTTGTCCCAATATTTTATTTCATCATTGCTTATTTTAAACCAATTCCAGAAGCTTTTATTTTAAAGAAAGAGATTCATGTAAAAATGACACTTAAAAAAACCCCCAAAACCAACCCCACAACCCTGTGCTCCAGTGTTTACTTAATCATTATGATTAGTGAGCTACTTGGTGGTTCTCCCCTTTATAACTGCAACTTCTGCTAAGTATAATAAATGATTTCCAATTAAGGACTAGCAGAACTCATGACAAGAGAAATATCTATCAATTTATTAAAACAAAGTCTGTCTACACTGGAATAAACAATGTAGAACATTAAAATATTGTGTCAGGAGTGTATGCTTAATTAAACTTACATTAGCTAGATAATTCTTTACAATTTAATAGGTATGATTATTCTTTTTTTAATAGTTTCAATTCTGTGTTTGTAGAAAGGACAGACTTTCAGCAAATTCTAGTATTCCAAATCTGGTTCACTTTTAACAGCTGAATGAGTTGGAGTTTTTATTGTTTTATTCATTATTATTCATTCATTATTATTAGTGTATAAAGAGGAAATTGGTCTAAAACAAATCTTGGTTGTTTGTTATAGTATGTAATAGGCAACAAAATGACTACATTGAACTGGAACGATTGGGATTTAACAGGTACTGTGGCCTTTGTGGTTTATGAGTAACACTAAACATCTGGATTCAAAAATCCAGTCTGTTGGTTTTATTTGTTGGAAAGCAGTAATAAATCTTGTACAGATGATGATCATCATCTGGAGTACTTTGCAGAATAAAGCATTGTTACAAGAGTCTGTCCTCTGAGAAGTAATGAGTTCAGACTAAACCAAAAAGAAATAGAAAAACTGCTGTGTTGAGTCATGATGCTTTAAAAGACAGTATTTTCATTAGATTAAAAATAACTTAATTTAAATTCAGATTTCTGGCTTACTGCTCATGTTGGGAAGGTTATTGTTAATAAAAATAGACTATAGTGATAACAAGCACTGATTATGATTTATCTCTTCACCTAATCAAATTCCAAAAGAAGTCTGGCGTAATTTCTGTGGTATAATCCAGGAAGCTTACTCTTGGAGGTCCAGCTTTTCTTGGTAAAATGATGTTAAATATTGTATCTGATAGTATGAATTGTTTTACGTACAGTCTTTCCTTCAAAAGAACATTTAAGCAAAAAAAATCTGATGGTATATAATTTGCTTAATGTATACATATCTGTATTTTAAAGGAGTGTTTTCTGAAGTGATATTTCTTTTGGAAAAGGCATCACATTGATTTTTCTTAATCTATAATGACTGTTTTAGTGAATGTGAAACCTATAGTACATCCAACAGGTTGGAGGCATGGATTTTTTTTCTCTTTTTTTCTTTTTCTCTTTTTTTCTTTTTCTCTTTTTT
>JAYKAV010002109.1:3352031-3448148 GCA_035582835.1 Phoebastria nigripes | reverse complement strand
TTTTTCTCTTTTTTTCTTTTTCTCTTTTTTTCTTTTTCTCTTTTTTTCTTTTTCTCTTTTTTTCTTTTTCTCTCACTACAAATTCTGTAGAGCTGCACATATCTTCTGTGCCTTTCTGTACCCAGGCACAGGTAAGAAGAGCAAAAGGAATGCAACTTTACCTTCGTTTCTTGCTGAGAAAATGAGATAGCTAAGAAAAAAGGGGTGCAGGAAGTCACCATATCTATACAGACAACAAATTGAGGGGAAACAACAATTCTTTTTTGAGTGTACAGTTCTAAACATGTAAATTAAAATGTAATTTCAATTAGGTCAGGGGATGAATTAGCACTGTCAGTTTATCTATTGCCAATGTGAAATTGAGCTATTGCCAATATGCCATTTTACCTGTTGCCATTCCAAACCTGGCAGTACACAGAATTACTGCACTCACCCTGGGGCAGTCAGCTCGGGGAAGTAGCACAGAGCAGCCAGCATGGAAGAAGATAGTATTTCATACACAGATGGAGATTTGTAGTAAAGATATGATTACAAGATATATACACATATTCACATATAGACATAGTATTACTACTTTTAATGAATATGGGTACCTCAGGTTCCAATTAATACTTTTTTTTTTTCCTAAGATATATGAATAAAATAGGGAAAATATTGTAAATAAAAATGAGTAAGTTTAACCACTACTGATAGGAATTAATTAAAGGACTTTATTTCTGTTTTTCCTGCTCACGTGTTTAAAATCGGAGCAACTTCCTCAGTTCTAGAACTATAAAACACGTTAATTTTACTAACAAGTAATAGTGGTGAACAAGGATGATGTAAAATTAAATGCAACACCATTTATACTGCTTGAGCTTTTCTTTAGGCATCTAAAGAAAGTTCAGTGGCAAGACCAAAAGCCTGATAGTTCATATGTGGCAAAGAAACAAAGTATTTGATGTGAATGAAATATAGATAAATATGAAACTCATTACACGTAAAACAGCTTCTGTAACACTGCATCTCAGTGATCCACACTGAACCAATTGTGAGGAAACATATGAGCTGAAACCTCAAATTTATGCAAATTAAGAAATGTCACATATGGAGCTCTTACGATAGGGATGCAGGTTATGGTAATCACTGCAGTAATATCAAAGAAAGACTTTGAAATTTGGCATGCGCTGAAGTACTACTACAAAACAGAGGCCATACTCCTTCCTTAGTGCCGTGTGCAATCTTGCTCTCATTTTTGAAGTGGATTTCCTCTCGGCCTCCATTTTCTCCTCCATTGTGATAGTTCCTGACCTTTACATTGTTCTTCCAAACTATTAAAAGCGGTTGCGATGACACAGCTCTTTCCTTTTCCTTTTACATATGGTTTCTCCTTTTTCTTTTGAAAAGCTGAGAAGAGAGTCACAGTGCAATACAACATGTATTTGAGATACGCTGAGGGTCAGAGCTGTTGTTTTGTGTTCTCCTTCATTATTGGTAATAGTCCTAGAGTCAGTAGTGTGGCAACATTTGATGCGTTAGGAAAATCAGTCATTGAAGGTAAATATTTTTCCCAGTATGTTTGTTTTGATATTTTCCCAGAACCAGCCTGAAGCTTACATTTCTAGTTTTAGGAGCCACAGCTTCTATTGGTTGTATAAATTCCTCTTGAATCTCTAGTCTTAAATTCTAGCTAGCTGAAAGCAAGTTCAAATGCACAATTGCTGACAAAGTATTACCTATCTGAATTAATGCAGGTACCTATGATCAACTTTTCCAGTGTAGCATGCATGCTCTTCTGTTTTTAAGATTGTGGATATGTGTTTGAGAAGCAACGACTGGATTAATGCTCTGTATAAAATAATTCTGAACATAGGAAAAAAAGCAGTGAATGACAAGGCAAGGAGAGAGATCAAACACAATGGACAGTAAGAGAACGAAATGAAATGAAGGAAAAATACCCAGTCATCAATCTATCATGTTAGCTCTAAATTGCTAGAGAAAAACATGCGTAATCACAGAAAAGATAGCAATGGGACCTTTCTGACTCAAAATTCAAGTGGAAATAGTCTGCCTCTAGCTTGTATGGCTTCATCCTCAACCCTCTGATTTTGCTTCTTCATGGCCTTCTGTGTCAGACTCCCCACTAAAAAGCAACGTGACTTCCAAATTTCAGCTTCTTTATTATATTTTTTAAAGCCTGCAGGCCTGAACTCGTTGTTATAGCAAAATACAAACGAAATAGCAAGGAACTGTACCTGTGTGCTTGGACAGCAGTTTTACCAGCTCTACATTTTTCAGAGAAGTAAATTATCACTCCTATTCCTTGTAACTATTGCTAACCCTAACTGAGGCAACAAGCTTGTGGTTTTTTCTTTTTTTTTTCCTCTCCGAGCTGTGTGTGTCTAATTGCATATGGGGTATATTTATTCTCCCATCACTATGAAAGGCTGTTTCTCATTAATGTTAATGAGGCACATGCACTTATCTAGAGAAAAGACCTCTAATTAATTTCATGATCCTTCCTTTAAAGTACCAAACAGGACTTCCTCTTAGAAATAGGTGAGGACATTTTGATTTTTGCAAACTATCTAGTAGTTTCTAAATTAATCAGTAATGACTAAATTCTTACTAATAAACAAGTAATTAATTTAAATTTACTGAGTTTCTTTGGGGTACTTGTATTAAGATGTGTCTGTGTATAAAAGAGGATAGAGCTTCTCTCAATGGCAAGAGAATTCCCAGTCAGAAAATCTCTTCCTTGCTCTGATGTTTGAGTCTTCCAAACTCCAGGTTCCTCCTCCCTTTTCCCCGGCATTTTAAGAAATACTGCCAGAATTTGCACTACTCCTGGGATTCACCTCTAATACAGTTTTTTACAGTTCAGGCAGGAACAAGGACAAATTACTTCCCTTTCTGAAATTTTCATAAAGTATACTATTTCATTAAGCATTACATGCACATTTGTTGCTTTCCTATTTTGAACGCTTTAAATCCATTATAATGTTTTGCCATTCCCATGAGTGAGTTTTTCAGTGAGTGGATACAGAAAGAGCCCCTTAGGAGACCCTGTACCGGTCTCATCTAGTTGTTCAGCAGGAACTGGCTTCTTACGAAAGTGCAAATAGGATTAAAGCAGAATGCTCCAAGAAAAATGTCAGCCTCTTCACTGAATTTAAATTATTTTGTCCTGATTCTAAGATGAATGTGTACAGCCATAGGAACAAGTGCTCTACCATGTCTAGAAATAGATTTGGTGAAAAAACATGGTTCTGAAAACACAATACAAACTGCTAGACATACGGAACGAAAAGCAAAATGTGAAAAAGCTGTTCTGACAGAAAAAAATCATTCCCTCCAAATATCTATTGTAATACGATGAAGATAATTAGTAGAAATGGAGGAAAGAGATTTATGAAGTATGATGTTAGGTTAAGAACAATTGGCTGTAAACTGGCTATTAATAAACTTATTTTGGCTGACTGACAGAATGGTCTTTTAGTAGAAATAGAGGGGGGGGAAAAAGCTACCTTGAGTTATAGTTGACCTTTATGAAAGGGATTCTACAGCATCTTTGGCTAAGATATTAGCAGATTGAACTTTTATGTCTACGTTAGGAAATAGCACTTCCTAAAAGGAACAGATCTGTAGGGAAAAAACAGGTAGCGCTAATGTCCTTATGTATGTTTAAGGGGACTTTACTTTTGTCTGTCTCTAGTTCAGTCTGAATAATTTAGTTAGTGGTAGAGGTATCCTTCAGTTTAGTGCATCTTCCAGAAGAGTCTACGGCATGGGAAGCATGCAAACACACCCATTTTTTTAATCTGGGATGTTCTTTTAAGGATGAACTTGGTAAATAGATAATTTTCTTACCTGTAGAATTTTGTAGGGATATTTGTAGTATTACAGATGTAAGAAGAATATAGTTAGCATGGAAAGGGTAAAAATATTAAAATATTTTAGTCAAATTTTATAATCTATTAGATTACTTTTATTATAGAGAAGATAAAGAAGAAATGAAAAATTATGAAGGTTACAAATCCAATCACATAATGACCCTCTTATATTGATGTTTCTGCCTGTGATTAATTGTTGATCAAGATACTGTCTTGTTTTAATTTGAAGATAAGTTGGTAATATGTCAGTGTAAGGATTGATTAAATACCAGAATTACTATCTTAAACTCAGTCTTTCAAAATATTTCACTTTTCTTTTTCTAATTTGAAGATTACCATTGTAGTGTGATAGCTTCAAAATAACTCAAAAAAAAAAAAAAAGTTATTCAAGATAATAATATAGTACAATTTTTATCTCCCTTTCCTTTGTATATGACTAAACAAAGATCACAGAAACCTTAGAAGGTTATATGCTATATTGTCAGCTTTTATTTTTTGAAATGTTAAGAGGTTTCTCTGGTGCCTTCATTAAGCAGCTATTTGATCTTCAGTGTCTTCCATTGATTTTGGTTTTAATTATGTCTTTTGATATAAATAGAAAAAGAAATAGATAAGATTCGGAGAATGGTCATGAAAATGGAAAGAAAATTCTTCTATGGGGAGAAATCAAGGAAGTACTATAAAGAGACAAGCAAAAGAAAATGAAAAAGTTTTGTGTTCTATTGTACTTTCTAAGTACGAGGAAAAGGATCATTAGAGTAACCTAAAAATCAAAATTTTAAACCGTATGTGAGTGCAATAAAAATATTGGGAAGGTAGCTTTAGAACTCTTGAAAGGGGGTTAAATAAGGATAGCTAAATTGTATAATCCTTATGCTGGTAATCACTTACTACCACAGAGAATCTCCCTGGAGTGAAGTACTGGTTCTCTGCGTGTATCTTCTAATATATTCAAAGATTTTTTTTCTGAAGACATGTTTGTTTATCAGCAATAATTACACTATCCTAATTTAGAAAGCAGCTTTCTTCTCCAAAACTGTGACTCAGTGCAGTATCTCATTTAAGATAGAGTTGGGAGCAGAATCAAGGTCTCTGCTGTAGGGATCCAAATCTTGTTTTTAAAGCTGCAATCATTGCCACTTGGAAAGGAACGTGAAAACTAAATAAATAGAATTTCAGAGTCTGTCTGGTCTGTACCATCATTCTGGTACTAGTCTGTAATTTCTATGAAGCTTTTTTGCTAGCCAGAAAACTGTAAACAAAAGTGCCTGCACTCATGTTCATAACATTATTCTTTATTATTCTTCCTCTTCTTTCAAACTGTAGTAGTGCACAAGGGATGATTGATGTCTTGGAATACTTGGTACCTGGATATTTTAGTAGATTTTCCTTTATCTTCTTTCTTTTATCCCTTTCTCTTTGAGAGAACTCTTGCTTACAACATAGCCTGGGACTAAAGACTGTCCTTTGCCTGCAAGTTTCATGTTGTGCTTTTGAAATGTAACATATGAAAGACTGCTGTAATTCCACACTGTAAAACCATAAAAAGCTGGTGCTTCTTTAGGTATAGCTTTCCAAGTTGATTAGAAATTTATGCTGGGATAAGAAATGCAGGCAATTTTTGTGTGATTGGTCAGACTGAAGGTGGGTATCAGTCTGAAATTAGTTTTCCTGAAGGTGTTTTGACGTTAATCCTGAATAGGTACTGCTAATGCCTATTAAACAGTTCAGCACAGTGAAGGTACTCCAAATAGCAGTTGTCACTTCTCCTGGAAGCATTTCAACACATAGGTTGAAGTCAGTGAGAGCTAGTTTATTTTATTGGAAATCTATTGTTTTCTCTGTGTAATTGTCACCTATCTAGTAAGGCAGTTCTGGTCTCTCATGGGGCATGTTAATTCTGGAAAGAGGAGGAATGCACAAAAAACTTCTAGGTGCTTTTTTTGGTTGGGTTTGTTTTTTTTTTTTTTTTTCCTTCCTTGAGAGTCTGGGCCCAGGTAATAATCAGAGACTCTACGTTCTTCTGAAGGAAAGCATAGATTTGAAGGATATAATCCACAGAACTATAAATGTAAATTTTCCATTCTGAACAGGAATGAGAAAGATGCATCCAGTATCTGTTTATCTAAGACTTGACAAAAGGAAGTGTACAAATTATCAAGAAAATCTGATTTACTAACAATTTTTAACTTTATAGTTTTGATATTGTATGTATTCATTTATGACTCTTTCAGGTCATATTTTCACATCACTTTTCACATATGGTACCATGTCATATTTTTCATAGTAGCATTGTTAACACAACTGCAGTCTGTTCAGTTAGTGAAATTGTTGGGTGAGAGCACACGTGTGTGTGATGAACCTCCATTTGCTAGTTCACTTTTCTTGTTACAGGGTAATTCTTCCTATTCAAACAAAGTTAATAGAAAAGTAAGAGAGAATGTATGCTTAGTATGTGCCAATTTATACATAATCTCTTCTTGATGTTTACTCTGTCTACAGAGTAAACATCTGTCACGTTACAGGCTAAGCAAAATATGTTCTGATTTTTCTTGATATTTTACTTCTGTAATTTCACACATTATGTACTATAATATTCTGTAAAGCTATTTGTGGAAGAATGTGACCATCTGTGGTCAACTGTAACATAATAATGTCAAGGAGGGGGAGACTTACAAGGGTATACTATAGCATACTTGTAATTAATATCAACATGAATAGTCATTCTTAGTACCTGTTTCTGATAGGGCTATTCTTTACAAAAGCCTTATTTTTCAAGGAAGTAGCATGTGATAATTGTATACTGATCTCTCTCACAGAAACAGTCTATTTATCTATTCTTGGGTTTGGATTTTTTTCCCAGGCAATACCAAAGCTTTAAGACCTTACTTAAATGCTCTGCACAGTTTTTGGAATTCAGAAGAGATGGCACATGTACTTAATAGCAGCAGAGCACCTGCGAAGTTGCATTCCTTCAATATCTAATGAGTTTATCTCTACATGACTTTGGAGTAGAAAACTTTATTTGAAGTCACTTCATTACTTGTAAGTAGTCCTCCATGCCTGAAAATATTCCAGCATTGAACATAGGACTTTTGAGAGTTAGAATTAACAGCTGTAGAAAGTTACTATCTCCTAGGTACAATAGCGTATGCTGACTCACAAGATTTTCAACTTACATATTTGTTCTAAGGTGGTTCGGTTTTCTCCCATGCATCTGGCTATTGTAATTTTCACAGAGGAAAAAATTTTTATTTCAGTGGAAAAACATAAACTTTATGTCTATGCATGTTTCTTGGACTGCTAGAAGATGCTGTGAAGAAAATAAATCAGTTTCAGAGCTAAACGTGGGTGGTCAGAAGGAATAGTCTTGCAGCTCACATGAGTTTTATAACATGGATATCTTTACTTAGGTATTAAAAAAAAGTGATAGTAAACTATTACAGATGATACTGTCACGTATAGCACTACCTGAAGGCCATATTCTGAACATGATTTTACATGTCATTCCAACTATTAAGGAAGAAACACTACATAGGACAGTAGTGTTTAGTATAATTGTAAAGAGAGAATGCTACAAAGTTCTCTCTGTAGCATCATCCCAAGCTGTAGGACTGATGAGCTAATACAGTTACTATAGCAAGTGACAATATTGCAATTACTTGTACTTAGCAGAAAAATTTAAGATCTGACCCTTGCTATGATGTCATCTGAACCAGCAAACATTTACTGTGGTTTGGACAGGCAGCAAGCAGAAACACATTGCAAATTTTAATATGTTAAGGATCATTAAGTTGATTGTGTCAATTTGTTAAAGTGCCAAGTAATGATTTTACAGGTAATTAGACTTTAACAGGCAGAAACAAATTTATGTCCTTCTTGTTTTTATGATGCATGTAATGATAGATGTACTATCATACAAGCTGTTGTTTTTAGGTACACAACGTTTCTTAATGTCCTAAAGCAAATGAAATATTACATGTCAGGAACTGATCAGTGACTGTATAAAACACATTAGTAGCTTTTCTTCTTTTAGCTACTTTTAATCGAAGCTCATTCGTCATGTCATAGAAAGATGGAATGTCTCAGGTTATTCTTGCTGCATGGAAAAATGGCAGTGAACCTTTAAGGTCAAGAGGAGAAGACAACAGTTACAGGTTATTACAATTGTTTTTCTATAGCTGATCCTCACACTGCCGTAGTAGATTTTGTTTGGTTTACTTTACAGTGTGCAAATACATAGTGAATAGGGAAAAACATATACCTCACAACTCAGTTTGAAAAGGAGTTTGTGGTTTAATTTAACTGTGTTTCCATAGCAGTTTGTCTATTTGCTGTTTTCTAGCCTTTGTGTACCAGAATCACAACAAACCACAGGTATTTTTTTAAAGAATAGCATTTACGGTGATAGTAAAAATTAGTGCCTTTTTCCGCTACTGTTCTCACAGTTGCACATCGCAGGTGATAATTACAGCTAGCTTCTTAATTCTAGAAATCAAACTGATAGTAATTATTAGCCAGTATTAACCAAGTAAGAAACTCTGTATGTGGAGATTCCTTTGCAGTTTCTCCTGGAGTCAGGAATATTAGCTCACAAAAAATATAGTATAGAAATTGGCCAGTGGTTACTCTCTTTTGTGCAACAGTTCGGACTTGGAGGTTAATTAAAGATGGTGCAATAAGCCTGCTTCAGCTTTCAGCTGTGTTGCTATTTTTTCCTGCAGGAAGACAACATGAGGAGAAAGTGTAGATGGTCCATACATTTTTCATTGCTTAGACAAAATCTGGTTTTTGTTATGTTTGGCTTTTAATAGCGTAGAACTTCCTGTCAATCAGCTCTATTGTTAGTTGAATTGATTACTACTAAAATGTGGAGCTGTAGTCTGTGTGATGCTGCCTGTTGTCTGACACTTCAGAAATTAGATGTTTACTTCAGTGAATTCTTACATGTAATTACAGTGTTGCTATTCATGAGGATATAGTTAAAAATGTGTCACACCATTGGAAGAGCTATTTTAAGTGGTGAATAACTGAATGATAATTTATCTTTGGCCAAAACTAAGTAAAAATATCATCTTGGTGCCCTCCCTGTGACAGCTACAAAAAGACAACCACTCCTTCTTTTCCTTTGTGAAATTCAGAAGACACAGTGTCTGTTTACCTGACCCTGGAAAAAATACAGTCCAACAGTCTATCTACAAAAGGAAAAAAAAAAAAAAAAACGTAGTTTTTGTGTTTCAGCCCTGAATGGATCAACTTCTTTGCTGGAATACTTTAGTTCTCATCTCCTTACAGGGGCCTAATTTAGTTGTGCTCTACCATTAAACTGGAATAAAGTGGTAAGCATCCTTGCACTTTTTTAGTACAGTCAGTTTTAGAAAAACCTCTATTAATGTCCAATATAAACATAGCACTGCTCATTGTAGAATAAAATTGTTTTTAACACATTTTAATTAAACCAGTGAAAAACAAATGCGATTTAGGTCAATTTCAGCTTCAACTTGTGTGTGTCCAGTTACAAACCAGTATGAGCTGAGCTGTGGTCGGGGGGGCTGTTTGTTTTTAATGAAAAATCTAGGAATAGAACCTATTCTGTGTTAGATACTAAGTAAAGGTACAAAATATGGGTTTCATTACCTGCTTTGCAAAATTGGGGATTTCAGCAACTTCTATTTTTAGATAAACAAATTTCTCTTTGAAGCTACCTTCTCCTATGGCTTTTTCTAGCTAATAATAGAACTGAATTCAGATCTTCAGTTCACTTTAACAAGGAGAGATGTTGAAAATGATAGAAATAACTGAGGTTTTGTTTAAACTTTTGTTATGACAGATGATGGAAGCATTGCTATTTATTATTCATAATTCTGAAATAAAAGCAAAGTATGATAAGTTGTTTGTGAATAGTAGTTGAGGAACCGTTTGTCTTTATTACCTTAAATCTGGACACTACTTTTGTCTGCAAGAAAGGACTTACATTCCACATTAGGAAAAAAATGTGCAATTTTTGCCATGTGTGCTTAAATGTACTAATTAATTTGCAGTGCATTTTAAATTTTAAAATGCACAAAAAGAACAGAACTATACAGAATTTTTATTAGGGTTCCATTATGAGTAATTATCTCTGAGACCATAGCCTACAGCTAAATTCTGCAACCAAATATTAGTCAAGTCTTTTTAAACATGTTATTTTTACTGTTCTGAGGCTACTCAAGACTACCCTGTCTCCCAATTAAACTAATGTTACTTCACTTTTGATCATGCCTCATCTGGATGTTATCTGATTATATTATGAAACCAAAATGAATGACATTATTAGCTGTGATCACAGCAGAAGATTAGAAGTTTTTATGTAGTTTGGTGAAGACTTTGTAAATATGGTAGTTTGATCCTTGCGTGGGTTCAAAAATAACCAGTGGGACTGCCTATAGCCCTGCTCTTAATTTAGCTGTCAAGCGATATTACTTGAAGTTTATAAATATCAATTGTTCGGCACTAGATAAAATACTTTCACTATATGAATTACAGTCTGTTGTAACTAGTTCTGGTGTCATTCATAAAGTAAAATGTAATATCTCGAGCAATTACAGAAATATCCATCATTGAAGGTATGGTTAGAATTTACATCCTTGGAGATATTCAAAACTCAGCTGGACGTGACCCTGAAAAACATGGTCTAACTTTGGATCTAACTGCTTTAAGTGAGTAGAGGACCCCTTCCAACCTAAAGTATTTGTACTTTTTATTTGTAAGTAAATAAAAACAAAAGAATTCCCATTAAGTTGGTGGACAGGTGCTAATGTCCACCAAAAATGTTGTTTACTTAAATGCAAAGTTATTTTTAACTACTGTCTTCCACACTACCCAGCCACTAAATATCACTAATGACCTAAATTAATTCTGGAGTTATTTGAAAGGTTTTTTTAGATCTCTAGATTTTAAAAACGGTTGACATTCACTGTTGCCTTAGAAATGTAATTTGTTTAGTGTAAAACTAAAAAAAAAAAAAATTCTTCCATATGAATCCAGCTCAAAAAACTTAGTTTGACTCCAACATCATTTACAGCCTTAATAGGATCCCTGAAAAGACCTGCTGTCACCAAATGAAACTGAAATACACTGTTATTTTTACTTTTACATTGGTCTGTGCTATTAGTCTGTAGCAACTTGACAATTTCAAATGGCAGTTCTGAAAGGCTGCTGCTTTTAATTACTCATGATTTGAGTGAGAATGCTACACCAAGATGGTTTAGTTTAAAACAAAACAAAATGAAAAAAAAAACCAAACTTGCTGCAGCCATTTCCTGATTATTGCTGTACCTATAATTTTTCCTCTCTGGTTTATCACACACAAATTACATTTTCTTATTATGATTAATTTAATTTTTTAAATAAGTAGTTTCAATATACTAGCCTATTTATACTGTTAATGCCCTTAACAACATTAAAATGCTTAATGTCTGGGCTGCTATGTAGCAAAGATCTTAACTACCTCATGTAAGTCATGATGTATTTTTCTTCGCAAACTTTGAGAAGCAAGCTTTGTTAGGTTGTCATCTGGTCTCTTTTCTTTTTCTATCTTTTACCCAGTCACAATAAAATAATTCTATAAGTTCTATAACTTCACATTATTCAACTATGTGAAATGTACATCTACTTAAGATTACAAAAGAGACACTGCTTTTAGTTACATTGAGTGAATTTATCCTTTCCTAGTTATAAATTGTTGTTGTATTTAAATGAGTAGATGCTTAGCCAATTACTCTTACAACTTAGAATCTCTTATGTCCAGAGCCGCCAGATACTGCTGCAGTTGGTTGTGTGTCTCAATTCATTTATAAACATTACAGTATCTGTAAGGTAAGATACATACATGTATTTGACACACGGCCGAATGCTGTCTTCTGCTTGTAGTAGTCATAAGGCGCTCGCCAACCAGCTGGAAATTCAGTGTGACCCTTCCACTCACTAACAGGGAAATTGGGTCTACATCAGAATGACAAAATATAATGTTCCAATAAAGTCGCCAAGTCAAATGCCAGGATTTGCTTACCTTTTTTTTTTTTGTTGTTGTTGTTGTTAATGGCATGATTACAAGAGACTCAGCATAAACTGGTATTGACTATTAGGTTCTTATCAAGGTGATTGCTTCTGCAAATTGCAATTTGAGGTTAAAACCCTTAACCTTGCATAATTCAGAAATAATTTCAAAATCCTGCGAGAAAATTATAAAGTAATTTTATATTCTTGGTGGTGGGGAGCAGGAAGAATCTTCGAATGACGATCATCTCATACAAAAGTCAAGATGCACTGAGAATCGGTATTTGGATACCAGATGCCTCTAAGAGCTACAGGCTGGTTTCATAGTCAATTTAGCCAAAAAAAGAAAAAAAGAAAGAAAAAGCCTGCTGCCTTTGGTCACAGTGCAGTCAGGCAACAAAATTTAAGGAGGCTGTGATATCTTGCTTCAATTTATGGCTTTTAAGTTTAATGGTTTTGTGAATGTGTATTTAGCATTTTGCTAGAATATAAAGTGTTCCAATATCTTTTTTTGCATATTTGACCTTTGGGCTAACAATGAACTATTGCCGAATCATGAACTCACTGACTTTATCTGACAGGTGTGACTTATTTTCTCCTTCAATATTCTTTTCTTCTAGTTGTTACAAATTGTTGCGTGTCCTGGGAACGTCTGGGTTCCTGGCATTTAGATTTTAATCAGTCCCTTCTCCCTTTTTCTGACAGCACCATTAAAGGAAGACATTCTTCCACCTCTGTGTTAATGCTGCCCTTTATAAGTGTTCTTTGTTTACTGAATGGGAAAAAAAAAAGATCTGTATTTTTGTTTGAGCTGACGTTTCAGTATGTGTTACTGCTTATACACTCATACCGTCAGATCTGCATTGTCACCGATAGGCTGGTGTTCTTTGGCATGAAGTTTAATTTGTAAATTGGTACACGTAAAGACTTGCAATTTCCTCCTGTTTTGGGAAGATCATAGAATATATAGATACATTTTTATGATTTATAATAGAATTTTTGATGCTTTGTTTCTTGAAGTATTTTAAGAGATTTTGCTCACTAACAATTAATCTTATTCTTTATCATATCTGTGGAACAAGGCCTTTCTTTAAGCACAATGCAATCGAAACACCCTGTGCTGAAGAGCTTATGATGCTAGTCATGCAAAACTTTATTATTTACGAAGGATATCAGCTATTTATTTTAACTTTTAAATTTAAGAAATCTACAGTTCATAGAAATCTAAATTTGTAAAAAGTAATTTTTTAAAAATCCCCTGATTTACCCATATTATTCTATTCAAGTTCAGCCTTTGCTTGCTATTTTTGATAGTAAAAATATTTGGTGAAATAGATAGTATGCAAGTATATTTCCTGCAATTAATTTCTGATTCTACAATAATTAAGACAAATGAGGAAGGAGGAGGAAATGGCCTTCATTACAAAAGCCTTTCTTCACAACACATTTCTTGGTAGGGAATGTTTTAATGCACTGAGGGATATACAATTGTAACAACTACTATTATTTGAGTTGCTTTTATACATGCATAATGTACTCATGTTCTATTTTATGTGATATAAAACTCAAATGTTAACTGGAGACTGTGGAGTGTGGGGAAGGCTTGTGTCAATTATACCATAATCAGCAAGCATTGTAGTACACTCCAGCACACACAGAGCACAGCATAATGTATTCTGCTGCGTGAATAGACTCCAAGTAGCTGTGGTTATTTGCAGAGTGCTATAGCTGCAGCAACTTTCACTCCACAATTAGGGTTTTATTTTTCTAATTCCATCACATAATTGACAGTAAAAGGTACTAGGAATTAGTAATGTATTATAGGAAATGAAGAGAAAGAAGCACAAGCCATTATTTCTACAGTAATTTTAAAAGGTCAGAAGAACCTTTAACAGTGGATTCTACTCATAGGCAGAAGCCCTGTGCATATAAATGCAAATGTTATAAAATGTGGAGGAAGAGCATGTTTTAGTCAGGAAGTAAATTGCTTGATAATTGGAAGATTCACTGACTAAACATCAGGGAAAATACATGCTGGGAAATAAAATATGTGCCTATTTATAGTCATTTTTCAAAGGCATCGTACAAAAGATAGCTATAGGTACAAGAAACTTCCATATCCAGCAGAAATGGCTGTTACTACCTCTAGCAAAACTGTGGTTCAGAATGGGCTTTTATGTCTACTTTAGAAAGATTCCCTCTCCTCCCCTCCCCCAAGCTTATGGTTTCCGAGAGGCATTGATTCTGTATGGTTACACAGACAACATTGAAAACATGATCAGAGAATAATCTATGATCCGGTGCTTTGCTGTCTGGGATTCCTGGCTTTCCCCATTCACTTCATTTCGGGCTTCCGCAGTCTTGGACTTCAGCTTAAACTTACAGTCGAGGCTGGGTTTTTTGTTTCCTCCAACCCCGATGTAACAATCTGCAGCTGTCTCTCTCTGCTAAATCTCCCAGAAAGGATTGTTAAAAGGATTATGGCGCATAGTCCCTGTGCTGTGCTTCAAGGATTTATCACTGGTTCCCAATAAAGAGAAAAGAAGGATAGGCAAAGGAATCATCTGAAAAGGGATTGCTGTTGTGTTGTTTAGTGCTGGAAAAGAAGAGTGGGAAGAAAAGGTAGTGCTAGAACCAAAGAATAATGTCCAGAATTCCCAGAGATTATTTTCTATGTTTTGATTTTAATTTGTGAATTCTTTTTGATTTTGTAGTTGTTATGCAATTACCAGACGCACTTTAAAAATTCCACAATTTTAAATTGTCTGCAGTTTTCACTGTCTATATAGAGAATCACTGTGTATTCAGAGAGAAACCATAATAGCTCAGAAAGCAGTATAATGATTTCTTCATAGTACTTCCTAAAGATAACTAGTTTCAGACTTAAGCAAATTAGAAATTATCTTCTGGGTTGCCTAGTGAATGTGAAATAGGCTGACCTTAAGCATTTCATGTCACTAAAATCGCCATGATTACAGCTCTTATTAACTGACTGCATGTTTGGTTAAATTTGACTGAAATTAACATCAAACTCAGACACATCGTATAAGAGGAAAACTGACTCCCAGGGAGGTGCTCACGTGCCAACTGCGTCTCATATGCAAGTTCTGCATATAAAGTTTAAGGTTTGATCCATTGTTCAATGCAGCTTCAGCAATTTATGATCACTGTGGAGGTGATCTGAATTTATTAGCAGTAAATGTGAATGACCAGGTTATCTACTCACTGAATACGTGATCATCTCAATTCACTGAACTATCATTCTAGTTCAGTGGCCTTGTAGGTAGATCCCAAAGAGCTTCTAACTGCTGTCATGATGCCAACAACACTGATAGTATAGCAATTGTTATATAATTGTGCAAAATGAGTCTTAAGTTATTTTAAAGAATTTTTATCTGGGCTTTTTGCCTCAGAACGCTAAAAGAGAAAGCAGGGAAATCCTGTCCTCCTATACAATATTGCAAGAAAATTAGATATGATAAAGGAAAATAGGGAAACACTCATGTACAAGCAGATATTAAGAGGAAGCAACTGCTTAGGTGCAGAGGCATGAGGAATGGAACAGGAGCAGTTATGTGGGTAGGCATTTGAGATTGTGACTATTCRAGATTATTGAAAATTTTAGTATCAATTTCCTGCTATTAAAGGTAGCTAGGATTGTTGCCACACAGCATTCTAGCAGAAATTGTCTGGAATAAGCCATTCTCTGTTTATCACTTGCTAATAAAATACACATTTAAATAATTAGAGAACACTCTGTCTCAAGGAAAAATCTAAATAGGCATCAGATATCAGTTAAATTTGTTGAGGGAAAGGCGAGAGATGATACGTTCAGAGACTATTGCAAATATTTCATTTTGTAGCTATTCCTATTGCTAGAATTTCAGAAAACGCGGAGCTTTGTTATCAGAAAAAGATGTAATGAACTGAAGAGTTTGTATACATGGTAAATGTGTACATCAGAGAACTTACTACACTGAAATAAAGCTTGATTCCAGTGTTTAATTGTCACTTGAAACCATGTGTAAATCGGCACATGGGAGCAAGATGTATACTGACCAGGAAATTAAAAGTATTCTCTTTTACATATGGTTGTTGTTTCCAAGTGAGAGTGAGTTACGGTATAACCAGGGGATTTCAAATAAAGGCATGAAGTCACTGTATAAGCTAAAGCACATTAAAGTTCTTCATGGAGTAAGGGCAAGCAGTAATCCCCATAAAAGCGCTTCCAAAGAGCTGCAACATCCATTACTTTATAGCACTCTCACTTCCATAAAAACAGATTTACAAAGTGAAATGTCATTTCCTTATGTAATTCTTTTTTACTGTATTTTAAAACAGTAATTTCCTAACAAGTCACGCTTTCAGCGCAATTAACAAGTAACCTTATTTAGCGTCTAACTATTGCGGACCTGTTGTATTAAATCCAGTTTATGATATATGCTTTTCTCAAAACAGAAGTGGAAATGTACGGGTTGTATAACCRTAGAAACGTAGGGCTGAGAGAAATCTCAGGAATCATTTATGCCTAAACTCTTAGGCTATAATGTAGACCTTGATATTTGCCCAGCCTCTTGGCAAAACCTCTTGCAGATTATGCTGCAGCTGACCTGTATGTAGATCCTTTAGAAAAGGGAGAGCTGTATCTGAAAAGCATCTCAAAATGACTGGGTGGATACATTTCTGGAGGGAGTCTTTGTTATAATGTTTAAAAACAATTGCTCTTTTTCATCTGAGTCATATATTAACCAAAGCATGTTAAAACTATTAAATCAGGCATTTACTAAAAAGCCCTCAGAATTAGTTTAAAAATTGAGTAATTAGACCCATGCTGCGATGGCATTACTTTTCTGATATTACTTCCAACTGAAGCCCAGTCTCACTGCAGTACTTTCATTAGTTGCTCTATGTAAATTAACGGGGAAAGAATGCTGTATGTTTTCAATTATATTTTAATGGAAAAGAACAAATTATTTTCTTTCAGACTGTAAGAGTTAGTGGTAGAATATGTAGTATGCATAAAATTGGCTTTGCAATCATTTTAATTTGCAGAAGATTGGTTTGCAATAATTTATCTTTGTGAAGGGCTTATTATCAACTAGAACTTAGATTTACATAAGATTAGAGTTATTTTTAAAAATACCTGTAACACAAAGTACAGCATAGTACCTTTTAATGAGCACTATTAGCTAGATTCTGTGACTTGAATGGGAGTTGGAAAAAGCTTCTAATGAGAAAGGTGCTATAAAAACAAATTAACTGATGCCAATGACTGACAGCAGCTAAAAGATCTTCCGTCTTAAATATGTCTACTTCGGTACCATGTGAAGTACTGAAAGATGTAACAGTCAAATTGTGTTAATGTTCAAATTAAAAAAATCTCAACTCCTAAAGTATGCTAATGAAAAACAACTGAATACCAGAAATACTTATGACTAGCTGTAGAAGGGAGGTTTAAATAAGAAAAGGAAATTATAATGCAGATCAGAAATAGTGATTAGATTCTCTGAATTTTGTTTTATTTATTTATAAGAATTAAACACCTGTTTTTGTGGATTTTCTTGATTAGATTGTGGAGTTTTCAATTTTTAATGTGATTTACTCTGTGTGAATATATAAAACTTCAAATCGTTCATTCTTGAGCTTTTCATGTAATACRTAGAAATTTATAGATGTTCTCTGTGAAAACTGCAACTTTGTGGCCAGCTCAGGTAGACCTCCATGATATATCCTGTATTTCTCAGATGCAAGAAATTATCACTAAAACTTGTTACTATGAAACAAAATATTTTCATTTAGTTGAGATTTCAGCCACCTTCCTGTTCAAACTTAAGGGTAGGTCAATATACATCACCATTTAAACTCATTCTCTCTTTATATGCTAATTGGGTCACATGAAAGAAACTAACGTAACAAGGTAAAACAAGGCTGAATTTAGAATAATATACTTCAGTTATAAACATGTGAAAATACTGGAAATCCTAAACAACTCTGTCCTCTGGCCCCTCACAGTCTTTTACTGGGCTCAAGTATGGTGACTGCTGACTCCATGTAGTGTAATCATTGCTCCATTCCTTTTCTGTATCCATAGTATGTTTCAATGCAGGAGGAGCTAGATGAGATTTGGAGTTAATCACTGAAAAACAATTCATACCCAGCCTATATCTACATTAACTTTGATAGGTCTCTAACATTTCATAATGATTTCATGAAATTTGCTGCCAGCACTGGAATGTACAAGATTCCTACAAGTAGGAGGCCGGCTGGTGAGTCTGTGAAATTTGACAGCGTTGCATGCAGATGCTTGTTTCCATCCTGCAGCTGCAGGTTGCAGTAGCACAGACATGTTCTTACCTCCTGACACAATAAACACAAGGATCAGTGAAGCAGACCGAGTTGTACCGTGTAGGGATGATGCGCTGGCTGCTTTCCCTAGCTCCCTACTGCTCAAGAAAAGGATACTCGGCTCTGATCTGGTTCTCCTGCTCATGTTTAATCATGGACTCCCATGTGACCATGCACATCATGGCAATGACTCTGGACCTGCATTTTTATTCTGGTTACTAGTCCTGATTAGCATCCTACAGCTGCACAAATGGTAATCCRGGCACTGGCTCCAAAGTTCAAGGCCAGCACCCACACTCATGCTGGTTATGCTTAAGCGTATTAAAAGCATGCTACTATGGGATAAAATGGGCCTCAGAAACAAAGTACCTCCTTTCAAAAAACAAACAAACAAACAAAAACTCTTCAGTAAGCAGGTTTTAATTATTTTGTAGCTTTTATACCATCCTGAATTGCATTTTCATTCTGATCAAGACTATTGTAATACAAGCAGAAACAGATGGAGTTTTGGTGGTGATCCAGACTGCAGATGTAGTCAAAGGCCATCTCTGCCTTGCATCATGGAGGCATTTAGCCTAACCAGATTGTGTGGTGAATTGTTTTACCCAAAATGCAGTGGCTTGATTCTCAGATGGTAACAATCCCCCTTCTGTCCCAAGAGTTGTCTGTCTAGTCCCAAGGATTAGTCATCTCTGCACTCTCACGCTCTGTTCTGATGAGTCAAAAATCCACAAAAGTTTGTGCCACTTCCTCCTCCTCCTTTCTGACAGCATACACCAATTACCTCCTGGGTCTTAACTGAAGATAATTCTTGCTTCCTTTGCAGGCTTTGGTGTCGAGGATTCGGTAAAATGTATAATTATGCCCTAAATAAACATATAATGAACATAAAGCATATTCAARATTGAAATGGAAACTCAAGTAAAAACTCAAATAGCATTTTAATAATCAATTTTATTCTGATTAAGAAAAGGGATGACAGACTATCTGTTCCATTTAGAATAACCAGTTCTCCTAGTTGCCTTTTGTCTCATTTGCAGTTCTTCTTTCTTGGTTTAGTGGTTTCAAATTTACATGTTGCTTTTAACACAACACTATATATTCACTATATTATTTTATATATTTTATATATAGTATAAAATTCAGTTGTGTATTAAAAAGAGTTCACTGGATGACTGAGAGGCACTAGCTTCATGCTACCTCATTTCCAATAGTCATCACCTCTTCTTTCTCTATTCCTCTACGTTAGCAATTTTTGTAGTCCTTTCCAGTAGGTAGCTTCAAAAGATTAGAAATGTTTTTTCACTCTAAAGTAGTCAAATGGAAATATTGCCATTTAAAATGAATTGTGCATTCTCTGTCCAGAAACTGTGTCATACCACTTGAATTAATGGTGAAAAGTGGTTGCTGTGATTATCCTATGACTAACAAAAGAAGAAAAGAGAGAAAGAAAATTGCAGCAGTTACTCACTCAGGAGGAGAGGATCATTGGAATATACAGGGAGATGTAGCCACCTTTTACTTTACTGTAGCCCTGGTGCCAAAACATCAAGGGATAATAAACTATCAGCATTTAAGTAAAGTTGACAGATTATGCACTTTTGTTGGCACTCATACAGATGCTGCAGAGCAAGCAGATTGACCTGGGAAAAGAGCATCATCCAGTGTGTGTGTGGGGAAAGAGCATCCTGTGCAAAATTACGTGGGAATGGCAGTTTATTAGCTGCAGCATCAGAAAAGACAAAGGTGATATTTTTTCAACTTGGAGAAATATTAGATGTCAAAATACAAATATGAGGTTGGTCATTTACTGAAGCTAGGAATCTAGTTATTTTAAGAGTAAAACAGCAAGGCTTACTTGCTCAAAATATAACTAGGCAAAAGCTTCTGATTTCAGGACAAGAAGAAATAAATCCAGGTACTGTAGAGCTTTAAAACCGAAGAGACTGACAAATAACATTTCGTTTTTGAAATCTTTTTGATAACTTCAGTGGTTTGGGACTTACCTGGGAAGGTCCTATAGCTAACAAACGTTCACACCGTTTCATTTTAGGAGACATGTTTCTGTAATGCAGAACTATCCTAGATAAAGGAGAAAAAAAAAAAAAAAAAAAAAGCTGTTTTTTCCAGTGATAAAGTAGCAAAATGAAATATAGACGTTCGTGTGTGTGTGCGCACATGCGTTAACACAGACACACATATCCCAACTAAAAATAATCTGTTATGCAGCAGATGTTGCTACTGGAGAAATTATTCCATTACTCGTTTGTTACAAGGACTTATATTTTGAAAAAGTACATGTGGTTAGTAGTAATGTGCTGTTTTTAAATTAGCCTTTCTAGCATAGCTTTATCAGAGAAACAAAGGCAGATTTGGGCTTCTCCTCGCTACCCCACTAGCTTCCGCTCCTGTGTTTTTGGGCTTCTGTGTGTCCACCACCACCAATGTGGGCTGTAGTTCATGCAGCTCCATGTGCTGAGTGTCAAATGCTGCTCTTCTCAGCACCCTTTTCCCTTCCCCACCTTTCCTCCTGCCGACCTTCCCACCCGAATGGCTGTCCTGCTGCAGGTGATACTGTGGGAATGGTACCTTTTCACTTCTAATGTGGAAGATGCATGAAGCCAATCTGGCATGGATAAAGATGGGTTTCTTTTTCAGTCTTAGCAAGATAGCTTCTGTCCTATGGTAAATGCAGTATTTTTTTGTATCAAGCAACAAAATACTGCTGGTGTCAAAACTGTATAGAAACATGTAAGTGCTAAAGTGCATTAACAGTATAAATATCCAAATAAGGGCTGAGGAAGGGAGTTGAAGATAAACCTTTCTTTGCAAACCTATTATAGGAAAAAAACTTGCAGTTTTGAACTCTTGTAAGAATGGCTTAAACTAACCTATTCCATCTCCATTTTTTAACTCATTTAAAAATAAACAGAAATTAAATCCTTTAATTATGCTATTATTCAGTAACTTGCTTTGAGGAAATCTCATTCCCTAAAGTTATACAGAATGAATATCTGGGATTTTTATTAGAGTCAAAAAAGTAGTCAAACTTCGGGGATGGAAAAAGGTGACTACCGATAATAACCGTGTCTAGTTCCCTGTCAACACTCAGGTATTTCATCAGAAACTTGCTAGAGTTTTGTTAGGTCTAACTTTAAAAAACTCAATGGATCATTTTCCCTCATRGTCTTTTGAGGAAGAATTCCACACTGTAGAAAGTCTAACATACCCTTTTTGTCTAATGTCATTGAATACATGAACTATGGGCTATAAATATTTCCCGGCTTGAAAAGACTCTAAAACACTCCCACTGTTGTTATTCCACTCTTCATTCATTGTTAACTGAGCATTTTAAATGAGTTCAGTATTTTCTTTCRTGGTGATCTTTCCTGCTCCCTCACAATGTTTTTTGCAGTTCTTCCCAGTGCGTGGKTTTTTTTCCTCTGTATGTTACTTAGTTATTTAAATACATAATACAAATTTCCCTTAAAACTACTGAAAAAAAATCCACCATCACCCTTCTCTAGAATATCGACATTGGAATTATTTCTCTCAAGGCTGTTAATCAGAATAGAAATGCAGACTTGCATTCATTTACATGAAAATGATCGGGGGATGGAACGCCTCTCCTATGAAGAAAAGCTGAGAGAGTTGGGGTTATTCAGACTGGAGAAGAGAAGGCTTCGGGGAGACCTTATTGCAGCCTWTCAGTACTTAAAGGGGGCTTGTAAGAAAGATGGGGACAAACTTTTTAGCAGGGCCCGTTGCGACAGGACAAGGGGTAATGGTTTTAAACTAAAAGAGGGTAGATTTAGACTAGATAGAAGGAAGAAATTTTTTATGCTGAGGGTGGTGAAACACTGGCACAGGTTGCCCAGAGGGGTGGTAGATGCCCCATCCCTGGAGACATTCAAGGTCAGGTTGGACGGGGCTCTGAGCAACCTGATCTAGTTGAAGATGTCCCTGCCCATGGCAGGGGGGTTGGACTAGATGACCTTTAAAGGTCCCTTCCAACCCAAGCTATTCCATGATATACTGGTAAATGGGGGTGTTTGGAAGAAATTTTAAAAACTAATGAAGTATCACTGATCTGGTCCCTTCTAAATGGACATACCTTTCCTTTCATGTTTTTATTACATATTTATATAGTAACAATGCTTAGCGCTCAGCCCTGAAAATAGAGGCAATTTGGGGAAAATGTTTCCATTGTTAGTTTTCCAAATAAAAATTGATAGTCATATTTCTACTTAGGTGTCAGTTGTCTGTCAGATTACCTCAGTGGTAACTGTGGTTTGGTACCGGTAGGAATGGTCTTCTGCACAGTACCATTGAGACCAATCTGGTTTCATTTCAGTGGATTTTGATTCTCCACCTAGCTCCTTTCTTGCTAATATGTCTATATCTTCTTTACCTGTTTTATTCCTTAGAGAAGAACAGCTTCTGTTTAAATATGTTTGTTTAGGTGAATTGTTACCCATATGAGATCTTAGTTTCCTTGTTTCCGTTAACCCTTCTTCCTGACTTAAACACATTGTAGATATGTGTTTGCTGCCTGTTAGATCCAGATGACAGAGACTGTGAAACTTAATTTCTTAACGAAGACCACGACATTCAAAGTCAGATTCTCTAATTGCRCGAGTATTTGTTTAGAGACAATGAAAATGGGACTGCATCACAAGGGCAAACTTGAAACATATGTGTGTGCATCAACTTCATAGCATGAACCATCTGAGAACAATCCCAATGATGGTTCGTGTTCAGATTTTATATCCTGAAAATCATTATAAATACTCCTGTGAGATTATTTTGTGGAACTGTAAAGCAAGCCTTGCCTTTAGGGATACTTATTTATGTTTGTGAGCGTGTGTGTCGTGTATCTTAATTTGTGTATATAGACATAATTGAGTAAAGACTTTTGAATCAGAACTTGAATAATTCTGCAGTCACCACCTTTCTCRTGGAAGTGAATTTTATACTGTAACTCTGCCTCTCACATGTGAAACTTCTTTCTTTCATGGCTGTAACTAATTTTTGTAGGTAATTGTGGAAAGAGGAACTGGGGCTGCTTGAAGCTTTGGAGATATCGGGTATTAAGAAATCTTGAACTAAATATTGTTAGAGTAAGCGCTTCTTGTGTAGTTGCACAGTGCCTTGCCTTGCTGAAAGGGCCAAGTTTTTTAGTGCTTGTTCATATTACCTTTTTGCTGCAGTGCTCTATATAGTTAAGCTTTAGTACAGTCTTCACTCTGAGTGAGAGAGAAAATGGATGGGTTTTGTTACTGTTCCTATTTGGCCACGAAGTAATAGGAGAGCGCGCAAAGGGGCCCTCCAGTTATTAGATCTTTCTGTTGCTTTCTGATAGATACTCTGAGTAACGGTGGTAAGTTCTGAAAGCTCATTTTATCTCTACTTTCATCTCACCTTGGTCCACCTAGGCAGCAGTTATTTAATTCAAGAACCAATTTTGACTTAATATTGGGGAAAAACTTAAAGGATTATATGTGCTCTTTACCCAATAGAGAGCTGCTGGGCTAGGCATTGACTGAGCATTGCTGTTGCTCCAGTCTCACCAAATCTATCAGTTGCTTCCCAATTGCTAATAGTCTGAAACAAAGAACAGTAAATTGCTTTTGTTTCTCTCACCATTTCTTGGTATTGCAACAGGAATGATTTATGAACCACAGTGTATAACGCTATGGAGCAAATACCTGCAGAAGAGTCCTGTTGTTGTTGTTGTTGTTGTTGTTGTTTCTTTGGCCTGTGTTAAGGCAATGGTGATGCTGCTATAGTCAGGGTTTATCCTGCCCGTCCTGGTAATGCATAACTCTGGGTGAATCAAACTAACAGTGGTATTGCTCTTTTTTTACTATTATTTCTGCATTAAATACTTCAAATAAGTAACAAACAGAATGATCAGGAGTGGTAAAAGTGAAGGCCTTTTGGTTCAGTAGAATTGCAACATAAAATATGAYATCAAAGAATATGAAAATTAAGTTTTGAATGAAGACAATAAAATATACCTTTCTCTCCAACTTCAAAAAAATTAAACAAAGACAACAATTGGAATAAGGAGAACAGAGTGGAAAGAATCCCAGTACCACATAAAAAATCTAAAGTCTTATTAGAAACAAAGGCTGTCATTTTTATCACTCCTGCCATCTTTTTACCAAATATTTTAGTATTTTAGCTTATGCCACCATCTACTGGATACCAGATGAAAGTGGTCAGCTCAGTCTCCTGCAGATTCACTACTAAAGCTTAAAAATCTTTTAAGAAATGCTACAATGTCCATAAGGTTTTCACATAGATGTCTGCTCTTGACCTGTGCTTTAGGGATAGATTTTTAAAATGTCATTTTGCATCGGCATAAAAGTGAAAATTGGATATTGTGGTAAAAATTGTTCCTCAGTCAGGCAGATGCTTTTGAAAACTTCAGCCACTAATATTTCCATATGCACYTTGGAAGCTGGCAATCGTTGCTAGAAACTTTGATGGAAATGTTAAAAGTTTTAATTAATGTCCTGAGTGTGTATTGCAGGTTCACTGTGGCACTTACTCAGTTGATAATTCATAGAATTATTATTCCTTGGCATGAATTCACACACTGCACGTGCCACATCTAAAGATGTGTTAACAATCTATTTTACCCTTACCTTCTGTTTTTTCAATAAATTGAAATAGAGAAGTGCCAAAACGTATATCTTAAAATGCCAAGCCTTTAGACAAATTTCTGCAGAATTTACAATCACTTACTATGAATTTGTGGTCTTGGCAAGCATTTTCACTCACTGCCTATGAGAAATTGGATGATACAGTACTGAGTTCTGCATGACTGGGGAGGGAATTAGATAATTCTGCTGATGTATGGATGTATTTCTTGTGAGCTCTGAAGCTTACACACACACACTCCCCCCCACAAAGCAAATATAAGTGCCTGTGATGTGATATCACTTCATCCTTTTGACCGGTTACCTAGAGAGACTTCCCCAGCTCTGGCTGTTACTGCCTTTCCTTTTCCTCCCTCTTCCAGAGACAGACTTTCCTTTCCAGAAGGAGAAGAAGAATGAAACCAGTAATCAGCCTTCTGGAAAATCTCCACCAGCAAAGCAGTTTGTCACTTTAAAATGTTGGCCAGAATAAGGTAGGAATTGTGGCAGGAATTTCTCTGTAAAAATTGCCATCCTGCCCTACCTTTTCATGGGTTCAGCATGATCAGAGGATATTCTTTCCCCAGGCACTAGTCCTGGGTACTATTTCTCTCTGTGCAAAACCTGGGACATTTCTCCTGTAGGCTCTGATACTCCTGAAGGCTCAGAGTTTAAGCACTAGGCTTGAGTTTGAAACAAATCCTTCCTTTTGCTTGGGAGGATGCCAGCCACTTCACAGCACTCATTTGAGTTCAAGAGTGGGTTAAATTGTCACCATAGACAGAACCACTCTGACTTCAGAAGACCCCCTTGAACTTAAGTCAGTAATTCATTAAAGGAAATGGAAGCCTTTATTACAGACTTTAATTTCCATATTGCTAAAACCACAAATGAGTATGTGAGAGTCCATTCACTACTATGCATGAGTAGCTCATTCGCCTCTCTCAGCTCCATCCCTTGGCCTGTGCCCTGGCAATTTATAAAGTGACGGCAATGCACAAGCCTGTTATCACTGTGGCAGACTCCCCATAATAGTTTCTATAGTGATAACTTCAGGGCTCCATGGTAATGGACACAGCCAATTAAGTTCCTGTCTATCCTTTCTCCTTGCATAGCTTTACTAATGCCAAAAATAATGTCAGTAGGAAAATCTTCTGTTTTGTYCCTCTAGCCTAGAAACAGTAGATAAGCATAAAATCTAAGCCAAACATTACATCTCCGGAGATTTCACATATGACTAATTACAATTTGGAAGCACATATGCTTTTAATTAAGCACTATTTTTTAACAGACAGAAAATACTAAGGGCTGCAGTGGTGAGTACCCTTAGGATGTCAGGCTGTGAATTTGACTCTAGAAGTTGATCTGATAAGAAGGGGGGGAGTATTTCCTGCATGCTTTTTGCAGGCTTTGCTGAGAGAAAATAATCTGGTGTCAGGTGTTTTAAAGGACTGGAGGATATTCCTGTAGTCACACACCTCACTAGCAATTTGTCCTATGGTGAATCATGAAGATTTGGCATGATAATATCCTATCCAGCAGCAATTTTGAGATTTTGCAGTAGGAAATCAAACCAGTCTGATGCTGAGCCAGATTTGTAGCTAAATTGTTATTCCTTGTGATAACTGCTATTGCTTCCTATTTGTCATTGCACCGGGCTTGCACATGCATCACTCTGACAGGTACTCTTTATGGCAGCGTTTCTGGAACTAGGTCAAGGAGGTTGATGGGTAATTTGTGCTTGGAAGACCAGAAAGCATGATAATGGGAAGGGAGGTGATTTTGAGTGGTTCTGTCCAACAGTTCATTGATCTACTGGTGTGGATTATGATACAGCATTTTCACTGGCACAAAGCTGCCAGCCCCACGTACAGTGTTTTGGTTTGGTTTGGTTTTTTGTTTGGTTGGGTTTTTGTTTTGTTTTTTGTTTTTTGTTTTCCAGAAAAAGGACTGTTCACTGATTCATGGCACGAAAATAATGTCCTTTTTTTTTTTTTTTTTTTTTAAAAAAAACTTTCCTTCTAAGAAAATGAAATATAGAATATAGAAGATTGTGGGTTTTTTCAATCACTAGGTTAAGTCCAAGGATATTTTCTGAAAAAGTCATCAAGATATACTGAAAAAGGAATCTTGCTTCACTACTATCAATTTAAGCATTCATTATGGCTACAATAAAAATAGAGATATCACAGAGTACATGGAAATAGCGTTAATGACCCTTGACAGGAAACTGCACTGTAAAGTTGATCAGGATGTGAGAGTGATTTGCATATAACTGACAGTCAATAATAAGATAATTGTTCACTAGTAATTTTGGAATTAAATTAGTAGTATTCACACAATTAAAACTTTAAGTATGCAGTTGATTAAGTAGGGTCAGTCTGCAAAGCCCTTCTGTTTAAAAGGATCAAATTTGAAGAATGAAGTCTTTCATCAAATGGTTAGTTGGATCATTTGGAATGGCAGCACAGTTGACTGAAATTTGCAGTTATAAGCAATGAAAGGTGTGAGAGGTTTAAAAGCTGATAGATACTCTTCAAACATTGCCTTGCCTATAGGACTGCCCAGTGACCAGTTATGCTGGCTTTGTTTACATAATAGCTTAATTTGCTGTCATCTTGGCCTTAATCCCGATGAAGCCTTGGGTAAATACATATGGCTGTCCTAAAACTTCAGTAATTGATCTTCAGCCCTCAGGGAAGACAGTCAGGGTATCCTGCAGTTAAATGATATGAACCTAAAAGAAGACATTATTTACATCCTATGCAGAAGCATAATCTGATCGTGCTTATTCATGGGAAAGTCAATGAAGCAGAAATTCACTGGTCTGTCACTTCCCACAGGGCTGGGCATCAACACAGGCAGCGAGTTTAACTGCTTGCAAAAAACTCCTGTCCTTTTCTATTTCCTTTTCTCAGATTATAGCATAGGCTGTGAATTAAAAATGTTATAGGTCAGAAGGTGATCTTATGTGTGGACTAATATCTTGTACTGAGAATGATTAAAATTCAGAATGGTTCTTGAAGATAAAAGTAGCAAATACTAATTTTTTGGTGTCCACAGCTGGCTTTTTAATTTTGTTTTCTTTCATTGGCTGTTACTGACATGAAGACATTTACCAAGCAAGTTAGGCAAACAACCTTGAAATGCTGCTAGTGAATTTCTAAATACATAAAGAATGTGATCAAAACTGTGCTATAAGTATAAAGAAACATTCCATCAAGATTTTGTTTTGTCTTTTATACTGCATTTTTGCTCATGGGGAAACTCTAGACAGAAGAAAAGCACAAAATCCTCAGAGAGGCTCACAGCATGTAGGAATAGATTGCTTAGCGGAGCAGAACYAGAATTTGTTCAGTTGTTGTCATGTGTCATCCCTCTGTGGGAGCCTCAGAGTTCAGGCATGCTCCTCAGCTCCATTGCAACATGCCAAAAGGCGACAGGGCGTTTGCTGAAGATGCTTATTCCTCTTTGGAGCCCTTTGATACATGTTGCCCCAATGGCCTTTGCAAATCTTCTGGAAGCATGTCTTGTTTTACCCAGTATGCGGTTTTTAAAAACGTAAACCTAGAAACCTGTTAGGCAGTCCTATAACCAGGTTTTAAGGATGCCCGCCTCTGTAAGAATCGAGTACCTTATTGCATGCTAGAATAATTCATGCTCATCTCTATCACCTGACAAGTTTTAAGGCTGAAGGTATAGATTTATTTAAAATGGGAGTTTGCAATAATGAAACAACATTACAGAAGAGAAATGCGTTAACAGGCTAGACTTAAAGACCCTCTGTGGCCAGTTTCACATCTCAGTTTATTTGCACTTACCTTACTGCAGGTTAAACTAAAATCTCCTCTCAGATTTCTAGCGTTCAAAGTAGCTACTGCTTCCTTCTTCCACAGAAAAGCAAAGAAAGGTGTGTGGAGCAAAAGCAATGACCCTTCTTTGAAGCTGCTCTGACCTGGAATGCACCAGTCTCTCTTACTTCCCAACTACATAAGCTTCTTCCCTCTTTCGTCCAGATCTCTGTCTCAGGAAGGAGTCATGTACTTCCCCTGTCTTCTAGGAGGTCTTTGATTACCATGTCAGTGCATGGCTTGCTTAACATATCCAGGTTCTAGGAAGGTGGTTTGGGGTTTTGTTTTGGTTTTTTTTGTTTTTGTTTTTGTTTTTGTTTTTTTTTCTTCTCTTTTATAGGTTTTCAGAAATACATTGGTAGAACTTCATAGTAATACCATCCTACTGAATTCTTCTCAGTATCATACAAAGATCAAAGATGAGATCATAAATGTTGAAATTTTTATTATGAGAGATGTCCTTTCCTCTACATGCTTAATGTTTAATTTTCAATATTAATATAAACTTCTCCACTTAATCAACAGGAGTTCAAGATTCATGGTTGTCCTACTAGCAGAATCACTATTCCCCAAAAGAAAAGCTTCAGAAATTACTATGAAGGAAATGAAGGGCATATTCTGAATAAGGTAAGTGGAATGAATGAACCTCTTTCAAACTTTGGTGATCAGAAACCATTTTATTATATCTAAGACATATAGTATAATGCATGTCAGAACAGAACATAAATTCCTTTGACATAAAATTATAGTGTTTAATGAAAACAAGCTATAGATGGATGGAAACTTCTACTGAATGCTCTGTCAATCCCTTGCCATTCTGAGAATAGTTGGCAACAATAAATATGGAGAAAAAGTGAAGATCTTTCTACTCAATTTTACACATCATTTACTGTACCTGTACTGATTTCCTTTTAAAAATGGACATTTTCCAATGTCACATGCAGTATTTTGGAGGAAAAGTTAGTCTGTAAGTTGTTGGAGCTGTTCAAAGTGAGCAACTGGATCAATACTAAATCAATAGGCTATCTTCTCCAATACAGTTATATACTTTTTTAATGAGAATTGATATAATTTAGTTTCAACTATACTATTTTTTACAGGACACATATGGAAACTTCCTGTTTCATAAGTAACTCAATAAATAGACTTAATTTTATTTGTTAAATAGAGAAAGATTTACCAGCGAGAGAGAGCTTGTGCCCAACATGGCTTATACTGGGCTGTAACAGTGAACCAGCAAGGCAAAATAAGTACGCTATACTGAAATGCCAGGTAGTTTTTGAGTACATAAAGTACATTTTGTGTGTGTCTGTTAAATCCTGCTTTAATAGGCAAAATCTTAAGTCACTCTCACTCCCTGTTATAGCTACTAGTATGGTAGCCACCTACTAGTTCTGCGAGTGCTTGAGGTATATTCCTAAATATAATTCCCTATTTGTAGCATAGCTGATTGAATACTGTTATGTGAGAAGGAAAGACAAAAGTCTGACTTTGTATGCCTGCATTTTTTCAGGGACACAAAATTGCATATACAGTGAGTATATTCTATTTTTCACATAGACTGGGTAGGCTGAGGACTTAAAGACAACATTTTTATAAAGCAGCTACACACATTTCATTACTTCTAAAACTAGACATTTTGACAATTTTAATATTGGAATCATCTCGATTTTTAACTTTTTATTTCTTAGGGTCAAAATATCAGAAAAAAGTGAAAGTTTTTGGGGGAAGTCCGTTTTAATCTGGATACAGACGGGTCACACCTATGTGCTTGAGCATGTTAGTTTTCATAGAACTGCTTGAAGCTTTTATGAAATGTTGATGTTTGTACTTCAACTCACTTCATATAATTTTATTCTTCTAAAAATTCCAGCAATGCCAACTTTATATGCATGTCAGTACATACTTTATGAAATTGTTGAGCCGCCTTGTGATTCTGAACTTGAGATAAATCCTCTGCCATGTCTGTCTTTGTGTAGAGACATGTGGGTCAATAATTAATGAAAAAAAAATAAAACTACGACTGACAGGTGGGCTTTGAAAAGCAACCTTTGAGATAAATATAAACTTCAGTAGATCTCTCACCATTGATTCATAGAGTCTTTGTTAGCATCAAAAACATTTGCTTGAA
This sequence comes from Phoebastria nigripes, assembly GCA_035582835.1. Taxonomy (NCBI): domain Eukaryota; kingdom Metazoa; phylum Chordata; class Aves; order Procellariiformes; family Diomedeidae; genus Phoebastria; species Phoebastria nigripes. The sequence goes on along the minus strand of JAYKAV010002109.1, from coordinate 3,417,265 downwards.
GCCCTAGAGAATTTCTTACACCTTGGCTTTGACAGGTTAGAAAATATATTTACATATAACATTTATTTGACGCTTTAGAAAGCTGAGAAAGATAAAACGTTATGTTGGATTTAGTTTACTTTCTGTTTGTGATTAGATTTTAATTTCTGTAGTATGTGTTTGGGGAGCAGGGAGAGGAAAGTTCAGGGATTTTTTTTATAGTTATTCATTTCTTCACAATGTCCTCCTTTTAAAAATGATAGTGCAACTACAATTTAGGCTTCTCAAAAATATTTTAGAAAAAAATAAAGGRTTACTGAATTACCTTACCATTTAATGACTAGAGTATGTTAATATATCACAATCTAGAATTTAAGTCACGACAAAACACTTTGAACATTTTGAGAGCAGAACTGACTTTAGGTCCTCTCTCTGTCCAGATCATCCCTCTAGTAACCAACACACCTGCTACAGACACAGATCTACTATGGAGGTTTCTTCTATCTTATCCACTGTAACATTCAGTTGTTTCACCACTCAGAATTTTCTTATATTTTCTCCTTCCACTCTTTTTTTTCTCTTCTTTATTCTGTATGATTTTGCAAGTGAATAACTTTGAAAGCTGAAAAAATTACTATTTTTCTTGCTTCAATAAGTTTAATTTAAGGTTGTTGGGTTATTTTTGAAAAATGAAAAAAATGCATATGAAAATTTGTTCATATGAATGTTTGCAAAATACTGAATGAATTAATGACAGATTTTAATTCACACATTACATTTACACATCATATTTACAGCATAAGACTCTTGGGTAGAAAATATTGCATGACACCCATCTGATTTTGTTCATCAATCTGTGTTCATAATGCCTGTCAATACCAAGATTTTTGGTTGATTTATGTTCCTAAGAAAGGAACAGTGTAACTGAATCATAGTTTTGCCTTTCATAGCAACATCTATATTGAAATTTAAAGCAGCTTATTCAGTTTCATTAAAGCAGAATTCTCAATGTGCAGTTCAACAAAGGACTGAAACAGAAATTTCAAAGCATGGTCATTTCTGTGACTTTACAAAAATCTACCATGAACTAAGAAAGCATTAGCCGAGCACTCAAATTTTGACTGCATTGTAATTTATGCCAAGAGAAGGTCTGCATTAGCATCAGTGAGCTACTGCTAAGTGCTAAGGTCAGTTGTGCATTTCATACTTCAGCTGCAGAGGAAGAATTTTATTGCTTTTCATAGTCATGGTGCAGTGAAAAAGGTGCTTTATGATGCCACAGACAATTAATTGAGGTACATTACCTAGAAACTAAAAAGGTCACACGTGGAACATAATTGACACCTCATAACCCCTATTAATGATTACAGAAATGCAAATTAGTACTTTTCAGTTTCCAACGAGTAGCATAACTCTTCTCCAGCTTTGAATTATGTTTCCATTTGCTTACAATCTTTACTCTTTAAAATGTTTAATTTACCTTTTTTTTTTAAAAGTAACCTCAGTCTACATTAAAAAATATACATTCTATAAATTATACTATTCATAAAACATCTATTAAGCTGCAATTATATTTCTGTGTAATAGGCATAGAGTAAGAGAAAGAACTGGTACAAATATACGAATAACAATTAATGCTTCAGTCACTCCCCTTTAAGGCTACGTGTGCTAATACATTTTCTGTTTCATGGGATTTCAGAAAAATATTTGCCCTTCCTTGTGAAGACAAACTTGAAAACCTAACAGAATTTCAGGTACTGAAGAATAAATTATAGGTTTATTTAAAAGCTGTTGTGATCTTGTGATTGTTGTTGTGTACAGAAGGAGCAATCCTAATACAGAAGGATGGGGAGGCATTAAGTGTTAGCTACTAAACTTGCTCCAATCTTTCTGTCCAGTTACGTATGCCCACTTATAAGGTTAGTACATCAGAGGTCAGATCCTACTGATTTTACTGTAACTAATGTTACAGCTTATTGGTACTTTCTGGCGCTTGCATTAAAACTTGTAGCATCACAGCATGACATCATGATATGACATCACTGAACTGTGAGACTTCCTTTCCTTGTAGGCTGTAATGTTTTTAATGCTGATCAAGACGAAAGAAACATTTGGTGGAGTGTGAAAATTCTTTAAAATAGGATTTTTTTTTTTTTTTTTTAAATGTCTTGATGTAGTTCAGTCTGAAACTTAGATACTCTGCTGCTTTTCTGAATTTAAGACTCTGAAAGAGTATGATTAGAGCACTTTGCTTTTACCTTTGAGCAAGGAGCTATAGCTCCTTGCCAGCCCTATGAAATTTCCAGATAAGTATATTGGTCTTTAAAGTCCAGAACTTCTTGTATGCTTTCCAAGTATGCACAAAGACAGCAGGTTTTGTACCAATAAAAAAAAAAAAAAAAAAAAGCTTTCATGTCCAATGCAAGAATTGTTCTGAAAAAACAATAATGCAATAACGGAACACTTCATGTCATAGACTCTCAAAGTAGACCTAACTTTGAAATTAGATCAGGTTGCTCAGGAACATGGCCATACAACACAGAAGTTTTTTCATATGTATTTCAGACAGAATGGTCAAGCACTGGAACAGGTTGCCCAGAGTGGCTGTGCCATCTCCATCCTTGCAGATATTCAAAACCTGACTGGACACAGCAACCTGCTCTAGTTGACCCCACTTCGAGCAGGGCAGCAAACTCCAAAGGTCTCTTCCAACCTCAGCAGTTCTGTGATTTCCCCCCGCCTCTCTATTCCTGGACAGCCTGCATAAGACACATCACCTTTCTTACTGTTTGTTTCATTGATTATACAAACCTGTATCTGCCACTAATTGGTGCTAGCTAACAAATTAAGGTTTCAGTATGCCTTGGGCCAGCTTTATCTGACGTGTCTTTGTGTCTTTCATAGAGAGAACAGGTTTGGCTCCTTTCCTTCTGCATTCCCACTGATGTCATTAGATTGCAGCAGACCTAAATGTAGTCCCCAAGCACCTTCGTTATGGGCCTGTTGGCGCTGCAGACGTAGTAAAACAAATGTAAAGACCAATGTGGCCTTTCTTGAACTTTCTCAATTTTTCCCAAGAGCCTCTAAGCACTGATCATCCACATCCAGTTCTCCATCCTGATCTGCACTATCAGTAATTAAAGGCTATGGATTATAGACTCCCCAAATTATTCACAGAATTTAAAAAGACAAGTATTTTTTAAGTACTGCTTATGTCTGTGTATTGAAGCACACTTAACTGTTTCAGAGCAGTGGTTTGCTGGTCTCACACAGGGTATGTAGTCTTTGTTCTGCAAAGAGGCTCATTACACCAAGCCTTCAGCTGTTGTGAACTGATATAGCTACACTCAGCCTGAATAACCAACAGTGCTGAGAAACTCCCTAATTGTGACTGTAAAGATAATCTTTAGCAGTATCTGACCTTTTCAAATTTTTACCTTGCAGAAGTGTTTTAGAATGAAACCATTGATTTATTTGCTTTTCCCAGATGATTGGTATGTTGATTTATAAAGTCATCTGATGGAAGAATTTTTTCTAGGGATGTCTAAAACACAGGATTGTGCTAGAAACAATTTATTTTTTTGAGCTTTAAAAATTGCATGTATTTTTAACAGTTTAAAGCAGGTAGCCATCTTATTATAGAGTTTTTAGCTCTCCTTAGTAGCTCTCTATCTTATGATGCAGTCTGAATGTTGAAGATGAATGGTGCAGAACCCTCACCCCGATCGTTGGTAAATAGCGCAGAACACCACCATGCCTCATTTCCCATTTGATTCATTGTGTTGTTTTTTCCCCCTTATTTAGAAGTCATGAAAACATCTCCTTTTGTCTCTTCCTTCTGTTTAAGACCATAAAGACTGTATGCTTGTACTGTACAATGTAAGAGCATAGTGGTGATGAAGACAACTAAAGAATTTCCCTAAAAGAATTTGGTTTTTGCAGTCCTGAAGTTCCTACTGTTTTGTGGCACTAATCATTATTCTTTTCTCTTTTCAAAACAAAAGGCTACTGAAGTCCAGTGGCCATTCTAGCTCTTAACAGGTATAAAAATAAATAAATAAATAAATAGCATGCTTAGAATCATCGCCCAGTGTCATAGTAATACTTTTCCTATTAACAGGTAACTGAGAAGTAATTTCATTTAGTAAATATGACAAAGATGTCATGACAGTTTGAATTTAGTCAGTTATATCATTGTTATCCAGTTACTGGAAGTCAGTCCAAATAAATAAATATGCAGTAGAAAGAACCACTTTTTCTTAAAACTGTTATGCATTTCAGTATCCTAATTAGCATATCAAGTTTTAATATGAGTTATCTTTCCAACCAAATCCCTTTCCTCGTTAGCATTTTGAGTCAATGGTCACCCCTTCCCTCCCCCAAAGAAATAGGAGTCCACTGTAAAATTACCATACACAGACAGTACTTCCCTTTTGTAAGAGCTGTATGCATCTATTTTTTTCTCAGTAATATCATTTCCTGCTGTTAAATCTGTTACTATTGAGACACACAACAAGCTTTTAAACTTTTAAAAAACATAGAAGTAATGGATATGCAGTCAGGGATATGGTGTATCTTTGTTCCCTTCATTTAAAATGCTGCTTCAGACTTACTTTGTATTTTCTATATAATTCAAACCTCAGTTTCTCATGTGTTCAAATGCAGTTTTTTCCTCTCGCTTCCTTTATGCTATCAGCCAAACAGTCTGCTGTTTGTGGTATTTTTTTCAAGTCGAAATTAAATTATCGATATTGTCATTCAATACCATATTTAAAAATTGATTTTCTTTGTGAAAATAGCTTGGAGTGCCATTACAGATATACTGGCTAGACTGTGTGACTTTCTGAGATATCACCTGCGGGAGACTAAAAATAAAATTTGTCTGTACTGAATTACAAGACTATTGTGCATGCCACTAGACAGAGCTGAAATGCCAGGAGTTTCAAGTTGTAGGGAGTTTTAAAGATATAACGTTTAATGCAATACAAAGTTTTCCTAAGACTGAAATGCAAGCAAATCCCAAGGTTTTTTGAGAAGGGTTACAGCATATATTGAGTGTTTTCTTGCTTTTATTGAATGGTTTAAGTCATAGAGTTCATTATCTCAGCTTGAATGATTGATTATTCTAGTATTGTTTAATAAAAGATTAGAAGTCAAAAGGCATATCATATTTTTGTGTTTGTTGATCCTTCTCAAATAATTTGTTTGCTTGCTTGTTCTTGTTCGATCCTTGTTAGTTCTCCACAGTGAAAGACTGAGTTTCACTTTTCTGTTCCTTTGGCAGTCACAATTTCAGAGGCCCATAATCTTAATTTAGGAGTTTACACAGTTTTTTAAAACAGGTTTTATTCTCCCCACTGTTTTTTGGCTCTTGATATTGGTTAAAAAAGCAACGACTGATTGTGAGAAGTAATATACTTCTTTTAACCTCTAGTAATGCCCACTTGCTTCCTATGAAAACTGCAGAAGGAGAGAAATTCCTGAAATCAAAGAAAAGATCTTAATCAGAATACAAAAAAACTAACTTAAAAAAATCAGGGAACTGAACTATAGCATCTAATTATCAGTTTTTCAAGATTCAAAAATATATTTATATTTCCCTTCCACATCCATATGGAAAATATGACACTATATGTTTAGCTCAAATTCAATAGAGGAGGAGGAAATTATAGCAGAGAAATGTTGAGGGTATAAAATGCTGCACTAGTAAATAGAACAAAGAACAAACATTCATGGTAGAGTGTAAAATGTGCCAGGTAGTCACTGATACATACTGTAGTATGGATAGGTATGTATATACACATTATACCGGTAATTTATCACCTGGAGTGTATTTGTTTCAGTTCATTAATTTTGCTTTATTGGTTCCTCCCTTTTTCTTTCATTCAGCCTCATCTCACATATACATCATTATTTTCAGTAATATCTTTGCTGGTATGGGCTCTGATAAAAATAGTAGGTCTTTTAACACTGCTATTGGAAGAGTGTTTTTGTTGACTCAGTTTCTCATGTTTGGGAAGAAAGGCTGGCTAGGGGCAGAAAAGCTCATTGTGTTAACATACGCTCAATTTCCATGAGGCAAACTCTAGGAAATGCACCAAATACATGCAGTTTGGGTATGTACTTGGTACATGACCATTTTAAAGAAAGATGCTTTTCTTTAGTATTTGGTTTCTTTAGGTTTTAGTCTTTGGTTTCAGTTCAGTTAGAAGCTTCCATGTTGGTTGAGCTCTGCTTGTTTTGGTTTATGATTCAAAAGCACTGATATGAAACTAGTAAGTATCTCAAGTTTTCCGAAGTTAACGTGAAATTTCAGTAAAATACTAAATTTGCATGTCTTCATTTTGTAATGACAGAAATTAGACTAAAGAATTAGCCTGCACCCCGTGGAAGGACAACCAAAGGCCTCAATCGTCATGAAGTGGGTTCACAACCACGGAAACCAAACAAGCCTCTCCTATTCTTACCGGCTAATCTATACAGAAATAGGTAGATAACTCTTTTACAGAAGTAAAGATGACACATTTTAGTATTGGTTATAATTAACACCTCCAATCTACCCATATCTCAAACCTGGAAACATGAGCTGCATATCTACTTAGATATGGGAGCAGAGTTTTGGTCTGTAATCAATTCCAGCCATAGTAATAACAAGGTTACCTTCTTAGTGGGTTAGGTTTTGAAAAACTGAGGAATAAAATAAATAAATAAACAAATTCCTTATTTTACTACTGCAATGTCTAGTGATGGGACTGGCAGTAGGCTGCAAAAAGATAAAAATGTCACCACATTAGAATATGTGTCTGCCAGGTACTTTATTTTAAAATTAAGTTGTTGTTTTATGAAGTGCATCTGTACTTCTCATAAGTCATGAAACTTAGAAAATAAAATCCGTTTACCAAAAAGGTAAGGCACAGTATGATGTCTGTAATAGAGATTTATTTCTCCATGAACCGTAGAGCTTGAATTTATTTTACTTAACAGCAGTTTATAATAGAAGAGCAAATAAACTTTTAACAGTAGAAAAGAGAAACTTTTAATACAGTGCACAGAAAGTATATTTTAATTTGCAAATCACTTTCAGATTGTTGCAGTGACCCTTTAAGTCCTGATTCTAGCAATACGTAAGGTATAAAAAAGTGCTTTTAACTGTTGCTTTTAAGAAGTTATTTTCTGTTTCCCTTTGGAGGCATTACATCTATCACATTGCACTGTTGCTCATTCATTGTGCTCAAGTGCAGTATTTGATGTAGCTGATGTTGCATCGTCAAAATGTGCACCTGGGAAATAATAGGGAAAGATTTTGAATGCAGTATTTTATTACAGACTGGTTGGGGCAGGGGGGCATTGTTTTTTGTGGTGGTGGTGTGTTTTTTTTTTTTTCATTCTGATGTACTCAGCAGTTTCCTCTGGAAGCCTATAACTGGCATCTGAAAAACAAGAAGTTAGTTGCACGCTCAAATCAACAGCTTGTTACTTGTAATTATCAATCAATATCCAAGCACAATTCTACAAAATCCTGTGTTTATACCCTTACAAGTGTCTGTTCTCAAATGAGAATTTGAGAATAAAACATGTAACTGCAGTACATTTAGAAACAAATAGACAAGAGTTCGATTCCTAGTTAACTTTTTATCTTTCTTTAAAACATGCTCCATTGGTCAAGGCTGGATGTGAGATACTGTGGGGCTCATAAATTCTTCTCTTGTATGTCTGCTTACTTTAATGCCATTTTGCCAACCGTTTTGAGATGATATGAACGTGTACTACATGGAAAAAAGTGGGTTGCCTCAGTAGTTACTATGAGGGAAAATAAGTGATCAGACTACATAAAGACATTTCAAGATTGTTTCCCTGGGAAGATTTTGTTTTAAATAATAATTTAAAAAAAGTTATATAAATAAATTATGGGACTATAAACCTTTCAAGATAGTGACAATTATTGAATCAGTTTCCAAACAATATTCCAGAAATAACTGTAGCAAAAGTTTACTTTCATCTCTAGCTACAGTACATTTATGACAAGATGCCAACATATGTAGTGGAACTTGCATTATATCTGTCTCTTGAGGGCTGAACAAACTTGACAGTCCTGGGAGAATTATAAGGGCTTTATGATGACAACCTAGTGAAAAAAAAAAAAAAAAAAAAAAAAAAAAAAAAAAAAAAAAAAAAAAAAAAGGCTTGACTGTGAACAAAAGAGAACAAATACAAGGAGCTAACAGACGAATAAAGTATATGTAAAGTGAAATTCACAGAGGCTGAGGCTGATGTTTAAAATTTAAGAAAATTCTATTGCATTTTGGATTTTGTTGTTTTTTAACCAAGAATCAGTTAAGGCCCTTAAATCCTCTGTTGCTAAATGAAATAAAAACCTCTTGGCATTTACTCATATGAATTTTAACTCCATTGCTATGTCTGCATGCCAGATAATTGAAATATGAATATATATACAATTTTCATCTCTAAGATACCAAGTATAGAGTGAAACAGACTCCAAACACCACATTGCTTTCTGATCTGACAAAATTATTTAGTTGGCAGGAAGAAAACAGGAAAAACTCTGTAACTAATACTCTTGAATACTCTTGTAGCTTCATTGCTTCTGTTTTGCTTCATGGTCCTTTTACTTCAGTGTAGTAAATCATCAGATGAGATATATATATTGTATTTTATTGTACTTAAAAAGATGAAATGGAGTTTGAGAGGTTCCTCAGAGTTCTTCTAATCTATTCCCTCTAGTTTTCTTTTTGGTTTTTTCCCTACTCTTTAGTGTCTGTTTTGGCTCCTGACCTATTCTCTCCAATCTTTCTCATTTTTATAGAATATTGTTAATGAAGAGTGTACAATGTTGCTTGGGAAAAACATGCCACAATGATTTTTCTTTATTTTTAAAGTGTGTTTGATTCCATCTAGCAGCTGCAGGCCCTTTTTTTCACAAAAGAATCTGATTACTGAGTGTGATTAAAATGAATTTTTCTTTATATGGCAAACTGTTTTTCCCAACTGCGAATCTGACAAGCACATGTTTTTCTGAGTATCAGTGTAATACTTAAAGTTGTAAAGACACAATCATCACAAGACTTTTTATTTACTATTGTTCAATACAAACAGTGTAGAGTGAAAGAAACTAATGAGGTCTTTGATAATCAATTCTTATCAGAAATGTCTTGGGCAGAATGTGTTTTTTCAATTATCATCAGTTGTTCAGTAGCTGTACACATAAGCTTTTTTTCCATCTAGAAGTGCTGATTTTATCTTTATTTTAAGAAAGATTAACTTACATTTGAATGCTTGAAATTAAAACTGTTCCTACTTGGACTGCTTTCTTGACAACTGGCATTATTTTAGCTTGCTTGATTTTACATATAAGCACTGTCACCTAACTATTGAATTAAATCTTTCGAAGGAAAAACTCAAAGGTAGGAAAGTCTAGGCAAATGGCATGTAGAGGTTTGGGGAATTTGAGGGCAGGGTATTTGTTTTTAAGGAGTCTATGAGAACAGAAGAGTAGGTAATGGGTAGAATAACCTAGCCATTCTCTAGGGAAATGATGCTTCCAAATTTTGGAAGAAATTGGAAGAAAGGTCCTGGTTGGTGATGAGAGGGAGGAGGGCAGGGGGAGGGAGGGGAAGACAGCGACAGAGGCTGTTAATGTAAACAGTTGCATCCAGATATTAGCACTAGCTTTTAAAAGGGGCCAGTTGGAGACTGAGCCTTTTGGGAAGCTGAGGCATTGAATCCATTTGGATTTTTAGATCTCTTTCCATCTCTACTACTCGTACCTCAGAAATCAAGTCCTTTTGGGGTTTCTTTTGCCCCACAGTTGTAATTATTGAGGCAATGTTTTTGGGGGGATTGGGGGGTGTGGTGGTCCTAAAAAAGCAAAAGCAAACTTTGCCATATAATACTGGTGCTTCATAACAGATTATTAATACATTTATGGTGTTTTAACTTGCCTAGATAGAGCTTAGTCAAAAATCTCTGAGCTCGGACATATTGTGAATTGACAGGGCAAGTCAGTCAGTAATGAATAGTTATCCCTTTGATTAAAGTATGGCAGAGTAAAGGGTAGTTTTCAAGTGGTGTTATACTTCACTTTCCCCAACATTTTTTTTTTAAATTTTTATTTAGAGCTGTCTTACAAACGGTATAAATCTGATTGTAAACTGGTCTCTATTTTCTGAAAGAAATAATTCATAAGATGTATTTTTTTGTTGTACTTCAGAAMTTCTTTCTGAATTCCAGAAGTAATATCATTGAATTGTATATTAATTCTAGGTGATAGGGAGAAATAATCTGTATATATAAAAGCAAGTTGCAGCTCGGTAGTTTTACAGAGAACCGAGATGAGACGAGACTGTTGGAGAATCCCAGAAAAGTTGCATCCCAGATCTGGAAGCAGTCTCTCTGCTCACTGCTACAGAGGAGGGATGATGCCCTGCTTTATACCCTATACAAAGAAATGTTAGGATTATGTGAAGTTTCCGTATCTTTCACGTAAAGCACATTGTATTAATCTCTGTCCCCTTTTCATGACTCTTCTAATATGGAAAAAGGGGAAACAGAAGAAAAAACATTTTATGTTATGTTTATGGTCTTAACATCTTGGACTTGTCTTGCTTAGAAAACATGTCCCTTTTAGAAAAGGTAGAGATGTATGGGTTATAACCCCTCTCAGGGACTGCATCTTAAATGTGTCCGGGTTAAGTCAGGGAAAGGTGATGTGGGCTAGCTGGCTAGTTGATGTGGGTTAATGGACCAATTGGAAAATACTGGCTTCTCTTCCTCAGTCTGTCCATATATCATTGGCTTTTCATGTTGAGCTTTTGCAACTAAAGAAATGGTTTTCATGATTTGTGCTCAGCAAAAGAAAAAACAAGCAACTTTTTCAATGTGCCAAAACCACAGGACAGGCACAGGGCCAGCGATACCAACTGTTGCATTGGAAATATTTACGAAAGGTGCTTTGCTGTAACTTTTAAACTTCGATTCCAAAATTGCTCTTAAGAGGTCAGCAGTGTGTGTGTTTGTGTACGTGGTGAAAGTGTAGGAACGGAAGATGGCTTCACTAAAAAATGTAGTAGGCTCTTGAGATTATGAAATAGGGAAGAGTTTATTTACATTTAAAGGATAAATATTACTATAAGGTAACGTCATAGTCTCTTAATAAGAACCAGGATTCCCTAAAAATTGTCACATAGCACCATCTTCTGACCAAACCCTGTATTGCAAACTGTTAAGCCTAAACTGAATTCATGAGCAGCTATGGTCTCACTGTACACTCAAGCAATATGAGAAAACCTCGGTATTCAATACCTAACTTTTCAAGCACTAGATTATGAGCAAACTTGTATCCAATTTGCTGAGGAAGAGGACTCAGATTATTAAGAAGTGGGTCTGTGTTTAAGAGGTTCATGTCTTCCCTGACGGAAAAGTTCACCGACAAACATCAAGTAACTCTAAGGAAATTCACAATGAGAAAACCTGATGTAGAAAATGAAGTATGTGTGACCCTGTTGATAAAAAGATCTCATGTTACTGCACAGATTGAAGGAACGCTGACAAAGTTCCTGTGAGCTTTGAATGTAGGCTATTCAATCAATCCTTGGTTTCTGCAGTTCTAAGACATCTAGCACTGATCAGTTGAGATTGTGGTTTAGCAAAACTGTTTTATTCAAGAAATGAAAAATTATACTCTATTTTTGCCTATGTTATTTTTCTTCATGTTTTCTGCATTGCTCTTAATATCACAAAATGTTTTCTGGGCTATATATTTGGCAATACATTACAGGGATATTGCAATATTTTTGTAATAATCTATTTTGCAATAGAATAGAGAGATGCTTATGATGCTTTAAAGGCTGAAAATGATTGGCCAAAGGGTAGCGGTTTTATAAGTGCACACAAATTGAAGGGGTTATAGAAAACCAAAAGAAAAAAAAAAAAAAAAAAGAAAACTCGTACAAGGAAATTACCTCAGGTGGCCTCGTATACATAAAAACTGAAAACAATATGCAGACAAAATTGTAAAGTTCAAAAGAAAGGTATATTTCAGAAGAGAAAACCTCGTTGGAGACAAAAGGCTTACAAGTGTGTTTGATAATGTATGTATATATCAGTCATATAATCGTTCTGAAGGATGCTTCACTCTCAAAGGAAGAAGAACAGAGGACATTTCAGTTTCAGATGACAGCAGTTAAAGTCAGATGGTGTTCTGTTGATTGTTGTGACTTTTACTAGTTGTTGTAATTTACTGGAATTTACTCAGCTTCTGTTGTGAAATTTAATCAGGGAAAGGGACAGTCTCCTTTTGCCAAGTTTATCTATGGAGCAGAAGATAAAACAATAATCTGGTAACAGAACGTCAATGTGTCATCTGAAAATTCAAAGGCACTCTGATTTATTATTTCATCTATGTACCAAGGTTGGGTTTGTTGTTTTTTTTTCTTTTCTATATATTTTTCTGCCTACATTTAACAAAGAAGAGAATGTGAGAGGCTGCCTCTCCAATGGATCAGGGAATGCCACCTAAATTACAGACAAAAGAAGGGATAACAAAGAGTAAATATAAGATGGAGAAATCCTGCCTTGAAAAGCCAAAATTCTTACAGTCACCTAGACGGTATTTCGGTTTTGTATCCCATCTCACAGAGCTTGCCCAAAATTACCCTAGCCTTCATATCCACTCCCCATTCCTCAACACTTTTTGTAACTTCCAAAATGCAGAAATAATTTGGGCTAAACCTTGGAGTGTTTTCTTAACAATTCCTGTAAATTGAGACTTTTTTGGACATTGAGTTTGATTAAAACAGATTCATTCTCTCACCAAAAAGGACAAACAGAACTGAAAGTGTCTTGTATTAAACTTCCTGCTGGAGTAACATGCAAACACACTTTCACATATAGCTTTTCTATTATTAAGTATAAAATATTAATCTATACTTAAAATACCATATTGAAAAGATAATTCCCGGACAGTCTTTCCCAAATGAGTTGTCCAAGCAATAAGTGGCAGATATATTTTCTTCTTAGTCATGGCTTGTGAAAATCTTGATAACGTGAAGTTAGTGCCTTCCTCTTCTGTACACTCCATAAAAATTATTATTCATGTGCGAGAGARCAGAGTTTTAAGTTCTTTTTGCGTATGTAGAATTGTGATGCAGAAAAAAAGTCTTCAGGGATGTGGGCATAAGGAAGAGAAGGTGTGTAACCTTTAATRACTCTGTGTGTGAATGATGTAGCGGAGCTTTATTGAAGAGTAGGAATGGTTGAATGTAGCATTTTGTTGTCAGGTTCCTTTGGCAAGAGATGAGGTCAGCAGAGATCTTAAAGATAAAAAGAATATAGTTTTACTGTGAAAAAAGCAGACCATCTTTCTGAGGGTAAGTGGCAGTGAAAGGATTTCTGTTCTGATAAAATTTCCCCCTTTCCTTGTAAGAGGAGATCGGGAATAATAGGTGAGGCTTGAATATCAACTGTAGGTAGTCTTAGCGTACAACCTCTTAGAAATACTATGTCAGTCATGACTGTTATAGAAGTTCAGTTTAATCTCTCCAGCAATTAATTCTAATCAATAAAATGAAATTTTCCCATGGAAAGGACCCATGCTGAAAGTACAGATAAATTCATTGCAGTTTATTCAGCATGCAATTTTTATGATGTCCGGGGTCAAAGAAAATGAGCGAATTTCATTGCAGGATTTTGCTTTTGAGGAGTCAGATACTGAAGCCCAGGTATTTAGCAGGCATTTAGCATCCCATCTCTGAATGAGTCTAGGGTCAGGTGGGAAGCAAAAAAATTACATCATGTAATAACCATGTACAGAAATAGACATGTAGAAAGAGATAGGATTAGCCTTACATGACACTTCATTGATTCCCTTCGAGGAAATTACCCTGCCCGTTCCTTCCAGGCATGTGCAACCAATTGTCTCTTTTCATGTTAAAAGATTTATTTTCGCTCTTCAACCAATTCAGCATGTACTGTAGAAAAGCTGTTTTTGTAAGTTCCTCAACCAAGAAGGCAGAAAAAAGAGAAGGTGGCAGCATGAGCTAGTTGACTAGGTAGCTCAAATAAGCTTTGAATTTCTATGAATCTTGTAGGCTTAGTGGAGATACTGTCCAAAACAGACTAGCCTATTAAGTAATTTGGGTGTTGAAATAATTGGGCCTAAGTCATTCCCTTAGTGTATTTTTTCTACTATGGCATCAGGGAAATATTTTTTTTTTTTCTGTGACAATTGTAAATAGCTATAGTACTGCTTTCCTACCTTGTAGATGTGTTATGAAGATGAACGCTCCAGTAATGCAGTTACGTTACTGAAAGTAACATTGCTAAAGTAATGGAGGGGATTTTTCTGGAYTAGTTGTTTCTTATGCTCTTTGCCTAAACTGCTACTGGTAGATAGAGACATGATAGTAGTTAAGCTGAACCTTCAGTCTTTCCCAGGATTGATTTCATGGGGTAAGTGGTATCCCTGCTTCCCATCCCATTACGTTATATAAAATATCGTTGCTGGTCCAGTTCATGCAGAGATTATCACCCAGTCCAAAGAGGAAAAAGGTGATTTAAAGGCCAGGGCTTAAAAAGGAAGAAAACACAATGATTTGGGCAAAAAAGAAATAGCACGAATAATAATCATTCTGCCAGCGAGAGTCATGATAAAAAGCGCAGAGCAGTACGAGGTCAGAGATAAGAGAGGATGGCTCCCTTCCACACTTTGCAAGCGAGCCAGCTATGTGTGCAGCTGTCAGGGTACCTCATAAGCAAAGATGCCACATAACTATTGTACCTACTCATGTTTGGAGAAACAGAGGAAATGTGAAGGGATGACACCTCATCAGAGAATCTCTCTAGCGTTTCCTCTCACCTAATAATGTCTAAACATCTCCAAATTCTCTCTAGTTTGCTTTTCTTCTACCTTCCTGTTAGGTGTCCAATTTCCTTTTGCGAATTGCTAGTTTCCTTTCACATGAATTTTCACTGCTGTACAAGTAATATGGAAGAAAAAAAACTAAAACAAACTTTAGTACTAAAAACATTGAGGAACTGCTTTCTCTAGAAAATTCAGTTGTGCCATTTTATGGCTTAAATTCAAGTATCTGCTCAAATTTTATTTTGCTGTTTTCTAGCACTTAAGATTTTAATCTCGTAATAATTCTTGTCATCATTTCATCCTAAAATAGATTATTTTGCAATTAATTCAAGATGTGAGTGTGTAATATTGCTCTTATTCTTTACAAGTTGAAATGAACTTTCACATCAACAGCTCCAAACAGGGTCGCCAGCCTGTGCACAACCTGATTCCCAGCTGTACGGTTGCACATAAAAGTACTCAGTGTAAAGAAACAGATATTTCATCACTTTCGCTTTCCATGGCACCTTAATAGCAGACCTCTCAATACCTCCTCTTCAGACAGAGGTTGAAGTTCGAGTTTTCACTCAAGGAGAGGAAGATGCAGAATTAGTTCTCCACATGTGTTTTTTAAATCCATTCTTTCCCAAGCTGACACTTTAATTTATAAGGTCACATTCAGATTGCTCTCTGACTTTTCTCTGCGTCATACCCTTCCCATCTTTTCCCATTTCCCCTTAACCTGTATTTATCTTTGTGGTGTTTCTATAATAAGATACAGCCTTAAACTGAAAATTTGGAAAGTGTATGAGTTACCACAGCTTTGCCATAGAAATTAGTAGACCATCTCATCACATAACACACACATGCAAATATTCACATACTCTGTCTCAGTGGTTGTGGTTCATGGTAGGAAGAGCTATTGAATTATCAAACTGATAAATGTAGCTGCATGCTGCAAGCTAAAAGACTGCTACAATTTTTCTTTCTTATGCTATTTTTTAAATAAGCAAACCTCATGACACGATTTCTTTAGAGAACAGTAAAGAAATACAGAAAGTGTAATTTTCTTCTAATACACTTTTTGAGACTTTATTAAACTATGGAAATGGTAGTATATTTAAAGATGTGTTTAAGGGGATTGTTTATATCTAGGTGTTTTTCCTAAGTGTCTCATGTCTTGTTTACTGATAAAGCATTGAATAAAATTTGCAAGCTGAAGGAGGAGACAAAGGCAGGGGAATTCTATGTCATCTCTGCAGTCATAACATTTGCAAGCGGCTCTCAAGGGCTGATCCTCTGTGTTTGCGTTAAGGTACTCACCCACAGTTTCTGTTCTTCAAACCTCACCTCTTCTATGCTCAAGTCTTCATTTTCTTTCCTTACTGCAGACTTGATTAGGTTTTTAGATATGGCTTTATATTTTGTAAACCACTTTACTAGCTAAGGGCCCATGCCCGCTTTCTCTCACTTAAGGCTGTGTGCCTTCTTTTACCCCAAGCAAACTTCAGATTCCATGCAAAGCCTCTATGAGAAAGACCCATGTGCCTCTTGCATGTATCTTGACATTAGTTGCACATTGTTCGTGTAATTTGTATTTTAGAGTTTTGAAAATGGACATTCAATATCAGTGCTTTCCAAACAAGAGTAGAATAAATGAGGTTATACTCGTTACTGGAAACAGTGATGTGCTGTTATAGGAGAACATGAGAAAAGCATGATTTGGAGGCTGAATGATAAGCAATAGTGACCCTCTCCCTCTGATCCACACAAGTCTTTATTTATATAAAAGAGTTGTCCTGGTTTCAGCTGGGATAGAGTTATTTTTCTTCCTAGTAGTTGGTATAGTGCTATGTTTTGGATTTAGTATGAGAAGAATGTTGATAACACACTGATGTTTTCAGTTGTTGCTAAGTAGTCTACTAGTCAAGGACTTTTCAGCTTCCCGTGCTCTGCCAGGTGCACAAGAAGCTGGGAGGGAGCATAGCCAGGACAGCTGACCCAACTGGCCAAAGGGGTATTCCATACCATATGATGTCATGCTCAGCATATAAAGCTGGGGGAAGAAGAAGGAAGGGGGGGATGTTTGGAGTATGGCGTTTGTCTTCCCAAGTAACCGTTACGCGTGATGGCGTTTGTCTTCCCAAGTAACCGTTACGCGTGATGGCGTTTGTCTTCCCAAGTAACCGTTACGCGTGATGGAGCCCTGCTTTCCTGGAGATGGCTGAACACCTGCCTGCCGATGGGAAGCAGTGAATGAATTCCTTGTTTTGCTTCGCTTGCGTGTGCGGCTTTTGCTTTCCCTATTAAACTGTCTTTATCTCAACCCATGAGTTTTCTCACTTTTACCCTTCCGATTCACTCCCCCATCCCACCGGGGGGAGTGAGCGAGCGTCTGGGTGGTGCTTAGTTGCTGGCTGGGGTTAAACCACGACAAGACTGCACATGGCTGTTGCGTGACCAAAGCAGGGATGGCAATGAATAGGGCAAAAATGTTAGTATTTTTATTATTAATGTTCAAAAGTTAATATCTGCTGCAAAAAGATGTTCTAGGTACGTGGTCAGACAGGTTCCCTATAGGACAGGGGAGAGAGAGAGAAAATTAACATCTACCTCACATTCACAAATGTTTTAGTATGCAGATTCACTGTCAAGCTTGGTGGTTAGCCCCCTTGCATTTGCTTCAGATTATTGATTGGGTAAGAAATAAAAATACCTTCCTCCTCTGATGTGAATTCTCTAACCCGTGACCTACTAGCTGGTTTAGGGTTTGTTCCCCATTCGCTTGGCTTTTCATGTTGTTTTGGGTTGGTAGAGGTTTTTTGTGGGGTTGTTTTTTGTTCCCTCCATAAAAATAGATACAAAATGAAAATAGCCATGAAATAAAGTTTGTTTCCTGGCCCACCAAGCTAGCAACAGATTTGTGTGTAGATCTAGAAATTCACAACTAAATGAAGGTAGTTCTAAGCTGATACACTGATAAGTTTCTATTGTAGGGCAGCCTCAAGTAATGGCCCCAAAAGAAATCATCTTAAAATGTACTGTACTCTGCAGGCAATCAACCCAGGTTTCCAAGGGCTGGGGTGTGTGAGCCCCTTTCATAGAAAGGGCATCCTGACATGACAGTATTGGTAACTAATTTTGACTCAAAGAAAGAAAAACGATTAATTTATCTAAAAAGAAGTGCTAGAAGGAAGGTAAATTTTAGTTTATGTGGACCAGATGCAGTGAGGACACTAAGACAGGCTCTTTTGTTCTTTTAGAGTACAAAAATGAGATTGATACTTTTGTGCTTTCTATTCTTGAAAAGATGTAAAATAAAAACCACAAAGTTGTTAAAATATAGTCTAAATTTTCGTAGCAGAGAAAGTAAAGTTTATTTGAATGTAGCATGCTATGTATAAACATAATTGATTTTTAGAGTTAAAAATGTTTTTCCTTTTATAAATATGCTTATGAGATTTCATCTTTAGAAGCATTCAATAGGATTAATACTATAAATTTTTTAAAATAGCATATTGCTGAATTCTGAAAACACAGTATTCTATCAGGAAAATCAGTCTACATGTTCAGAGAATTTTCATTCTGTCCTGAATTTTCTGGTACTGGCAAAACAACAACATAACAAACACTAAAGTAGATACTGTCCAAATATTGTGCTTTACAGCATAGAATATCTTACATACATTCTTTATCTAAAATACACTTTCAGCAATTGAAATTATAAAAAAATGAAATTAATGCAAAACAAATTAAAACCTTCATTAGAAATTGGCACACAAAAAGAAAATATCATGCATGTGGAATATTATATGCTGTTTTCAGGTGATTCTTTTCCTGTTTAGTCTTGATTCTTAGCATTCCCTTAATTTCAAATAAAACATAAACATGCTTATATAAATGGTATATAACGTTACACAGTGGATGTGGTTTTTTTCTTACCATATTTCTACTGTACATGAGAGAAAGCTGGTAATCTTCAGCTGAGGTCAAAGATCGTCATATCAATATGATATAAAAATTTCATTTTGTAAGTTATATTCAAGGAATGTAATTATATGATTGTTTTAAAATTTAATGCATGGTGATTATCCCAAGAATAGTCAAATTAGTTTAATGCATAGTGACAGATGGTTAGTGGGTGAAGACAAATCCATGAATAACCTGACACACTGATCAGCATTAAAATATCACATATCTATGCACTGTGAAAATGATTGAAAATTATATTAGCATTGTGTTTTGACAAAAGAGATTTCTTTCTGTTGGCACATACTTAATAACATAAAGATACCTTAGCCCTACTATTTCTTAACTTGCACTAATCAATTTAATATACTGCTAAAAATGGGTATTTTGTCACAGTACTAGCAATGCCGGAGGTTGAATAACAAACAAATTCTATGCTTCTCTGATTTGATTTTAAAGTTAATTTAGTAATTTAATTTCTGAATATAGAAATGAAGTTACTTCTGCAGAGAATATTCTGTTGCCAGTGATATTTATGGGCAAATATTTCCTTCTGTGCAGTTCTCTGTTGAAGGTGTTTCTCTCTTATTCATTTTCATTTACTTAAAATATAAAAGCTCTTTTTATAAACATTAGCATTACTGCCAACATAGAAAAGAAAAAAGTTTATAGAATCGTAGAATCGTTTAGGTTGGAAAAGACCTTTAACATCATCGAGTCCAACCACTAACCTAGCGCTGCCAAGTCCACCACTAAACCATGTCCCTAAGCACCACGTCTACACATCTTTTAAATACCTCCAGGCACGGTAACTCAACCATTTCTCTGGGCAGTCTGTTCCAATGCTTGACAACCCTTTCGGCGAAGAAATTTTTCCTAATACCCAATTTAAACCTCCCCTGGCGCAACTTGAGGCCATTTCCTCTCGTCCTATTACTTGTTACTTGGGAGAAGGAACCGACACCCACCTCGCTGCAACCTCCTTTCAGGTAGTTGTAGAGAGCAGTAAGGTCTCCCCTGAGGCTCCTTTTCTCCAGGCTAAACAACCCCGGTTCCCTCAGCCGCTCCTCATCAGACTTGTGCTCTAGGCCCTTCACCAGCTTCGTTGCCCTTCTCTGGACACGCTCCAGCACCTCAATGTCCTTCTTGTAGTGAGGGGCCCAAAACTGAACACAGTATTCAAGGTGTGGCCTCACCAGCACCGAGTACAGGGGCACGATCGCTTCCCTACTCCTGCTGGCCACACTATTTCTGATACAGGCCAGGATGCCGTTGGCCTTCTYGGCCMCCTGGGCACACTGCYGGCTCATGTTCAGGTGGCTGTTGACCAACACACCCAGGTCCTTTTCTGCTGGGCAGCTTTCCAGCCACTCTTCCCTAAGCCTGTAGCGTTGCATGGGGTTGTTGTGGCCGAAGTGCAGGACCCAGCACTTAGCCATGTTGAACCTCATACAATTGGCCTCGGCCCATCAATGATCGATTATGAAATCTTATATACCCATTTATCACTTTACTACTGCATTTTATAAATAACAGATACRCTTTTGTAACAAACCTGAACCATTTAAACATATTATTGAATTTATATGTATTAGGCATAATAAAATAATTCACTTATGTAAAATTTTCTGATTTTTGTAATGCAGGAAGACACTTTTGTGCTCTCATAGCATAATGGCTCAGAGATAAGTATTCTCTATAATGGAGGGCTGCCAAGATGTGTATTGTCTGTACTGCTTTCTGGAAATGTTTCTTATCTTCATGAAACTCCACTCAGTTTAGTTTCACAATATTTATAGTCATCAGGGCAACTTCACAACAACAACACATGCTCCAGCCCTTCCAATATTGACAGGAACTTCCTAAAAAAGGGGAAAAAAAAGGAAAAGAAAAAGGAGGAAACATTTTTAGTAGACTCCTATGGATAGGACTAGAAGAAATTACTTGCAGATTACAAGAAAGGCAATTTGTTTATTCAAACTAATGTACTGCTAAAAAAAATTATCTTTGACTAGGGCTCTGAAAACACCGTTTTGGCTTTTTGGGAAAAGGCTTTAGCAGCTGCTGAGAGTTACAGGAGTGCAGGCCGGTGCTCTTGCTCTTAACTTTTGTAAAAGACCTTCATATCCTATGTTCCAAAAACGTGGACTGTGTAGCTACAAAAGGATCTTGACAGTTTTAAATATTTCCTCTTAGTCTCAACGGTGATGGTCATAAATATGAAAACTTGAAAGTGCCTCCAGTAGATGGCATTGCTGACAAACACATGCCAGCGCTAACAACGGCAAATTTAAGGACTTCAAGCACAAAATGATTTGTGCAGCCTGGTTCACTTGCCCACGCACTGCCTCCACCCTTTAGTCTGAAAAATTTTATACAGTTATTTCACAGGAGAGGCAACCAATATTTTATACAAGCCCAACTACAATATTACTGCATTCTAATATATCATTTTTCACAAAACAGTGATAATTTTGCAACATAATCATTTTTGCTTTGCCCATTATTTGGACAGAATTCTTCCTATCTGCAGGAAGAATTCCTATTATTTATTAGGTAATTCTTCCTATTACCTCTGTCCACTCATTATTTTGAGCATCGTAGGACTCCACGGTATCCAGGTACGTATGGCCATCATAGCCCCCAACAGCATATAATCTGTCCCCCAGAGGACAAATTCCAACAGCATCCCGAGGTACGCTCAAGGGAGCCACAGTTGTCCAAGCATCTGTTTTAGGATCATACCTAGGATGTTTTATGATCAAAATTAGAAAAATACATCATAGAAATGCATTTCAAATTTAAATTACTGATATTTGCTTCTTTTCTCCTGTGTTGTAGTTCAGCTTACACCATGAACTAGTATAGAGAATTATGAGTAACGTGATTAAATATTTAATTTAGCCACTAGAGGGGTCTTCAAGCACATGAAAAATGCCCATATTTTTGCTTTTTGATTACAATCTCTCCATTTCAATCAGATTAAACAATCAATACATTTTGAACACAAGTGAGGCCTGAGGGAATGATAACATGGCCGTCAGTTGACTCAGCAAAGTTAATTTCAATATATTCTTTTTTCTTTCTCCATAGAGATTTTTGTTTTCTGTTTCGTGTCAGAACGAACGTTTTCAGAAAATTTCACTGTAAAAGAAGTTAAATATCTCATATAGTTGATAAAAGTTTGTAACACAAAATGGGTGGCAGTATTTCACATCAGTGTTGATTTTATTTCTGATATGTACTCAGTCGATTCCAATATAAATTCAAGTGAACTCCGGGGTAGTTCCAGCTTTACACCATCTAACTGAGAACAAAACTTAGCCATTGTTATTCACAACAGGGCGTTGAATACTTGCTCAGTTTTCCTTTCTTGTCCCCAAATGACGCAAGAGTGTCAATGGATACCCACGGCCCATTAAACAGCCAGAGGAGTTGTCCCCACTCATTATGTTCCCTTCTCACCCAGGGCTCAAGTGTTCTCTTGTCCTCCTACATTGTGCCACATGCCACCTCAGTGGCAAAGCGACATTTGACACACAATACTTCTGTTTCTGAAAAGAAATGTCCAGTATTTTCTTAAGAACTGTGCTGATCAGTGGAGAATACAAAAATGGGATTAAATAAGGATCAGATAAAGAGTATTTTCATTTTGAAAAGTAATTACTTTGAGAAATGGATRTAAAGGCAAGATTTCACTGCTTACAGTTGTGTGCTACCAAAATCATTAGGCCAGTGTATTAATGCACTGTTTAGTTTTAAAGTGTGAATTCAAGCTAAAGTAGTTTGCTTTGGTGCATGTTTACTTTTTTTTTGCTTGCTAAATCAGACCCTTCCCATATGTTTTAGCCTGATTTCCTGTGGCAACATAGTTTCTTACAGAAACAAGGCTCTTTCTATCAGTCTCCTCCATCAGAAAATACCTGTGTAGTGACTACTGCCTGTTTGAGTACGTGATATTTATTATATTTTTAACCTTTTGGTCAGTATCAGCCAAATTATTGGAGAAAGAGGAAATTAGAAAGTATTTTGTTCCTACAATATATGACACAAATAGCCCAAACCTGGGTTTTGGCACTTGAGAAATAGAAAGGTCACATGCTGAATTTGTCTTTCTTGTTAAGTTGTCTTTACCTGGCTCCTGGGCGGCTCAAATAGAAGGAGGAGCTGGGAGAAATTTGCTTCTGAGGGTTAATTGTTTTGTTATCACAAGAGCATTGGAAATCAGTTATTCTGCTCAAAATATTATTTTAAAAAGCATAGTATGTTTTACAAACTTAACATTCCAATTGTGAAGAGATTTCCCTTGCTGCTATAAATTATTTTATATTTCCTTCCTGGAATGTGGAGGGGAAAAAAAAAAAAAAAAATTCCTTACCTTTCTACACAGTCAGAAAGTCGAGAACAGTGGTTGGAAGCAGGTGCATCGTGACCTCCCACAGCATATAAAAACCCATTGTACGTTGCAACACCAACGCCACCTCTTCTCTTGGACATCGAAGCACATATACTCCACTTGTTTGTGTGCGGATCAAAACATTCCATTGATTTTAAGCAGGAGCTCCCATCTCGTCCACCAACAGCATACAGTCTGGGATAATTACCCACAAGAAGGCAAACAATTTCAGTCTTTAGTCTCTCATTTTAATAGGAATTTTATTTGGTTAACTTCATTCAGACCACTTTAAAATTATCATTATGCCTATTATTTGCTATCTGACAGCTACGCTCTGGAACTTTCTTTGCACAAAGGGTTTTGCATGCTATATGAAGGAAGTTATGTTCTTCATTTGCAGTGTAAATTTTCAAGCAGTCACATATGAAAATTAAGCTTAACAATACATGTCGGTTTCTTTAAATGTGAGCTATAGATGGAATTTAATTGAAAGATGCTGCATATGTTTGAAACATATGGGTAGTATTCCCTATGACAGGCTTATGGAGTATTTGACATCTTAGTATCGCATTAAGCATTTTTCCTATACTGCTAATATGTAAAAGAACTTAAATAACATCATTATGTATCAAAAACATATGTCAAAAATATATTAAATGTTTTCCTCGATGTTTGTATTTAAGAAAATCTGCTGGACAGAAGTTACCATACAGGTATGGAGATTTAAACCAGGTGATGTTGGGACAACATGTAAGAATAAATGATGGAAATCCACATTAAGAAGCATGGGGGTTTTGTGGCTTTTTGTCAATTAATTTTACAAAGCCTGAATTTCTTTTGTATTTCAAGCTAACTTGGATGCTGCTAGACTATGATAGTATGCGCATACTGGATGTAATAGCAGATGTGTTTAGATGTTGAGTGGGCCAATTGTTCAGGTCCCTTTCAAATCCTGGCTGTTACTTACTGCCATGAAATTGAATTTACTTAGTGCAACTAATTAGAGACCTAGGGAACACATGGACTTGTCCAGAGTAAGTCACCTAAAACAGATCAGTTGAATTTTGCTTGAGAAGTGCCTGTTTTTCTCCAGTGACTGGAAAAATTTGTAGGCCACTCTGATGTACAATGTAACTAGAAAATTCTTGACCACTGTTAGAAGAATACAAAATTTCTAGCTCTCTTCTAATGTTTGTGAATAGAAGACAGACTTGAGTTCTGCTGTGCAGTTTGTTGCTTGACCCATAAAAATCTTGAGGTTTTGATTTGTTTTCTTTTCACATCATGCCATTAGATACAGTCTACTTGTTTACACAGCTTTCACAGAGAGAGGAAATCACTGTATATACAAACAGATTGGTTGGGATTTTTTGTTTTCTGTAACGTGTCTAGAAACATGGTAGTGTTTCCCATTCTCTAAGGAAAAGAACAAATACACCATTATTGACTGATGTTTTCAATAGACCATTTATTGGTCAAAAAGTGTTGCTGCACAGAAACTTGAAGTCTTTTCTGGTGGAAAAAAATATGGCATGACTTAGGGAAACAGGAAAAGGAGAAGCATTCTGTTTGGTTAGACTGCAGCAGTAGCACTGAATGATGGACATTTGATCTCGGCTTCCCCTGGTATGCCAGAAATTACATCACTAGACTAACAGACGTGATTTAAGCAAGGCTGGAGACAGCTTGTATCAGGAGTGATTGAGAACAGAGTCAGGATCAGGCTGGATTTCCTTTTTGACAAAGTGGTTTCCTGCATGTCGCTGTGGAAGGTACCAACAGGAGTTTCTGGTGAAGTTTATGCTGAGAACATTTCCTCTGAGATACAACAGGGACTCAAACAGGCAGTTCTGCCTCTCTTGGACTTTTGAGTTAACGATTAAAATCATGTCATGTTTGAATGCAAAACCCTGACTTGCCTGTGAAGAAGTTTTGCATTTGCATATATCTGTTTGCTGACATCTTTGTTTCTGCTCTTTATCTTTCTCTTTCTCTGGAAGTTAAGAAGTGAGCAGGGAAGCCAGTGATAAAGTTTCAGAATAATTGCAGTTGTCTGCCTGCAACTGTAATATTCCCAGCCCTTACAAACTGTCATTGCTAAGAGCTTTCCACAGATTTAAACAAGCTTTCTAGAGAGGTGGTCAATGCCCCAAGCCTGTCAGTGTTTAAGAGGCATTTGGACAATGCCCTTAATAACATGCTTTAACTTGGTCAGCCCTGAATTGGTCAGGCAGTTGGACTGGATGATCGTTGTAGGTCCCTTCCAACTGAAATACTCTATTCTATTCTAAATAAGAAGGAAGGTTGGCTCAAGCCATGCTCTCCAACATAAGCTGAGGCCTTTTACAAGGCTTTTGTATTTCCAGCACCAGACTAGGTTGCTGAAGAAGGAAAACAGAATTCTGTTAGGCATTAATTTATGAATTGTTCCTCCTCATGCTGAAATACAACTACTTTCAAATAGGAACGTACAACAAGCTGTAACACACTGTTCAATACAGGTTACACACTAGATTCATATATGTGTCTGTTCCCATGTAAAAATGCTTGAGTGGCTTTAGTGTCTTAGGAGGATGTTTAAATAGGTTTTAAAAATCTTGTTGGGAAAATCAATGTACAGTGAACACATGATCTCAGTATATTTAAGCAATAGATGAAGGGCAGAATAAATCTGGGTAGGATAAGACTTATAGAAGGCTGTTTATTCCATACCTATTTATTAAACTTGTCTTCCTTTCACTGAATACACCATATACCTTTAACTTTTTAAAAAATTATTCTTGACTGTGAACTTGTATGTTAAAGTTGTAGATGCGTGCAGGAGATGTAAAATGAGAGGAATGACTGTTTCTGTACAAGTTCTTCCAAATGGTCCTTCCTTAGACACATTGATTTTAAAATGTAAACATAAACCTGGAATATTTTTTTAAAGTAGCTGATTTTATATCCCCATAAGTTATATTCTAGGTAAAGTTCTGATGTGCATGTAAGAACATTTTCAAATTGCTGTAGCTTAAAAGGGCTGAAAGATGTTTAAAACATGACTGCAAGTTTGAAAACAATTTACCACACAACAGAGGAAAAGCTTTTCTTTCTTATTTTTGTGCATTACATTTTCTCTTTGTTTTCTTGACATGATTAATTACTATAAGATTGAAAAGAAAATTTAAGAAACTGTATTTCCAAGGAAGGAAGCAAATGAAAAACCAAAGAGAGTTTTTCCTGTTGACATACTTGCTATTTAATGCTGCAACCCCTACAGTGCTTCTAGGGGTAGACATGCTAGCAACGTAATTCCATTGCCGTGCTTGTGGGTCCCATCTTTCTACAGTATTAAGGTAACTCCATCCGTCATGGCCACCAACAGCATACATTGGTCCTTCAAGCATTGCTACTCCTTAAAAGATAGAATTAGGGACAAATTACAGTATCTAATAATTTCAGTGACCAATAGTGTATTAACTTCATACTTTRATTCCCTGTATGCAGATAAGCAATTTCAGCTGGTATTAAACTACCTAAAAGCTGCCTTGTCATTTGGCAGAATAAACAAATATAAACAAAATACTTCATATACAGTGTTTTTCTGAATAAGCATTATCTTTTGCCAAAAGATTAGAGGAAAGCTGCTTTAGTTCTGATGTTCTCTTCTTGGACTTTTCTCTCTTCCAGTTCTGTTGACCTCGTTCTGAATCAAATTTGAGCCCCTAAATGAGAAACAATGCTATTCTTTCAAAGAAAGGCAAAGATTGAGCCAGGCAATGAAAAATATGCCCAAACCAACCAACTATCCCTTACTCTGAGCCAGCTGAAGCTCTGTAGTCCCACCAGCATGAAGCCTGAGTGGGCGGGTAGCTGGCTGTCCTTACGAGCTAAAGTACATAACATTTTAATGCCTGTAAGGGGAACATGCTTTTGGATAAGAGCTGGCTTGTATCTGTTGTCCTTGAGGCACAGGAGGGCGAACTTGGCTGTCTCTGCAAAGCTCTGTGTGGACATACCCTGTGTCATTGTCCTTCTCCACAGAGAAAGGCTTTGGTGCCTCCCCTTTGGGGAGCTGCTGCTGCCGCTGCTGTTTGCTTCCTTTGTTAGGTAAGGCAAAATGTTTGAATCTGGCCTCTTAAAAGTTTTCTAAATCTGTCTTTTCAGGCCTAAATATACATGGCCTGATTTTTTTCAAAAGTGCTAACTCTCCACAAAATCACACTGGAGCTAATAGGAGCTGTAAGTGTAAGGCAGCTTTGCACACCAGGCTGATGCACTGACAGAAGCCTAACTTTGGGCACTCAAATTTACCACTGCGACCTACTTGTTGGGTAGAATTATGCCCCTGCAGTTGGTAATTATAAAGACTTCAATGAGAATTATTTAATCTCTTTTGTCTTTTCCCTTTGCTACCTATTAGTATTTGCTTTTATAAATTTTACAGACTAGCTGGTAAGAACCCTACACTGTACTTTATCCACCAAGCAGTGGAGAAGGTGATATAGGCCACAAAGGTTTGCCAAATAATTCTGGATCAATCTTTTTCTATTATTCATTAAAATAAAAATATTCTATGTCACTTGAACTTACCAATGATTTCAAGCAATACCTGTTTCTGTAAACTTAGGGGAAGCCAGCTTTTTCGTAAGAACTGTGCTATGTAAATCATTCAGAAATCATCATATAATTACAACATTAAAATCAGTGAGGTTGTACTTACTTCCTTACTGCAATGTTTTCTTCAGTGTGAGTAATTCTCTGATCTGATTTTCAGAGGTGTTAGGTACCTATGGGCTTAACTTAAGTCATAATTTTAAAAAAACTGAAAATCACACTGTTATTGTATTGCAAACATATCTTTTGACCACTAAATTGGATGAAGAGTTGATTATTTTCACTGTTGCTTATATTTTGGAATTTTCTAAAAGCAAAATTAACTCTGGAAGACCAGTGCCAGTTAGGTGAATACTAGTAAATGTCACTGTCATAAAATTATGGCAATAGGCAACTCTGTCTTCGAAAACTATCTTTGAGAAATACTGCCACATGTTATTAAATGCTTTAAAAAGTTATGTCAACAGTGTTTGTGTCAATCAAAATTCATTTGTATATGATCCAAGGTATTTACAAAGAAAGAGCACTTCTTACCTAGGCCATGTCTGTGTGTTGACATAGGAGGCATTATAGTCCAAACTTTGGTGATAGGGTTGAAACATTCAACAATGTTAGAAGTTTTCAGACCATCTCTTCCTCCCACAATATAGAGCTTGTTGTCAATTACTGCAACTCCAAACTGTAATCGTCTACCATTCATGGTACCAATTTGTATCCAACTATTAGTCCTAAGGTCATATTTTTCAATTGTAGTGGTACCTGTTAAAAACGTAAGTATTACAAGATAACCATGAACTGATCAGTACCCAGCAGCCAGTAGTCGGTACAACCCAAAACATTATTAAATTGCAAAATATTGAAATTCTGTGTGTGGACTTTTACTGTGGCTCCCTGAGAACTTCAGTTACGAAATGTGAACCTGGTGAGAAAGCTGCATTAGTTGCATGCATATATGATTGTCAAATTTATGAGAATAAACTGGTGGCAAGAAGATGCAGAATTAAATGCCAGCAAATTTTTTAATACTGAAAATTTTGGAGATAAGTTAAATCTGTTATTCATTTAAATACCATGAGGGTAGGTTTTTTGTGGGTTTTTTGTTTTTTTTTTTAATTCCTTATGAATATGGTACTTCACAACTATGTACTCTTTAACCATGTTTGTGCTTAAACCATTAGTGATATCAAAAACTGAAAACGTATCCATGTGTCTGCCTGACTTAGGACTTGGGCATGCATCTTCATGAATAGTCTGGATATTTTCCTTTTTATGATAGAGACAGGCAGAAGGCTGAGTTGTGTGTGTGTGTGTGTACACACTTGCTTCCCACAGGTAGCTTCCCTGAGGTTCACCTTTGCAGCTGCCTTGCAATAACGTGCTTGCCTGCTGTAATATATAAGCTGTATTTTCAATTTTTTTCAGGTCACTGAACTTCTAGTAATGTTTTTACTGCAACTATTCATAAGGCCCTAGCTCTCTGCCATTCAAAACTGACACTTTTCCATGCACTGGCTCCTGTCAGTCACTCAGCAGCCATAATTGCTCCTTTGAGAGCTGATTTAGCCCAGGCGGGAGATGGCTGAGTAACAACCAAGGTAGAAGAGGCAGTTGGCAGTTGCACATACAGTGCACCCTGGAGCTCAGCTTCAGCTCAACTGAAGGCAACCAGATGTGAAAAAGAGAGCTGATTTCCTGCCTGTTCCTTGACTGGGATTTGAGACTAAAGAAGTAGTATTTTGAGAATTACGATAGGCAGTTAGTGGCTAAGGAATGATTTACAACAGCAAAGCAACCATGCAATAAAGCAGAGAAGAAAGGTAGCATTTGGTTTAGAGATCTGCTAGAGATGATCTGCTACACTCAATAAATTTAGTGAAATAAGAGCTTATCTCATGRTATCTTTTCTCTCCTCTACATGCTTTTCCAGATGCATAGGATGCATGGGAAAGAAACTACCAGATCCATCTGCAACAAAAAGAAAAAAATTCTACTTTTTCCCCTTTCCTGTCATCTTTTATTCTGAGCAGCTGGATTTCTTTGACTGTTCTTTCCATTATGTTAGTTGTCTTTGCTTTGATTCCTTCTCATTTATTCTRTGCTAATATGCGAGTGCCCCAAAGTTCTCAGCTTCAAAAGAAGTATCTCACATACTAACTAAAAACCAGGAAAAATACATTAAGGTATACAGTGTGTTCACGCACACCCTTTAGGCTGTAATTTTTACAGAGGCTTGAAGGTAGGTTTTGGAAGTTTATGTGGTTTAGGCATATTCACATTTTTCAAAATACTAGCCCAAACGTGGCTCTTTGGTCGTCTTTTGATCATTTGAAGTTGAGATTTGACTTCATATACTACCTGAGATAAGCACAAAACCAAACTGGGTGTTCCCTGAGAGTTTTCTTTATCACAGAAAGCGTATTATTGCCAGAGGTGGTAGTTACTCCCTTCTCAGAGTTGTTCTTCCAGTGCATCGCAGTCTCTTAGGTGCCATTTCCTTTATCTTACAATCCAGCACAGGCTCAAAGTATGAGTCAGAGCTGTAGAGGACAGCAGGGAGGAGAGGAAGTGCTGTTCTTCTTAACCATCAAAAGGCAAAAGTTCAAACAATTGGCTTTGTTCCAAGTAAACAGTAAAAGAGGCACCAACAGGAAGTGCAGATGTTGACTGAAATAGCCCTTTCTTTGCATAACCTTTACTGAGAAAAACCTATTAGAAAATTTTATTCTTATTTTGGTAGAAGTTATTTTAAAGATTACCTTGGATTGTCGGTTGTTTTATATAATTCATAAATAATCAGTATCGCTAATGAAAAAATACTAATTGCTACAGTTGAACTTCATTTTGCTAAACTGTCCTAGGAATGAGCGTTTTCATGTTGTGACGGCGATGAATGTGTATTTTGCACTTGATTTGATTGCATAGAGACAGTAAGGTAGTACTGCAAGATCTCTCGTGTAAGAAAAATCRGTCATCAGCAACTTTTTGCAAACCATGAAATGGATTAGCTTCTTTGTGATTGTCTTAAAAGTGAACTCACACAGCTAAAAGTAATACTGTTCAGCAAGTTGCTAGACTTTAAACTAATTATAGTTCTTTGGCTCCAAGCTGTGGGTTTGAAGTTAAGGTTCCTGTGGAAAATTATTTAATATACTGCCTACTAAATAGAATAGCGTAATGTGTAAAGCTGTAAGCTGATTGCAGTTGTGAAAATAAAATAATAAAAACTGGACTACATTTATAACATTTAACTTTCAACTACAAACCTGAAAAAAACCTGCGTATGAAGTCCTGAAAAAAAGCTGCGCATACYGTTGCACTCATGAAAAAGTGCCAATCTTTCCTTCTGAAATGTTATAATAAGGATTGATAAGCTTTAGTTAAGAGTTCTCAATAGTTTGGTAATGCTCTTTGGTTTTATTTTCCTCCCCTTTAAAAATTTTTCCAGCCTTCTAACTTTTGTCAAAAAATGGAGCACAGGGTTCTAAACTAACATTAAACGAATCTTGAAATATTTTGAATATTAATTTTTTCTTCTGATTTGTAAAGTCAAACTATATGCACAAATTCTTACAAAATTTAATTTTAAAATCACCACCTGAATCAAACTTCTTTAGTCTATACTTCAGGACGTATGTATATCATTTAAAAGCATATGATTCTTGCAAGAAGAAAGAACATCTAACACACAGGATTGTGTTCTGTGATTTTTTTCCCCCTCTTTTTCACCCCTAAATTGCTGTTTTCCTAACAGAAATCTTTAAATAATTGTCATATATTCACTGGGTGTCTGTAGTACAATTAACTAATACAATTAAATTAATTTCTGAACTTACCTTTAGTGGCATCCATACCTCCTACAGCATAAAGTGCACCCACTGTAGATTTTCTAGGCTTAGTTCGAGGACTCTGCATCATAGACCGTCTTTCTGGTAGAAGATGGTACTTCATAGCCTCCATAAGAAGCTTCTGACACTCTAGGTCGTCTGCAAACATTGGACTATTTTCTAGATCGGCTAGTAACTAAGAAATGAAAAGTGAGGATCTTATGTATATCTAAATCATTAAAATTGTATGTACTTTAGTAATTAAAGTATTTGTAGCTACGAACACTCATTTTCAGTTCACCTCTCTCTAGAGCTTTGCTGGAAACTCTGCTTTAATGCAAGCAAAACGATATAAAGGTAGGAAAAAAAGTCTTTAAGTATGATGTCTTTGCTTTATTTTTTCTGAAAACTTTCTTTCAACCTTTAGAAAAGGTTAAAAGTGCAAACGTAGTACTGCACCCTCTGAATGCAAAACTCCTTTTGATATGAGTATAAACAAATCTAACATATAGTGCTGGACATCTCTGTGAATATCAGAATATATTAAATGAGGCATATATTTAAAATTAAATGTATATAGTATAGTTTTGATACTTGATCCAAAGTTGAGTATTTGCAGCTTCATTCATGGAGATCCATAAAGTAGCTGTAGTGTCCTGACAGTCTTGATATTCCTATAAGCTTTTTTGATGARATACATAGATTCTTCTATGACACAGATACAACAGTGTCAGCTTACTATAAAACAGTATGTCCATCTCTGGAACTTATTTGATGAAGTGTCTCTTGCAGTCTTAAAGGACAAGTAATGTCAATGCTCAGAATAGTCAGCCATAATCTAGACCCTTTTGTTTTTGTCTACTTTTTATGGCAATAAAGAAATAAGTATTGTGCCTTATCTGTCCTGCAATTTGGTAAATCTAAATAAATACCTTTGCATGGTATCTAAGTTGCTTTGTTATTACAGGAAAACTACTACCGTTGCTAACCAACAAAGAAACACTGTACTTTTGTAATACCATTAGATTGACATTTTTATAGAGGTGATTCTGAGCCTAGTAATTACACTGGCATTGTGGGATTTTTTTTTCATCTGTCTTTACAAATAATAAACATACCTATTATACAGTTAAAAAAAAAAAAGAAAAAAAACCACACCAAAAACTCCACCAAAAAACCCCAGCCAAAACCAGAACTTTTCCACAGAATTCTTTTCTCTGTCTAAATGATGCTTGAGGCAAGCATTTCCATTGGTAGTTAAGGTCCCTGTTAGCCCTTCACTTCCATACCTGGGGTGGAAGTAGAGGCAGTCTAATATAAGAAAGAAGCATTCCTAGGTCTCGTTGCCGGTTTTGCAAATCATGCCTCACCCACATCATTAACGCCTGGAATATGGCTTCTTCGTCTGGAACGTTGATGTCATCACTAGACAAGAGCTTTGCAATTTCATTAGCAGGGAGTAAAAGAAATTCCTGATTTTTTATTACTTCTGTGAAGTGTTCCTAAAAAGAAAAAAGATTTCAATGCACTGATGATTTTCACGCCTTGAAATAACAATGTCTTAGACAATGTAGGCTTTGCATATATTTCATTCCTGTTCTGTTCTACGGTATAGGGAAATGCAATATACATTCTAAAGATCATTGAATCTCCTTCTACCATTTAAGGGAGATTTTGGTTGCTTTTTGCTGCCTTACTCTTGCAGGACTGAAGAATAATTATCATCTTCACACTATCATGCTTACAGATGTGTTTGTCAGGCTTCTTGTCAGTATGCCCTGTCTTAGGGATTTGCCACTGGCAGTTTCGTCCATCAATGTAATCTTAGCACTGCAGCTTAATAGAAAAAACAATTTGAAGATATATTGTGTATCTTAGGAATGCCAAGTGGGCATTCAAATAACCTCTGTAACTTCTGTTACAATCAGATTCAAAAGTTTTAAGCAAGTAACATTGAAACCTTCCAATCCTTTTGCAATGAGCTGTGCCAGGTGTTGACTGTATGTCTCTGCCCTTAGTAGCAGAAAATACAGCAAGGGAAATTAAACTCACTATTCTAACAGTACTTTTTGGGCAATAGAAAATTGGACAAGTCCCAACAAAGGGGTCTCAGTATTTAAGCTATTGCTATGATAAAACTCACTAGCTCCAGAAATGGCCATGGATATTAAATCCCTAGAATCTTTCAAAGAATTATTTTTTATAAAAATAATATATTGTACAGTTGAGTTACAACAATAATAGAATTGATATTCCAATATATTAAGTATGCTTGCTTGTGCTAATTCCAAAGGAAAAAAGAAATTTTGTTAACAGAGATGGGTTTTTTATGTTACTTGCAAAGAAATGCATGTAGGAATTCATGCCTGTATTTGAAATGTTAATTTCAATTTATGTACCTGGAAGTAATATATCTTACTTGGGAAACGGATTGAAATAGGGCAGATGAAGACATTTTAGTAATTGATATTTGTATTATTTGTTTTCAGTAGTTTCTTAGCTTTCTGTAACTCTTTTCAAGAGTACCAAGGATGCAAATATAGAAGTATCAGTGATTAAAGGAGATGTTAACTTTGCTCTGTTATGCATATCCTGCTTTAATATTTTGTGACATTCAGAGAATAGGAACAGGAAGACCAGTCCACATTTAGTTACAAATATAGCACAAGATGTTTATCAGAACCAGCTCTATCTGCATGAAAAGATACCAGGCAGGAAACTGTTAATACTTTGCATCAATGGCTAAAGTAATTGAAGGGGAAGGTCTCCATTGTGTCTGTTTTTATTGAATGGATGTGGTGTTTACAGCTGATTATCTTCTGAAAATGTTTAAGTACTACTAGTTCATTTGAATGGTCTCTGTATTTACAGTAGACTTTATAGACTTTCCTCTAAGGTACACATTTTGAAGTGGTTGAGGTTGGCATGAAACAAAACAGAATGTTTTATTTATTCTCTCCCACAACACTTGTGTGTGTGTGCATTGTTACGATCTCTTATTCTCCAAAGTTTTTTTAAAATCAGTTCAAGGGTTTAAAAGAAAATTTTCTTTAAGGTTATTTCAAAGAGGTGCAGATTTCCTCCTCTGTCTTTAAATTGTCAGTAGCTGCAAACTTGGTACGTGGTTTTATGACATGAAAGGTCCTCTTTCATGGCAGCATTCTCAATCTGTGTTGCACGCAAGATACAGGAGGTGGTTCTAGAGGTGGAAATGCTCCCGGTTGTTTTCAGGAAGACATAGTGTGAAGCCTGTATATGCACAGTACTGCTGAGTCTCATAGATTCACTATGATCCTTCACATTAGACAGTGTTCTTAGAGACCCAACTGTCATTTCTGTGACACACAGTTTTAAAAAAATATAAAAGTCTAACTCCTAGGGAAGACTGGAGGATTCAAATGGCTAAAAAAATCTAACCAAAAAAGGCTCTCTTACTGTCTGACATCATAAAATCATATGTCTAACCGTATGATTTTATTTCAGTTTTGCAGAAATCTGGACTATAAATTTTAAATGCTTAAAGGTGATGCCCGTGTGCTAGGGCTGGTGGGAGGAAAGAGGCAACAGCGGAAGCGGGAAGTTCCTGATTTTGGCTGAGTTAAAATGGTGTGGAGCCGCAAGGACAACACTATTATATAGAGGCTGAGTGAACCTCTATCTTAAATGCCCTTTTTCAAACTTTAAAATATAGAAGGAATCTAGATTCCTGCTAAACAAACCATTCATTAGGATGACAGGAAGGAGCACAACCCGTGCGCTCAATCTGCACATGCCACGCTCATTTATTTCAGCATGTGGAAGTGTACAATCTCTTGCTAGAATGCTCTCAGCATTATGAAGCCTCTAAACTGGTTTTGACATACTACACTAATATTTCAAGCATAAAGCTGCCATGTGTCTCCTAACAACTAGTTCTTTTTATATCTATTTAGCTGTAGCAGTTGCTATTCTTTTTGTGTTTAAAGTTGCCATAGCACATCTTTTTGCCCTGAATATTTATCCCTTGATTTGGTTTCACAGCAAGCTATCTTGCTTCTCTGTTTCCCACGCTCTGAATATTCATTTCTTGCTTTGAGCCAGAGGAGGATTATGCTCCAGTCAGGGATGTGCTGCTTTTTAGCATTCCAAATCTTTCCCATACATTCTTTATTTTGTCTCTTTTTATGTGTGTCTCACCTTAAAATCAGCTTTAGAATTTTCTTTGTGTTGAATCAAAAGCATAAGAATGGGCCATTGCTGTTTGCCTCTTGACATTAGCCATGTTAAGGCCCTATTACATTTTTGGAAGAAATGCATACAAATCATGCTGCAAATTTAAGTTCAGTAAGTATGTCCTTCTACAAGGCAAAACTCTGAAACGGGAAACAACAGAACTGAGTATTTGTTTTTCTAAGCATGCTTTTCTCTCCTTCCAATACTCCTCTAACAGTCACAGTTCTTAAATTTCCCTTTGGAGACTGAGCTGGGCAGAGATGTCCCTGCGTCAGGGACTTTACAGAACTGACCCTGTCAGCATAGGAAGAGCAGAGACACTGCATCAGTCTTGGAGGGAGCAGCAGCCCTGAGCCCCGCTCAGCTGGCTCTGCTTTGCCAAAGCCCATATGTTTTCCAGGAGAGTATTCACACTTGCTGTTAGCATTATAATTGCAAAGCAGTTAGATTGTTCATCTTACCATAGTGTATGTGTGTGCCACCTTCAGGAGCTCTGTGCAGCCCTGAGCATCTCCGAAAGAGCGAATCCCCAGGCAGTTGGAAGGATGGAGCTGCTTCATGAGGAAGTTGCAGCATACCTCAATAACCTGGGATAGCTGGAGGAGACAAGC
Source organism: Phoebastria nigripes (assembly GCA_035582835.1). Lineage (NCBI taxonomy): Eukaryota > Metazoa > Chordata > Aves > Procellariiformes > Diomedeidae > Phoebastria > Phoebastria nigripes. The sequence goes on along the minus strand of JAYKAV010002109.1, from coordinate 3,380,818 downwards.
TGCAGCTAGCAAACTTTCTATAGTGTCTTCCTTTAACTCTAGAATACCTGTGCAGTTTGCATATAGGGGGAAAAAAAAAGTTTTCAGTAATTTTCTTTGTATTTTTGTTACTTGAAAGCTTCCCACTCCCCAATTTTTCTCCTCTTCTGAAAAATTTTGGAAAGAAGTGTCCTGTGATTCACAAATTCATTTTCCTTTCTTGCTGAAGGATTCTTTAAACATGTGTTTTAACAGACTTAAAGGATTTGGTGGATTTTGAATACAATGATTGGAACATATTTATTGGAGCTTTAACAGTATTAGATCTGATTTTGCCTGAAAAAAAGTAAAATAAAAAGGAAGGTGTGATTAGAGAAAAACCTTTCCTAAAATTCATATATTAATTCATAAAAATATATATCATAAGATACACAAGAACTTCAGTATCAAAAGCTAGGAAATGCCAGCAGTGTGTGCAGAAAACCTGATTTCTTCCATCATCTACTTGTGCATTTAAATTTTTAATGAAATTATTACATGAAGTGAGAATTTTGTTATGTTCATAGATAGACTGGAAGGTGTTATTTTAATAAGATCTTCCATTCTTGTTGCTCAGTGGATGGATCAATTCCCTAGTTGCTAAAATCCTATTCTGAAAAAAGAACTGGGGGGTGGGCGTTTATGACTGCGTTTTCCATTTATCATTACAACATCCAGTTGCCTCAGAAACATTAATTTGTTTTCCAGCTTCTTCTGTGAAAGGATGATACGCACCATCTCCATTTAACATGTGGAGAAGGGTGGTATTGAGAGATTACAGTCAAAATTATCATCRGAGTAGAACTGTAAGAGGTTTCTTACAAACTCCAAAGTTCACTTCTGATTTTTTGCAGTAGAATATGTAAACAATTCTGAAAGTTATAGCTTACATCTCTGAAAGTCACATTTATACTTCATTACCTAGGAAAAAAGTAGCACTCAGTTTAGAGGCTTGGTTGTTATCACATGAAAACCTATGACAGAGGCAGTAGGAAAATTCAGTTTTCCATGGCAGTCTTAACTTAGCACAATCCCATCTCTTCCTGATGTCCCTTGCTTTGTAACTTAAATAATACCTTCCAACTTCTGCAAGAAATGAGGAAGGGCTGGCAGAGTGCAGAACAGGGCAATGTTTGGGTTTGTTTTTACTAYACAACTCAGAATAGTTACTGAATGAGAGTATATAGCAAAATTGGTACATATTCTTGTAAATAAAGATGGCAATGTAATGCCTCAAAGCAAAGAGGGCATCCTGATTTCACAAGCAAACTTATGCTATTTCATAGTCTGGYGTTTTCTTTTATAGTCTTATATATGTTCTTTCATACGGTTTTACATTAAGTAAACTGAAAGAGATGAAGYTTAATCAAGTGGGATGATTTTTGATGTGGATAATAAGCAGCCCACCACCCAGCTTCTTTGTGCTTGTACTAATCTATTTCCTCGGGTAATGGATGCTAATTCAGTGCCACAATATCACTGCATTATACATGTTATGCAGCATTCCCTCTGGCCCTCTGTATTTATCCCCTTGTTTGTACCCACAAACAGGGTCTATTTTGTATATAGAAAGTTATGTTTCCAATTTGGGTTGCAGATTGCTTAACCTTCTCGAGATTTCTGTCTTTATGCAACAGTCCRGATTCATGAAGTGCCTGACCTAGCAAGTGAAGAAGTCTCCTATTTTTAACATTTATGCTAATGCCAATATGGTGAATATAATGGGGTCTTTGTTTTACTTTTATCTTTAAAAAAAAAATAATAATTTAAGCCCTTTTAAAGTACTATAAAAATATCGATAGATACCTGTGATGCATCTTCCAACCTCCCTGTCTCAGTATTGAAATTGTGTTATTTCATTCAAAAGCAAACAAGCAATGTCCTGTGTGGGACATCAGATGACAAGGATCTAGTAAATGTTATTGATAATAGCTGTTAGCTGAGGGGATGGATCAGTTTACGAGCAAATGTTCATAAATTCAGAAAGTTGTTATTCTGGTTGGTTAAGTGTTGTTACTTCCTGGGGAAGTAATTTTCTCCTTTTGAGATCTGGGCATTTTTTTGTCACAAACCTGCACAGCTTGGTAGGGGAAAAAGGGTTTCCCTCTGGCTGGAGTAGCTGCCATCTGCATTGAGAGGCTTGCCAAACGCCAGAATGTGCAGATTTCCAGAATCTGCATAGGTTTGAATGATCTGGATGTTTCTAATTGTAATATATACTAACGTAGCGGTCATGTTCTACAGCATTTTTCCCTGTTCACTGTAGAGCAGATGAAAGGGATTTCACAGTTCTCCGAGTTGGTCTTTTTGGCTATTTGGTTCAACTGTTTCGGATTCAGCAATAAAGGGGTAAATGTTGAAAATGGGAGAAAATAAATTAGGGAAAAAGTATATATACAGCATTCTGGTATTAAAATAAAATATTTAATTACATTAAGATAAAATCTCTAAAATTTTTCAAGAGAACGTAAGTAAACCTCTTTCAGAATGTGGTGGCGCTTTCTCATGGTAAAAGTTGCTCTACTCGTGGGTGTGATCATATTCCTGTTTTCCTCTGATTATTCCTACTCAAGAGCCTTGCGAGAGCCAAATAACTGCCACCCAGGCGGACCATTTCTATAGCCACCAATGAGAGGAAAGTTCCTAGTACGCTATTCTGTGTCACTACATCAGGTGGGCAACAGGCAAAATATGTTCTTTTCTCATTAAAATTCCTAAAATAATTTGTATCTAGTTAAAGATGTCCAATATGAATTTATATGCTAACTTTTCTGCATATCTTCTAGAATAAGTTATATAAAACAGTAGTATTTATTCATCCTCTCTAGAGAAAGGTTTACATCACGTATGCATGATTTCTGCATGTATTTATGTACTAGTATGAAATGGAAGGAGCGACAATTATGTATGCATTGAATAGATTTTATCTTCCTTTACAACAATGATGTGGGTAATGGGGGAAGAATTACCTGTGTAGGCATAGCGCACCAAAGCTTTCAGTGCATCAGGGTCTACTCCCTCCATCTTGATCTCCTCTTGTTTTGCTTCACGCACATCATTGGTAAACATTGCAGCAAAATAATCAGACACTGCACTGAGAACCAACCTTGAAATAAAAGCATTTTAGGAACACTGCAAATTACTTCATAATCTCAATAGCAAGCATGAAATCCAGTATTATTATATAATAAATTGTGCGTGCAATAGAAACATTATCCTTAGCATAGGATTCAAACCTTATAGCAGTAAGCAATAAAGTTTAAAGGGTAATTAATAATCTAATTTTCTCCCATAGTGCTTGTTTGGGCAGATTTCTTCACTGATCTCACTATAGTTTGACAGCAGCAAGAAGGGAAGATGGACAATATCAATGGTTCATATATTAATTTCATTCTATTTGAAATAATGACTATGAAATGTTGATCACATCATTTTATTCTGTTGTTAGTTGATGTCCTAATTATAGTAACTGTTCTTTCATAACTAAACAGGGTAGGCATAAATTGACCTAGCATTTGGAAATTTCAGGCTTTGAAGCCATGTAAACACTACTGGGAAATGTACCTGTGAGCCGGAATCTTTTGGTCTCCAACTATGAGAAGAACATCACACAGCTGCTTCTGCTGCAGATAATTTTCCATTTTCCGGAAAGTTTGCTCTGCGTGGTTTGTAGACTGGAAATACTCATCTGAGCCATTGGTGTTCATTCCAAGCAGTGAGCTGCTGGTCGTTGACAGTCTGAAAGGGAAAGAGGCAGTGTGATGAGTGTAGCATTATAAATGCTATATGTTCTTCATATAATTTTTGTTCAAATGGCATTACAGAAATGTTTAAAATTATAAAGCTCTTGTGATCCTGGTCTTACTATGCCTTCTTCCATTTTTGTCTGTTTGGTATCTGCAAGTTTTCATTTATAAGGCTGCATGTAAACTGTAGGGTTTTTTAGCACCTGTAGTAGGTGCTACTGAGGTTTCTGCTTCCTATGAGTTTTGTGTCAATGATGCACTGTTTGCACAGCATTGACATGTCATAAATGCAGCCTCCTGATCGTTCACAATCAGAATACATAAAAACCAAACCTATTTTCCTGTCATACTAATCGCTAAAATATCTTGTGGTATGAAATTTTGGAAATTACATGTCTTCAGGTCATTTCTGTTTCTCTTCATACTTTGTACATTAAATTACATTAGTAAACGGGAATGAATCAGAAGACAATTTGACAAGGACCATATATTCTAGACAAATTACCAAACTGAAAGCTGATGAAATCAGTACATAATATAGCCTTTAGAATCTGAATGCAAATAATAAAGACACACTAATTTCTCTGCCTTTTCATGGAAATGTACATTATAAATATATTCCTCCCACTCCAGAATTCTGTTAGCTGTCCCACTTATAAATACCCATAAAAACTATATACACAATTTCTCTTATCTCACTGGTTTTTTTAAGACATCCTTCCTTACTGCCTGTTAGTATGGATTATGTTGCAGATTGAAACGGCTTTTTGATATTTTCTAAGAAAAATATTTATTTTCATATTCATCTGGTTTTAGTAAAATAGTAATGCATTTGTTGATATACATGTGTATCAGATATCTTGAAAATGCTGCAATCTTCACTATTTTAGTTAAAGTTTTTTTTAGAAATTGTTTTCTCAGTTTAATATCATATATTATTAAAATGTAAAGCACCTGGTTTTTAAATTTCCAAGCCCAGATAGGAAATAATGGCAGCTGGTTAACTAAATTTACTGTTTGTCTTGGATACTGTTAATGCATATTCATAAATGATTAGGAGAGATAAAAACTCTTCATGAAATTAACGTATTAAATTTAGCAGAATATTGGATTACATTCACAATTGAACATCTAGTTCAGAAAATATAGAAATAAAAATGGGTAAATCAGGTTGAATCAGTAATATTATCAGAAAATAGAGATGTTAGATCATACATTTTCAAAGATCATACCTCATTAAATAGCTAATCAGAATTCAAGGGGAATAATTAGAAATCAAATTACAATGTAATATTGAGACACAGTAGAGTTTTCTGTCCCTTCTGCAATACAAGCGAGTTACTGTACATGACTGCTTTTCAGAATGGTACAGAACAAAATCACGGTTGGTATGGCTAGTGTACGTCTGGGTTTTTCCAGACATACCTCTTTTTTCCATCTGAAAATCTATCAATATGAAGTTTTCTGGATTTCTGTACTGCATTTATAGACATCCCACAGCCCATTTGGCATATGGCATCTTTTGGGCAGTGGTATGTCAAAAGCCTTCAGATCCCCAGTGTATTTGGTATCTTTCAGATGCACCAGAGTTCAACGTATTCATTCAGGCCTGGCCCTGCCAGACTCACTGGATATGTAAGATCATTTACGGTCTGCAGAGACACATTATTTTTGGTATAACTGAGGTACGTCGGCCCTGAAGTGTATGTATACATCACCTGAGAAACAGCAGACCTGATGCATCTGAAATCCTCTGATGCACTGCGTGTGTGCACATGTTTGTGTCTGGGCAATCTCCGATTATACTACTAATTGCAAACACGTTAAGATATACCAAATCGGTGCAATAGACTCTCTAGCTTTCTTTTGAAGCTCTTTATTACAATTTCAAATGCATTTTCTTTTCTTTTTTTTAAAAAGAAAAAGGGGCAAATCGAGTTCACCTATAATGTGTATCCTTTGTAGTTTACAGCTTACAAAAATTAATTTGTCTCAGTGAGTTTAATGACTATACTTTTTTATTTGTTTTCCTTCAACGCTTCATTGAAAATGAAGAAGCTGCAAAATTGGATTATATGCTCATTAGTTTTGCATCAGCTACTTGATGCCAAATTCATACTCTKTAACATTCATGTTTTGCTATTTACTTCTTAAGCTTTCTTTAACATTTATCAGAAAATTATTTTTTCAAAAATATCTTTTGTCAGATTCATTATATCCACTCTAAGTATTGTATTTAAGTATGTATTACATTGCACTTATCCTTGATGTTTGCAGAAATCAACTAAAATGATACTCAACCATCCCTACTGCAAATGCACAGTACCAGTTTCTTGAAAGAAATAGTTTCCCATACTGTGTATGTATTTGTGGTTACAGCAATTGTTTTTAAGCTGCAAATATTTACAGAGGGACTTAAAGTCTAATAATTTCCTTCAGTCCTGGGTACTTTTTTCACATTTGGTAGAGTGACCTTTATCTACAGCAGAAATACCACTAACATAATTAATTATTTCAAAGACAAAGGTCTTCACAGACTGAAAAATACTGGAAGCAAAAAACCATGCTCCATTAACTTTGTTAATATTAATATTATAATTGCTGGTTTATCTTCAGCAGCTGATTCAAAATGGTAGCTATAGTATATTACAGAAGGGAAAAATTAAATTCAAAGATAAATATTTATATATTTTCCTTAGTGTATGGCTATCACTGCAGAGAACTCAAATATTGACCTTCACAATATAGTACTGGGGATCTAAAGTGAACTAAAGAAGACAGAGATTAAAGTACCTTGAAGAAAGAAGTCAGTAAAAATATCCTTGAGTCTGATGCCTTTATGTTGAATCATAATAGGGGATGCTGTGGACTGTAGTACAAAGATAGGCAAGCTAGCTGCAAATGTGCTAGTATGAATATGTCTACCTGTCACATCTTGTTCTGTGTGGTATGGGTTAATGTGTTGAGAACAACACATTAAGAGAACTCAAGGTTCATGTGAACCTACTCAGAAAGGAAGCATGTAGAAGATGGAGTAATATTAGTTTTTATAAAATGTGTACAAGTTTGGACAAACAAAATCTGAATATTGAGTAATAAAAGTCTCCAAAAGTGCATTAGCCCTATGATGACCAAGGAATTCGTTTTCCACTCAGTTAAGAGAGAAAATGAGCAGTGAACTGTTCTGAAGAATCAGAAAMCCAAACTGTTTAATGTCATCTTTGTGTTAGCGTTCACTAGGATGCTAACACCATTAGCATTAGTAATAATGGCTTACGAACGTGGATTAGCCTACAGAGAGCAGAGATAACTCTATATTTAAATGATTCCAAAGTAGCTGAGCTCTATGAATTTCATCTTGGGTAGAGAGCCAAGTGAAATAATTTCAGAGTTTTCCTGTAAGGGTTTGTGAAGGATACAGAAAATATGGTACCATTTTTAAAAAGAAGCAACATGAAATTTTGAAACAGACAATATAAACTGAAAACTTGAAGAAATAATCAAAAAGCATTAAACATCTAGATGATAACAAGGAGACAAACACCAGCTAGCATTGCAGTTCAGAACGAATCATGTCATAACAATATTTATCTTTTTTGACACGATAACAAAGCTTAGTGGGAGAAAAACATTAGTTGTCAGAAGTCATCTTGACTTTTGGATGACTTCTGATACTATTTCACATGACATTTTCAAAATCGAGCTAGGATCGCACGTTTTAAGTGTAACAAATATAAGAGAGATGATATGTAATAAATATAAGAGATATGAACAACTTGTATAGCTACTCTTGAAAATTTATCAGGGATTCACTTGCAAAGGCAGACAATGTTCTGAATGCATTTCAGGCAAATTCTGCTTCTGATGCTGCTCCATATTTTTATTACAGAAAAGCATAAGATAGAAATAAGATTTAATTGTTACATCAATATATGATAGCAAGTCACAAACCTTTTCGGAACAGAATTTAAATTCAGAGAGCCATCTTTGCCTTTCTCCTTTTTGAACTTTAGGCAAATTTTTACTTTTCGAAGACCTGCTCACACTTGCATGTGAGTAATTACCTAAATGAAACACAGGCTAAGAAATGACAGTTGAGGCAACAGCTAGATTATACTGGACCCCAAAACAAGCTGTGAYGCAAAAATGGTGTTGTGGAGATAAAACTTCATCTTTTCTTTGGTCAGAAGAATTGACGTGATGAGTTTTGTGGTTCATTCCAGGCCTACAATTCTTTAAATTTCTGAATTACGTTAAAATTTTTTCTGTCTTCATTAATCAGCACAGCACTCTTCATTAATCAGTATATAAAGGATAAATTCAATTTTCCTCATTAGTTAATTAGAACATGATAAAACATAAATGCCATTTATTTGCCATGTCCTTTTTAAAATTCAGTATGTTCTTAAAGTGCCTCATTAAGTGTGCCTATGGCCAAAAACCAGAAAGTAAACCTGATGATAACGAAGCTTAGAAGCATAATATTGCATGAAAACTAGGTGATGAAATGCAGTATTTTAATTTTGTTGTTCTTGATAAGGCGCTTTTTTTTTTTTCTTATGGTGACCACTTCTTTCTCGGATATTTGTTGAATGTACCTAGTTAACCTGCTATAATATTTGTGAAATTCAGTTTAATCAAGTAACAGTTCAGTTATCCGTGTCACTTAAAGATTCTGATTTTGGATCAGCTTACCTCTGCACTGTAAATCATACCAGCCATCAGCAGCAAACTGGATACCAGTTAGAGACATTAGACATCCTAAGGACTTTATCATAGCTGAAAACACCAGTGTGACTTCAGCTCTGTGGTACACTGTATGTGCTTTAGCGGTGACAAGGCATGAGGCAAAACTGCAGCTTCATCAATTCAGTTTGTTTGTGCAGCAATATTTACAATGCAACTCATCATTTTTTTCTTCTCTCATTTGTTTCTGCTTATTCAAGAAAACTGCAGTCAACCCCCACATAGGCAGACTCTCTCCTATGCAGCTGTTTGAGCTCTGACCCTCTGTCTGTTGGGCAGTGTCGTGGGGTTGGAGATTGAGAGATGCTGTTTTCCTAGGTCAAATCATAGGACCATAGCATCTGTTAGAGGTAAACCACACCAGTAGGCTGAGAAATAAGAAAAATATTTCAGTTAGGAAGCCGTTTCTGAACACAGGTAAAATAATAATAAAGTTGATGCACCTGTACTAATTGCTTGCTGATATAATTATGCCACATCAGTAACTGTCCTAACCTCTGCCTTAAAATTTCTACTGCAATTGTCTCCTTTATTATTTATTCTTTGTAAATATAACAGCTAAAGATTGTGTTGAAGTTTTTAGGGTATGGGTAAAAAACTTTCAGCCAAAAGAGTATGGAAAATTGTACTATATGTTGATGACTGCTGAGGTAATAACAATGACAGAAAATGATGTGGCAAATGAAGAAATAAGCAGCTGAAATGTACAGTTATTTAAGTTAATGGAGAGACTGCTGACTTCTAACCTATCTAAATTGAAAGTTCATATTGACAATTCCTTTAGAACTTGGAGCTCTTGAAACTGCCTGTTTTTAATAATCTTTTGTTGCTAGTATTAACATAAACCTGCCACTTTTCTCAGTTGGCATTAGTTAAAATAACTTTTCGCGTTTGGGATTACAAGTATGAGTGTGCATATCATTAAACACAGGAGCTTCAGCATACCACTGAAAGTACTGTCGCTGTTTTGAGTTTTGTTCTTCTCCCCAGACTTGATAATATATGAATTATGATTCATATCAGGATGAATTTGGGTTAGGATATTTTGAATTCTCCTATGAATAGAAAGCATGTATTTGGTGGGGTAATTCCACTGGAAAACAGAGGCTCCAACCAAACTGCAGAGTCCCTGAGCACTGTGCAGTCCTTTATGCTGGTGTCAGCTGCGGACACATCATGATTTCATGTTACAAAGAGGGGTAGATCTAAACACTCTCCCCAGTAAGCTGTTTTCCTTTGGAAATTGTATATTTATTTTTTTAACAGAGGATGTTAATTATAAAATTATTTTCCAGGCTCACTGCAGTGCAGATTGTTCTTATTAGCATGTGTACTCCCTCAGTTGTTGATCTTTTGCTACTAGGAAGACGGTTTGTTGCAAGCTTCATGCATTCCTTTATTAGCATCTTGTGTCTACAGTAGAGTTTTATGCTCGCAATTTGCTTTATACAGATAATTAAGAAATGGGATATTCCTATGTACGTAGAAAGTACTTTCCATAATTTATTACTGTGTAAAAGCACAGTAAGATCTGGTCCAGATCTTCTTTGGTTGCACTATAGTACTATGTGAATCATTTTTGTTTTACTGCTGAAGACAAACATTTAAAAATTTCACTATTATATAAATGCTTATCCAGAAGACACTGTCTATGGGATTTTGTTTCTGAGTTTTTGGGCTCAGCTTTGAAAATTGCTCAGCAATTTATTGCAAACCCATTCACAAATTTCAAGAGACGTTAAAATTAGGAGTCAACTGGCCTCCGCTTCTCTTAAGTCAGAATGATAGGTTGGGAAAGGCCATGGAGCAAGTCCTGTTGGCCTCTGTGGCTTTGCAYGCAGTGCCCCACACTGCCTTCCCAAAAGGACTCAGGGTGGTAGTGCAGCTCCACTGGGAGTAAAATCCACAGCTCCGAGATAGATGCCCAAAGTGCAACATTCATAGGCCAAACAAAGAGGTTTCTAGTGAGCTGGTTTAAATTGTTGAATTCACTAAAAAGAGTGCAGGAGCAAAAATCAGCAAATCTTTCTTCTGATATTTGATGGCCATTGGATTACACAGTATAACTACGGACTTTATCACAGTGACCTGTCGTGTTAAAATTTGTAATATAGTAGGAGTTTTCAATTTAAATAATGATTCTCTTCCTGATTCTGACTAATCTGAATATGAAACTTTACTATAAACATTATAATGGTATGACTTAAGAACACTGATTTCCATAGCAGGAGATACTTTCTTAAAAATTGGAGCTCTAGCAATATCTAATCAGTCTGGAGAGCACACTGCCTGTACGTCCATGAGTGTTTTATTATAATAGATATATGTCTATATTCAATCATTTAAATTAATGCCATCTTAAAACACCATTCAAGAACATTATCCTCCAGGAGAATTAACACTGTATTCATTTACATTATGTAATAGAGAATAATAGCTAAGTGAAACGTTGCAGGTAAAAAGATAGAAGTATGTATATTACCATCTTAAAATTAACCTTTGTTCTTGATAATGCCAAATGTAGTGGGGACTGCTTATCTCAAATACCCATGTGCCTTTTTTCTCTAATCATAAGCAATACTTGAGTTCACTTTTTGCTCTTTGTTTGCATGTATATAAAAGCTATCACCTTACTAATCACAGATAGAAAGTTTTAAAGTAGATATTTTGAGATTACAAGTAATGTTGAAAATTGTTCAGAATTAATCAGATGTAAAGTCTGCATGCCATTCCTTTATAACTACCTCGATAACTGCACAAAGTTAAGCAGATGCCATATAAGGATAAGGAAATTACAAAAACTGAGTTACAAAAATTGAATCTTGCTCTGTAACTATGGCTCCTCAGTAATAAAATCAATTTCCATACACTAATATCAACAGATGTTTTTGAACTAACTTAAAAGTTTGATTAGAAAATACTAGGTTAAATACTGATGTAGGAAGCYGCCACTTCATAGAAATTGAAGACATTAGCCCTGATGGTTTTTATACCAGTGATGATTAGGACCTGTAGTTATTATTTATTATAGCAACCAAAAGCCTATCCTTTTCTCTGAACCAGCATGCTTAACCACTAATGCGCTGATTCAACCATTTCCTGCAGAAGAAGGAAGTATTTCCCTGCATGGCAATATTGTCTGGCATGGTGAATATTGTTGTATAACTCATTTTAAAGCAAAATTATGTTTTAATTAACATTTATTTTTCCTAAGACAAACAAGAAAATCAATACTAAGTCATTGTACATTGAAATTTACCATGCAAGGCATGATATAATGTAAACTATGCGGAATACTTCATTGTCTTGATTAACACAGACTCCCAACAGTACAAGAAGCATTCTGCAGTCGTCACTGCAATGCACGATTTCTAATCCAACGTTTATATTACATGATTATGTTGGAGGGAAATTAAAAGTCATGAAGGAGAAATTCAGTGAGGCTGACTACTTCTTGCTCAACTTTCTTGTAGCTAGTGATAATATTGTTAGATAATTTAATAGCATCTTTCTAAAGAACAAAAAATGATGTGACCAAAAGGCATGATATAGCACTACCTCAAGCTGTCAAAATGAAAAGTAATGACTAAATGCTGGACATGAGCTCGTGGCATTTTTATTTAGAGGGGACACAAAAAAAACCCACAAGCCAATGGCAAAAAATTTTGTTTTAAATCCAAGCATGACTATTGCCAGATGAAACTAATTAAGTCCATGTTTTTTACTTCATTAAGCACCTTTCAGAAAGACTCCTGATGGGAGAGACTGTTGGGAAGAAAACCTGCTTTATGCTATCCCCTTTCACTGTTGTTGGCAAAAGTGGAACAAAGGGGAGCTTGGGACATACAAGTATAAGAAAAAAACAAATGTGAAGTGGTTCCGTCTGCAGTGGACAGAATTTTGAAAAGCCAGAGAGTAACAGTCTCAATAGCAACTGTCCTTGCTCCTATCGTTTTGAGCCTTGCAGCTAATCAGATATGGATACTGCTGTGAGATTTTTTAAGGCCTCTTGATTTATGAAAACTCAAACCACTACCATAATACCTTAATACATGCTTCTCACTTCTTTTTTGTACTTCATCAAAGGCAAAAGGACTCTATTCTTGTGCTTGCCATGACCATTTAATTTTCTGCATTTTTTTCTTTTCTACTTCTATCTGTTTAGATTCTAACTAAGCAATAAAAAGACTTATGTTTCACTTAAATGGGAAAATGTGATAATCCCCACTTCAGCTGAAGGCACCACTTTAAATTTCACTTCACTTTACGTGACATTTCCCCAGTAATGTAAAATTCTATGGGCTTGTTCCAAATATCTCCTCTCCTGATTCAGCTGATCTGCTGGATACCTCATTCAAGGCTAAACAGTACTGCAATGGAAAAAAAGTCTGATTCTTAACCTGTTTAGCCAGTGTGCCCTGTTAAACAGGTGTGCTGTAGGAGTATTTAACAGATCAGTCTCAAAGTTACTGTTGATTTTTCTTTCTCTCCAAATTAAGGGGGAAGGGAATGTTTATTACTCTCTTCATTTACAGCTCAGGATTAGCAGAGGATACAACAAGGAAGTGATTAAAACCTAAATCACCTGCTTATTTAGTGAGACACTTCTTACTACTGACCTCAGGTTGTTTCACGACTTTCTGGTTTTGTACTTTTCTTTTTAGTTTATCATAATTACAGATTTGTTAGAGAAGAGTGAGAGAGAATGTGTATAAAGGTATGGTCAGCCTCACAGACAGAAAACACGCTTGAGAGGTAGACTGAAGTTTTCTATTCTGTGAGGTTTTGTTAGCTACATAACTTTATCTGTGGTCAATTCCTCCCTCTTCTTAATTGTGTAACTATACCCTGAGAGTGTTTCCCTCTGTTATAGCCAAATATTTCTATGTGTTCATAGGTACAGGTATCCTGATACCAAAGTATTCTCCAGCTAGTTATCATCTTCTGGTTTTCTGTGTCAGAAAACATAACTCAAACCTAAGTCTAGAAAGGTATTAAAATAACTTAGCCCGCTGTATTCATATCTGGCTCAATTGAGTGGATTTGCTTTGAAGTCAGTGCAATAAATACAGCATACGCTGAATACCCTCCCATATATACTGGAAGGAATTGTTAATGTTATAAATTTTGTAGACTATTGTGCTTTATCTCCTGCTTTTATCCTTGGTCACTGACTTTCACTTTTATAATATCTGAGAAATACCTTAGTATTCATTATTATATGCATTTTTGCTAATTAATGAAATTAATTGAAATTAATGTCCACTGAACATCTAGTATGCTTCCTCAGAAAAGTAGGTTTTTGAGACAGCAACTTAAAATAATTGCTTATTGAGGAAACCTCTATTCATGAGTCCATAGCATCTTTGTAAGATAGAAAGAGAATTGTCTTTACAACCTTTACAGATAGGCTATTAGGTCTACTTTCATTTGACAGTATCAAGTGTATTCAACACTATTTGTGACAATATGTCTTAAGAAAACCTGTACTCTTCATGCCATTGGTGACTTAGCATTTATCCTGGCCGATAATAGTGATAACTGCTCCAACGAGCCAGGGTCTGTGTCACTGTCAGATCACTGTAACTGAATTGGAATAAAAACATGAAATCTAAATAAAAGTAGTATGCAAAATCAAAAGAAAAATAAAGAAAGGCTGAAAAGTACAAGTGGAACTGATATCAACTGCGGAAAATATTGCTTATTGTATTATTATGACAGATTTTTTTCCTGGAGTGCCTGTACTATTCACTATTCTAGCTGAAGGGAGGCAAAATTGCATTATAATGTGATCTTACAAAAAATAACATAGCAATTTTATCACRTTTATTCAATAAAATATGTATTACAACTTGCTGAGGTTGTAATATAACAATAACTAAATTAAGCATGTGATAATATGCTATCATAGCCAATCTTGATAGAAAAAAAMCCAAATCTTTCCTTACATTTGTTTTCTGCCTCCTGAAGAAGGAATTGATTATTTAGGTTGCTTGCAATCTGTATTGTTTCAGTGAAAATATGTTACAAGATATCCACCACATTGTGTAGTCTCCATCCTTAGAGGTTTTCAAGACCCAACTGGATAAAGCCCAGAGCAATCTGGGCTGATCTCACAGCTGACCCTCCTTTGAGCAGAGATTGGGCTAGAGACCTCCTGAGATCCCTTCCAACCCAAATTATCCTGTGATCTTATGATCCTGTGACTCCTGGTAATTTGAAAAACTGGAAGGGGGTAATAATATACTTAATGAGGATTTCAACTGGAGAGTAAAAAGTCTTTAAGTAGATTAATGTAAACAGTTATCTGTTACCATCTAAATGTTTTAAGCTTGTCCTGAAAGCATTGATGCTCCCCTCTCTGGAAATTATTATGATCTAGCTTCTCTTTTGGGAAGTTGCTCAGTTTCTCACACAGTTTTCTCTTATGACTGTAGAAAACTGCTATTAGTTATTTAATCTTTGTGCAATATCATAACATATATTCTGCTGTGTTCCTACTGACCATGTTTCCACCAGCGAGAAGATCAAGTGAGAGCTAATCAAATGTTTTAAGGGTAGGTCAGCCTTTCCTGCTCACCTTTTGCTAGACACTGTCTGCTGAACACCTCTTTATTGAATAAAATTGATGTTCCCTTCAAATTCAATTTGAAATTTGATGTATTAAATTGAACAGGCAAAGCTGAAACTATATTTATGTTGCTTCTGAGTCAGGACACTTTTTTGCTGGGGTCTTACCTTTCAGTCTTGCCRTAAGTGTACAGATCACCTTAATATATTGCAAGTCGTTCCTCCAAAAAATCTACATTAGAAATTGATCTTGCATTTGAGGGAGAGTATTTGGGGTATAGGAAAACCGAAAGACCTCAGCATCAGTTTATAGAATAAAAAAGTAAGAGATGAGAAAGTTAGGAGTCTAGCAATTAGAGATTTCGCATTTCAGCTATGTTATTCTCCAAAATTATTTTAAAATATGGTTATGACTTAAAGCTACTTATTAGAAAAGGTAAAAATTTGTGGGTTTTGCCATCAATTGATTGACAAAATGTCACAGCAGTAGCCAGTAAAAGTGAAATACCAGCCTTTTCACTTAATGACTTGACATATGGGGAACAACAAAGGATGTTTTAGGAACTGTAGAGAGTTAAAATAAAACAATTTGTGAAAATTCAAAGATGAGGTATCAACCTGATGTATTGTTTAAAATATATAAGGAAATAATTCCAGATGAAGAATAAAAGCTCAATAGCTTGCTAGTAAATGTATCAGAGTTCTGTTGCTCCACTGACCAGGCCAAACTGTCCTTCCAGTTCTGACCTTGTTCTTTTACTAATTGTGTTAAGTTTGGGTTCAAATTCACTGTAACACTAAGTGAAAAAGTATAAGGAAACTTTAAACAGCTAACTAGTAATTGAGCTACATATTGAATGAGGAAGTAAGAGGCACATATAAGCTCTACTGCTTTGTGGCATCCCATGGGAGCTTCACGCTGAGCAACTTTATTGGCATATTGTAACACCAAGCCACTCTAAATTTCTTTTCTAGATGAATTTGGGATCCTTTAAGTGAATGAAAAAAACAAATTAAGACAAAAAATTAGTCCTGACTTACAACCTTGTTCCTTCCTGCGCTTTTCTCACTGCTTCATTGTGTTCTGATTGAACAGTCTGGCTCCTGCATGATCACAACGCTGTAACTTCCCAGGAAGCTGTCTTACACTGCTTGTAAATCCACTATGACAAGATATATCAAGAGACTGAGTTGGCCGTACTGCTGGATGATTTTACTAGGTCAAGAATCTCAGACAGAAAGATCAAAAGTCCATCCTAAGCCACTGGTGAGGGGTGGGGGGTGTAAGTAATGGCATAGGAGGGAATTTCTGGCTTTACAAGTAGTTTTCTGTAAACTGAATGACCAGCCGGATAGACTGGAGGCAATCTTCTGTGAATGTCCTCTGTGAGACAGTCATGAAAATCATGACTCAGAACACGCATTTCAATCTTTAAATGCTTTTTAAAAAGTATTGTGCTAAAAGATATTTATGTATGTTTGGTTTAAAACTCTTGATACAATCATAGTTCAGTGTTTACATATGTTTTGAATTACACTGCATGACCCAGAAAAGAAGCACAAAACTCCCCAGTGTATTGGACAAAATAGAGAACTTTCTGCAGAAAGCTGTAGTTGTGATGTCCAAAATAACTGACGGTTTTCATTACTCCAGTTAAATTACTTTGTAGCAAGAATCAGTTTCTGCCTCTCTCCTACCTAGCCTAAACCTATTCTGGTGGTGCTAAGACCCTACTAATCTCTAACCTGCTGTCTCTTTCTTTTTCTTACTTTACCCTCTGATATGTAAATAACATTATGGTTTGCAAATAGGCAATACTGGCAAGTTTGGGTTCTACAGTTATTAATGTTTGGTTAGATCAATATATATCTATTATAAACACAATTTCAAGCTGTAGAACACCATATTTTTTGTTCAGAGTATATCTTTATTCTCCTCTTTATCAGCAAGTATCTTTTTGGTTTATTCTTTGTATTTTGGATTGAATAAACAAAAGTCATGTGCCTATAACAGCACATTATGGGGTGCCTTCAATAGCGCGTCCATAGATGGACTTAATTTTTAGCTTTCTAAGAAATGTTTTCTTAAAAAAATATTTTCTGTTGCCTTTTTTTATTTTGTTGAGGAAGGTTCAAACTACAAATCATTGTTAAATTGTAAGTAAGATTTTCAAGGCCTTAGAAGTTTAGTACTCAAAATACTGGTTCCTGGCATACCATATGGTCCAATAAAAAAACTCTCAAAAGCTGCTTCCTGAGCTTGCAGCATACTCATAGGACTAGTTATATACCTAWTATGTGACTGCACGTACACAGGTCCCCAAAATGTGATTCTGCATGTATTTGCAGGTCCATCCTGCACAGGGGTTACAATTCACATAGCTGAATTCATTAATTGTTTTAATGCAATTTTGAAGTACCTTGCTTGGATAGACAGTGAGAATGCACCCTCTTTGATGTGGGATCCACGAGTGCACCAAGAGTGGATAATGGTATACCGCAATAATATGCCATTCCCCAAATTATAAACAAGGTCTCTTAAAACTGAGAGATGGAAATATTGGAAAATTTGAAAAGGTAATTATTTTTCAATAATTCAAATCCTGTGTTTTCTAAATTTCTGGAGCTGTTGCTCTCTGAAAAAGAAAAGAAAAGGCAGCATACATTTTTCATGCTCCGTGGCATGCTCAGGGCCTGAGCCCTCCTGCCCCCTCAGCAGAGAGGCAGGTGTGTCTCTGATCATGGCAGACTGCAACTGCCTTCCAGGCTGTCACCTACCTGGGCACTAAAGAGGTGAAGGGAGAATGCAGAACACTCTGGCAGTAAAGCCTGCATGGAGCAGGTTATATGATCTGTTTTGGCAAGTCACATCTGCCCTAGGGTCAAAAGGATGGGCCAGAAATGGTGTCACCAGAGCTGGTCTTTCTCCTTGCATTTTCACTACGTATATGGCAAAGGCAAATCTTTTGCTCTAAATAGATGACTATCTAAAATATGAACTCAAATGGATCAAAACGGAAGGTAATGTTTGAACAAATATCCTCAGTCTGGAAATAGAGCTTTTTAATTACAAAGCTTTTGATTTATCACTGTGGTCATGGCAGAAATGGAAAGAACTAACTTCTACAAAAGATGTAGAACATGACTAAGATAAAATCACAGAGATATTTTTGTCTGCATGTGTGTATATGTGCATCTCTATTTCTTCACATTCTGGAGCATTCTGAAACGGTGCGACATGGAGCCACAGAGCTTTCCTGAGCATCTGTGCTAAATGAACACTGTAAAAGAGGTTTCCCTAGCAACGCAAACCATATGTAATAGCTTAAAATAGCTTTTCTCCAACTCCTAGGATTTCTTAGTGGTTTGCTCACAATTTCCATTTAAATCAAGGTATATTTGCCCAGTTCAAAAAGGTTCTTCATTTTCTCAACTTCTATTAAGATGAACAGGCTTTGAAAATGCTCATTTCTTGCAAGAATGCCTCCCTTCCTCTTGACTTCTAATTTACAGGTAAACCGAAGCATAGCAAATGGTGACAGTGGCTGTCCACTTTATCAAATGTATTCCCTTTGTTTGCTGTTCAAAACATTCTATTATAAGTATATTGGTGGTCTCTACTGCTTATTAACAGGAAACTTCTAGTTAAAGTATTAGACTTTGATTTTTATGATATTACTATCATGAGAAGATAAACTGTGCAACTATATAGCATAATGCATCAATCATAATGTACATGCATTCCACTTTGCATTTTAGTAGCCGTTTGCAGGCAAATTCTGATATTTGAAAACACTGATCAGTTCTTATTGTGTCCCTAGGAAAATAGGTATCAAATGCTACCTTTAACATGAGTAAACTGTGATACCAAGAGGCTAAGTGATTTCTCTGAGTTTATATAAGAAGCAAGCAACAAATCTGAGACATAACCCATGGATATTGATTTTCAGATCCTAATGCAACTAGCCATGAAGTCATACATTTAAAAAGTTAGAAGCTGGCTGAGAGAGCTTGAATTTGATTAAATCAAATGTTAGTATACAGGTAAGATATCTAGATTCTTGTCCAAAGATTTTCAAAATATATGTAGCAAAACTGAAGAAACAACCAGGTATCAGACATTGCTTTCTTTTCCAATAAATACATTGGTTTAGCCTAAATGGGTTTTAGTTGAGAAAACAATGAAGCAAACATTTAATCAGGTACTCTTCACGTGCTGTTTCATTTCTAAATAAGGCAGCCTTGTGCAGCTGTAGAACACAGCATGAGAATCCAGTGCCTGTTTCCTGACAAAACATTTTTAAACTGCAGTCATTTAGACACCATATCATATATTTCAACCTTGAATGAAGTAATGGCTACAAGGTAGGGTGTTCCTTTAAATACTTTTAGTTATCCTACTTGTTACCTGTGAGCAGCAGACAGACTCTTAGTGAAATAGCCTGACTTATCGTGTAGAACGGAAACAGTTACTAGAATGAAGTGAAAGACGTTTTCTGCTAATAATTATTGGATGGGCAGAATTGTTGGAAAGAGCCAGGCTCTAAGGTCTTGTGCTATCTATTTTAATTAGCTTTGAATTGGGTTTTGACTCTTAAGCATTTGCTTGGAAAGGGAGGGAAGGGGGTGGACTGGGAGAAGATTTGCTGTCAGAGCTGCGTAGGAAGTTCTCGTGCCAGTGTATCTGACGATAGAGTCACTGAGGTGGAGTCTGATTTCACAGAGGAAATTTTGTTATAGCTTTGTTTTAGAGATTATTTTTTAAGTTTATTTCCTATACTTACCTTAAGCTCTTTCTGTGAATCCTGACAGCATGTCAGCTTCATTTTTGTATTCATTTAGCCTGCATACCTACAGGTATGCCATACGCAAGCCATATTCTTTATCTTATCACCTGATATAGTCATTCTCTAAATATAGTACCATTATTTTATTCTAGCAGAATGAAAGGAGCTAAACTAAATTGGTATATATTGGGCTAACTTAGCTGTTTGACTATAACGAAAAAATCCCTTTATTTCTTTAAATGTGAAAGATTTTAGTGATGTTCCTCATTACAGTATTTCAAATAGTTCAAAGTAAACAATTCAGCCACAAAACARCAGTGAAAATAAATTGTTCATTTCTTTCAGAATGCTGTCTAGCTATAACTTTCAAATCAAGCAAACTCTCTCCCCCTTTTCCAAGAATGCTTCAACAACCATATGATTTCCTGTTGATTCTGCAATTGCATATGCTCAGTATGTCTGTAAAAACCACTCTGCATTGGTCGCATGTGTTTAATCATCTCCTTAACTTTTTCTGGAGACATTAAGAAGTGATTTTGAGAACAGTAATAACTCTTTAAAAAGTAATTTAACAGCTGCCTTTGCTGAGAGCAAACTGTATGGAGTGGAAATGAGAAGATAATTGAATCATAAAGAAATTGTTTTGAAATGAATAGAATTGTCCTAGTTTCTTAAATTACTATTAAATGGTATTTTTTTCCCTTGCCTGTAATAATTGATCTTTGAAAGCTGTGCATGTTAAATGTAAGCCTGTAAAATATTGTGTGTTTTTAGTAAGTCATATTATTTCTCATTATAGCCTTCTTCATTGGGGTGGGGGGACGGGGTTAGACCTGATGACATCCAGAGGTCCTTTTCAGCTTAAATTATTCTATGATTCTATTTATGTAGCTATGAAAAAAAAATCTTTTGAATAAATACCCACTCCTTCCACAGGCTAAACATGAAATTAATTTCAAAATACAAACCTACTTCTTCCTTTATTTTTTAATAACTGTTTCAACCGACTTTAATTTCACATACTTTTTGACATATTGATTCTAATTTCTGTACCAAGAGCTCTTGTATGAGGCAACAGCATTTGTTTAGTCAGAATGACTTCATTGGACACTGTTCATTACATTCGCACATTGCCTAAAAAGTCCTATCCCTCCTTGTGAATTATCAACTTCTGGGAAAAAGGTAATTCTCCTCTTAGATTTTAATCCCGCATCAAATGCCACTTACTGTAACTTCACAAATTTTCTACACTTAGCAAACATTAGATATCAAAGGAAAATTTTCTTGGTTACTCTCACCTATGTTTTTTCAACCAGTTGTGAGTGAATTTCAGTAAAATGCTATTAAAATTCAGCTTAATGTCACTAATTGTCTCATGTGCTACATGTGCCTTTGTTCAGTTCATAAGTAAAACTAAAGTAATCTCTGGCACTAGCAGATGCAGCATCTCGATGATGCCAATGGGGTGTTCATCAACCGTCATTGCCTAGAATGTCACCCTCACTCCCCTGCTGCAAACTGCTCTTCCACTGCGCTAAAGCATTGAAAGGCCACATGAGCTGTTCAAGCATCACTTCTGAGAGGAGATCAGCTACAATATCTTAAATAACCCATTTCAAATGTCTCCAGTTTCAAATTCATATTTTGACCTTTAGTTAAAGGTCATCTTTAGAAGACAATTAGTTTTTGCTTGTCCCTGAGGTAGCAATGAAGCATTTTGGTTATCCATAGCAGACTGGCATAAAACCCTCTTTTTAAAATACACAGCTGAAGTATATATTAAATTGTTCTAAGTATTAAAGAAACTGCAAAATTCTCTCTTACTTCTTGCCAGATTCTGCAGTGTAAAAGTAATATAATTATTATTTCTAAGCACTTTGAAATAAAAGAGAAGACTAACAGTCAGCAAGAATTTGTCAAGAATAACATGTCAAAGTAAACTGAAGTCCTTCATTAATAGGTTGTAGTAGGCATTATAGAGAACRGAACAGAAGTAGCTGTCATTTATATCTTGGGCCTGAGAATATTATTTGACACTGTCTCATCTCATATCAGATAGTACTGAGTTCAATTTGAAGTACTGTTTGGAGTAAACCATTATGGAACACGTGCGAAACTGGTTTGAAATCATACTTTTAAAGTAATTATCAATGGTTCACTGATAAATAGGAAGCTAAATCAAACTGGGTTCCTAAGGAACTTTCCACTGAAGTTCCACTATGACTTTTCATAAATTTTCTAAATTACTTGGAGGGAGGAGGAAATAAAGAGAAAGCTTTGATAGGGACTTTATTACAATTGAAGATCATGCCAAGCTGAGAAGAGCTGCAAGTRTATTGGAGTATAGGATCAGAATTGATTAAATCAGTAAATCGGAGACATTAAATAGGATCAGAACTGAATATTAACTCAGCAAATTGGAGATGTTATCTGATAAACATAAGATGGAATTTATTTGTGCAAAGTACTATATTTAGGAGCAAATAACTGCAAAAATGTACAGATGGTTAGGGAACAGGTCTTTGGTACAGGGTCAGGAGTTTCACATGAATCACAAGCCAGGCATGAGCAATACCACCATGTTGTTGACAAAAAAAGCACTGAGCAGGATATTCAAACAGATTTTTAGTCAGAATGACTTGTAAGTAATCCTGCCCTCTACACTAGAATTGTCAGGCTTTAACCAGAACATCTCCAGATCTGACCACAGTACTGCAAGTACGGACGTGCTGGAGAAAGTCAGGAGAGCAATGACAATTATCACAGTTGTCTAGCATAGGACTTCTGAAAAAAGATTGCAAGAATTGCAGCTCTTTAGACTTATGGCAATTTTCAAACATATAAACAAATGCTGTAAAGAGTAGTGTGGGAATAAGAAGAATAAGGGGAACAATATGCTATCTATATCCATGGGGGGACAGATGAAGGAAATAATGAGTATAAATTGTACTACAGATAACCAAGGAAGCACCTAAATATAGTTGATCCAACTTTGTCATAGAAGGATTGACATGCCATCTGACTAGATGTCCAGTATTCTTTATTATGTTTGCAAACCTTCTATTTGTTAAAGTTAAGATTTTTGAAAGCTTTTTTTCCAAATGTTGCAAGTTCAGTGAAAATAAAATTGGAGCAGTTATGTTTTCATTTAAAAATAAAGGCTGCTGCTGTGTAAGATTAGGAATAATCACTTCTAAACTTTTGCCTTAGGCATCAGAGATGGTTCATGAAACTGAATTCTTACTCATGAGGGGAAAATAGTGTCGTGATGTACTACTCTGAATGCAGCGCTTTATCATCTTCTCTGCAAAGGATACATTGTAGTCCTTCCATTTACTACATGCATAGTCATTCATTATCAGTCATTCTTGTGAATCAGTGGTAGGACTCTGCTTATTTGGATACCCAGAACTGTACTCTTAATGCAAAAACCCCTCTCAATCTGGTTTGACCAGTGGTTTCATAAAATAATTCATATGTTCCATTTTCACCAGGAAAATTATCACCTGTTTTCTTTTTTGGAAATGATCTTTTGTATTGAAAAATTAAGCAGACATCATTTCAGTGAGTATCTGTTACAAACTTTAGAGGACATGATGAATATGTAGTGTAATGGCCCTCCCCAAAAAAGTGCTCAGCAGAAGGAAACATGACASCATGTGTCCTTGATCTGTGCCATGTTAGCTAACCAAAAAAATGGCATCGTATATGCAAGAAATTAGGGTCAGGCACTGCACACTGATTTATTCATTTCCACCTGTTCAATATCTTCTGGGATACTGCAACAATTAAAGGGGTATTTTTTCCTTGTGGTACATTTATTTCATACTGGAATGTGAGCCAAGGCTGTTATCTGCTACTGGAAATAAAAATAGAACTCCAGGGAAAACCCTCATATAGGGGATAATATCTGAAATAGTCATGTGTATATATGTGTGTATATATGTATATGTCAGAGACAGTAAGGGAAATGGTCTGTTCGTTATTTCCATATGGCTGACAAAAAAAAAAAAAAGACAATTAAATGAGTTTTCATGTCTTAAGATGAACTATCAAAATAACTGAACATCATAAATAGTCACTACAGAAAATGCATTGCCTCAATTAAGAGGATACTCCTCCCAAATAATCTGTTTCCATGTACGTCAGTACTGACTGCTTGGATTATGACATCAAAAGTTTCTATTAAAATTAATTAGAAGTATATTTTGTCTCATATGGGAAATTAGAAAGCATGTGTCTTTCGCAAAACTAGGGTTTGTCAACGAAACTAGAGTTTGTCAGCAATTTTTCAGCCATATAATTAGAAAAAATGCATAAGAGAAAAATGATGAATGGATGCTACATTCATTATTGAAACCTAACTGCCTTTGGGCAACTGGGAAAAGAGGTACACACATACTTTACCAGCACACATGGTCTTCAATAGTATACTTACAGAATCATAATATATCTCCTAGCAAGCATGCATAAATTGATGTGGCAATGTAGCATAATGTTAATAAATACTAGGCATAGTGCTCATATCGAAAGGTCAATACAGTCATGCCTGTGAGTCCAAACTTTATCAAGGGAAGTAATCAAGGTAATTCAGTATCATGGATTCTTCTTATTAGGAGGTATCAGTACTTTTTCAGTCTGTGTGTGCACAAGTGTGTGTTCATGTGTTGCACACAAGAGCAAAGTTTTTGTCAACTGTCAAACAAAATCTAGCAATCAAATCCTCCCGAGTTTTTGCTGATGTCTATGGACCACTACCAGATCACTTTCTTTGAAAGAAATGGAACTSCTTCAAGGTGTCCCTGATGGAGGAGCCTGAACCTCAAAAGATTCCAGACAGTTAGAGGAGATCAGAGATGATCGTCAACTAGCTAAAGTGCACAAAAATCCACAACCATGCCTTCTGAACCAGAAGCAATTCACAGTTTATTTACCATGCATTCTTTCAGAGCTCACTTAAGCTCCTACTTACTTTAAGCCAAACCTAAAATCTTTGAAAGTTTTTGCTCTTCATTTGCATGGCCATACTCTGCGGGTTTAGCTTTCTGACCATCCCAGTAATACCATTATATTTCATAGGGAAATACAGTGTACAAATAAATAAAATAACTTGGTATCTATACAGGTTTTAGCTAGTTTCTCTTGTTTTTCACCTGTGAAAAGGTCCCAATCATCATTCGAGGAGTAGATCGGTGAGCATCAGACTAGATCAATGAAATGTGTATCGTCCACTGTTCAGCTTTTTTCAAAACTATAGATGCAACTTCCATAAGGATCTTATAACAGGTCAAGGCCCGTCATTTTAGATGCTTCTAAAAGACTGTTGGATACCTGTTGATTATGTTCCCTTAGCAACACTGGATAAGACAGTCCCCAGGCACGCTGGGAGGCTTTAAACAGCAATTTATTTATTTGTTATGCACCTAGCATTTAGTGGTTGGTCACATCTTAACTGGCTACTGTTACTACAAAACTAATGAGTTTTGGTCACTTAAGCCCTCATTTACTTTGTCTGTCATTTGTTATGGGATATCATTCAGGAACAAGCCTGTAGGTCAGAAGGGTTTCTTTAGGTCTTGCGCTATTTAATTTGGGTACAGGAGTACCAAAAAAGATTGAAGAAAGCAGAAACAAGTGTGTTGATGATAGTATATTCGAAATGGAACTGTTGTTTGGAACTTTCTTATTTACCTTTCCTCCTTGATAAACAAGCCTTATTTCATCAAACCCCAGGGTGCTATGTCTATCACTGAAAGCGTTAAGTCCTGAGGTTTCTAGAGAAAGACATCTCAAGTTTTTCTGAAGAAATTCAGAATATTGTTTTCATGTTTCCAAAGCTTTTTCATAGGAAGCATTAAGCTGCTAGTAGAAATTGCTTTCATAGTCTGCTCAAGATTGAGGTATTGGCCTGATTTTCTATCCTTTTCTACCATTTTCCATATCCAAGTGACACGTAGCAGTGTCTTGCTTTAGAGTCTAGCTAAAAATGGGACTTCTACAGGCAGAGGTAAACTCGTTGGATTATAGACAATCACTCTGAAGATATAATTCCTTTTATGGAATAAAAGGCAAATTTGTATGAGATTGTCTTTGGTGTCCTCAGGTATGAATGTGAAAGAGCATATGGCTGCAATAATTGTATAGTTCATTATGCAGTGATTTTAATAGTGTAAGAAGATGGACTCAGGGGATCCTGCAAATGCCTGATTTTTCAGATGTGTTAATTACTAGCAGAACCCATTGATTACAATTGATTGTGACTATTTGGAATTTCTAAAGAAAAAGGAGGCCCAAAATGATTTAAAAGGGTGATTTCAAAGGTATAAGATGAGGCATTGTTCTGAAGAGATGAAAATATATCCAGCAACTAGATATAGATAGATATAGATATAAGGCTGCTTCTCTTTATTTCTTCTCTGTATTTCATTTCTACCAAATCAATTAGCATATTAATTCGTGTGTGGCCTGTGCTGGATGCTATAGAGGAAGAGAACGGTGATTTACTTAATGATTTCTGTCGGTACATTTTGAAGAAATTGGAGCTATATTAAGGTGTCTTTAATGATCTATTTTATTTTCTTGAAATAAAATTTTTATTACAGAGAAACTCATAGTCATTAATCACTTTCTAAACAATTTCTTACAAATTCAGCCTTTTAAGGTGTATGTTAAGATAGGTTTTAACCTACAACATGTATAAAAAGCTTTTACTGATAACTTTACAGAAAATACACTTATTTGAATATAACAATACTTATATATACATTCCCAAAACTTTTCTAAAAGCTGCAAATTCAAACAGCTTAAGAGAAGAACTTAAATTTGAATGAATATGAAGGCACAAAACTTCATGAGGTCTTAGCAGAAAGTTTATATATAGCTGGAGAAAATGTCACAACTTATTTTAGAACCCAGTGCCTTATTACCTTCCAAACTGAATTCATTATGCTTTTTTTACCTTCTTCACCTGATACAGAATCTTATTTTGATTATTCGGTGTTCCTTATTTTTCTTCAAATTAAATTGACTTTCTGTCTAAGGTGTGCCCAAAATTACTTTCTTTTTTTTTTCAGGAAATTTGTACTGTCATTCAAAACAAGTTATACTAAGAGTATGCTTCTTACACATGACAAACTAGTACACTAGTAAACATACAGAACTACCGCATTCCTACCTCACTGATTTTATTCTGTAATGATTTTATGTAGTACACACTGACTACTAGTACTGTTTCCAAAATGACATTTTGGAATGCATTTTTTTTTCTGTTCAGTCTGCAGATATTCCCTATACCAGATGTACAACTTGAAAAATAATAACTCCTAAAAATACACAAACTGTCAGCTTTGTTTTTACTGAGAGAAACTATAACTTCAAGTAAGATAGATTTGTATTTAAATACAATGTAAGAAACCTAAATTACTCCCAAAGGCTGATGGCAATCTCATCAAATGGTACAAATAATCACATTATAAATGCATAATTTGAGTCCAAGGTGGGGTAAAGGGGGGGTAAAATTGTTGCTGTATAAGCTAATAATACTGACATCGATTTTGAAAAAAAATTAAAAGGCATGCTTAATCAAATAACTGGTATTAATATTTTCTTCTCTGTATTAACATCTTAAAAATAGCTCTTCCTTTGTGCTTACACCTTTAAGGTCTCACAGCTGTAATGTTTTTTCACCTGACCTTGCAGAAAGTATTTGTCTCTTAGTATACTAAACCAGCTGCGAAAGTAATGTGATTTCATATAAACCTTTCAAAAAAGCAAGTAATGATGCTTCCTTTCCACTTAGTTCAAGGTTAATTATACTTGTCAAGAAGGCAGTAAAAAAAAGCAGTGAGAAATTTGACAGACCGATGGCAACCACACAGACTGTGCACCTCCAGCAGTTCCCATTTGTCAAAGTTGCACCCATTGATAAAGTCAGAATGAGGACAATATTTCAGAAGGCTCATTTCTTCATTGCACTTAAACATAATAAATCAAGACAAAAAATTAATATGCTGTAAACTGTAATAGAGAAAATTTGACAAACTGGCAGATTTTATTTTTATGGAATAGTTATGAAATGATGCATCTTAAGCAAAGATCAAAATTTCATGACAACGTTCCTGTTCATTTTTTTAACGTGAATGTGTTCCTATTCATGTGAGTGTGGGGGTGCACATATATAAAGTGAGACTAATGCAGTAAGGAACTCTGGTTAAAAACAAAGACAGCTTTAGGGGATAACTTGGATAGAAGTATGGCTTTCTAAGCGCAGACTTTAAAACTCCTACCTCTCTGCAGATTCATCTGAATTTTCTTCTGTGATCATCTGCAACTCCTGTGTGGTTTTACTTGAATCTTCTTTGACACAGTTTTCCTCTGTGCTTGTTTTGGGAATATCCTCATTTGATCGAAGCTGTTCTATGAGATTTTGTTGATGCCAGGTTTGAATAGATCGGTGGTGCACTGGGGTTGGACCTGGCACAGGTGCCAGTATATTGTGGTGGATAGGACTGCTGTTTTTCTTCAGCCCATTTCTGTCCCGAGAGTGGTTCTTCAACCTGTTCTGAACCGGTGTCCCTCTGTGCTCATATCCTTCCTGCTGATGGCAGCCCCCCGTGCCTGTGGAGCCTTGCGAGGGGTGACTGAACCACCTCCAGCGGAGCCTCAGGATCTGCTTCACATCAAACTCTTTCTTTCCAGATACTGACATTTTTTTCAGGGAAAAAAAAAAAAAAATAGAGAAAAGCCTATTCTTTTAGAGAGGAAATGGATTCTTAGTTATCTATTGTATTCAAACTCCACTTCTTAAGTATAGACTACAAAAGAAAAAATACCGGTAGCTCTCTCCCTCTCTCTTCTGATTAATATACTGCAAGCTCTTCAAGCCGATGCTAAGCTGCTGCTAACTGTATAGGTGGGAATC
>JAYKAV010002109.1:3248687-3352019 GCA_035582835.1 Phoebastria nigripes | reverse complement strand
CAAACTCTTTCTTTCCAGATACTGACATTTTTTTCAGGAAAAAAAAAAAAAAAAAAGACAAAAGCCTATTCTTTTAGAAAGGAAATGGATTCTTTGTTATCTCTTGTGTTTCAACTCCTCTTCTTAAGAAAAGACAACAAAAGAACAAATACCGGTAGCTCTCTCCCTCTCTCTTCTGATTAATATACTGCAAGCTCTTCAAGCCGATGCTAAGCTGCTGCTAACTGTATAGGTGGGAATCCATACTGACAGGATGATGAGGTCAGACCTTAAACAAGTAAATCAGCTTAGCACAGGAAAGCAGCAACCATAACACTACCCAGCTGCTAGGCTTACACACTCACAGCACTATAGCACAGCTCTCTAATATATAACCTAGCCTCACATGATCCTAAGGGATCCTAAGCTGCAACTTAAGATGCAGGAAAGCACATACAAATAAAGTGACAAGACTTTCTATCTCACGAGGTTTTCCATCAAGCCTGCTAATAAGCAATGGTGCATTTCACAGAAGATTTACAGAGAATTCTTTTATAGTCGTCTTACGCAGATTTTTGGTAACGATTCACTGTGAAACTATCCTGCAGTTCATGTGTTTCCTTAAGGGGTTTGCATTTGTTTATCTTGCTGTGTAAAATTCCTACAAATGGCCTCAGTGTGGTAGCACTTACCTAAAGGAAAGAGGCAGCATTTGAATACATTGTGCAGAACTGTATGTATTTTCTCACCTACAGATAGACTTCTCGATATAATTACAGAGGTATGAGAACAGAGGGAGGGAGCTCGTGAAAATCAGAGATGTGCTGCCTGAATGACTGTATCTGTGGAAAACACACTGTTTCCTGGCTAAGTGCCTGTGTAAACACCCTTTGCCATCCTGCTCTTAATTTCTCACGGACAGTGAAATGAGTGTGATTTTTTTTAGAAAACACCTTTCTTTTGATAGTGTACACTGTAACATGTTTTCAGCAAATTTAATAGATTATATATATTCATTCCCATCCATTCGTTAATAGGCAGGGCTGTGAGAACTGTTCCCTGTGTGTTTTGAAATAATGTACACAGAATGTTTTCACATGCAAATTGAAAATAATTAAATGGACTGGATTTTTTTTCTTATGTTATATTTTCCACAGTTTGCTACTGATGATCTATACAACTGTAAGCAGTGTAAATAAAAACAAAAAAAATAAAATAAGAAATAAAAAAAGCTGTAACACAGAGTCAGTAATACAGGATTCAGAACTAAAGGAGGGTACCCCTCCCCAACACATCTTCTTACATCTCCTCTTCAGACCTTCCCATGTTAACTTCCTTTTTCTCTGTCTGTGTTGTGATTTTTTCTTCTTTTTTTTCTAAACTCTGCTGATGGGATGTTGAACCTTCAAACACTAAAATCTGCTTGCTTTTCTTTTTTGGCTGCATATAATGCAAACAGAGAAATGTGAAGTAGCGTTTTTGAAAAGAAAAAGCAAAATGAGAGGATAGGACTAAGGAATCATCAGCCTTTACGCTGGGCTGTCAAGCTCCTATCCTACTTATGGTATTCAAGCAAATGATATGCAGTATCACGGACTGGATGCATGTGAGATAAATTACAGGACAAGTGAAGAACAGTAAAATAGGTGAAAGATATTATATTATTTAGAAACATAGAGGGAAAGAAAAGACTTTGTACAAAAGAAAACCTATGAGAAAGAGTTGGCCATAAAAGGCAGAAAGGAAGAAGTTGAGGAAAGAGGATATTTGACAGACCTAGCCAATGCATCTTTGTTGCTATATAGAATATTGAGGCTGAGCTATTGCAATAAAATGTACATTAACATGTGATTTTGATAATAGGGTAAGTGTCCATGACAGACAGAACAAGAAAAATTTGGTTGCAGATAAGGATCCTTTCTTATATGAAAAAATAAACTATTTGTGGGAGCTAAAATACAAGCCCCGGCAAGCCTTACTGCAGTGCTTTGGCATAATGGCTCCCATCGCTGACTCCAGTACTCTGCTACGGGTTACTGTTCTCGCAGCAGTTGTCAGAACTCGCATGTGGCCTGGCTGCTTCAGTTAAAAGTCATGACTGAACATCCAGCAAAGGCTGGCTTACGCTCAGACACCAGGCTCTGGGTCTCAGCAGCTCTGAGGCAAGAACTATTCTGCTCTGTCACTGTTCTTCCCAGCGCTGTGATTTACACAACAGCAAAGGCTGCCACGTTGTCACACACGGACATCCCAAACCGGTGCAGCTCCCCTATAAAAGTAATACTCTATTTAACAATAGTTCATTAAGACAAACTGTGTTCTGTAATATTTACTTGAGAATGAAATGAAAGAAGGATTCCTGTGCTAGAATATCAGGCAGTAAGTGTTCTTAAAGGAACACATTTTTAAAATACTTCATTTTATGTGTTATAGGAATGGATAGAAACTAGAAAACTTGTTCAACTTCTAAGAAGTTATATTAAGAAGAAGGTATATAAAGGCCTGTTTGTGAGTTTAATAGGGGGTTTCAATTTAAGCTTGTTGAGAATATAAGCTAATGAAGAAGCTGCTCCCAAACTTCAGGGATTTTAAAGAATTTATAGGGAGTGAATGGATAAATGAAAATGCTGGCCACTGAGTAAGAGAGATTATTATATGTCCAGAAGTCAGTGTAAGATGTTTTCACACTTTAATGATGACCTTTTATAACAATCTGAAGTTTTCTGGAGATACAAATGTTTCAGGTATTTTTTCTTGCATTACAACTACATAATATTTAATTTAATGTTTCTTAACTTTTCAATTTCAGCCTACACACCTATGGATGTTATTCTTTTTAATTTCGTAAAAATAATAAGACTTAGTGGTATCTATGTATATTCCTCAGGATTGCCTACATGGCAATCTGAGATCTATTTTAAGGAGGGACTCTCTATATACAAAGTTAATAAAACAATTTATGATTAAATCTTGTAGAGGTGGACAGAGAACATGGTTTCTCGCTACTATCTTAATCAGGTCATTGAGCTATCTCAGCAGCTCTGTCAATTCCTCTTAGCAACAGCTCTGATACATTTAATCCGTATTTTTTCACCATGTCACAAAGCTTCTGTTGGTTTCCTTTCCTTAAATCCCTTTTGCAGAAGTCATCCTTTACTCCAAGATCTCATGAAAAGCATATTCCTTTAATTTTACTTGAGAATGTACAAACGGTACTTCTGTTTGTGAATTACTCTGTTTCCTACTAACTCAGCACATGTTTTGGCAGATGTAAAGTGTATCTAGCTAAAATTAGGGTAGTAGAACTGGACATTTGCTGAAGAGACTGTCTTGCTCAAAAAGTCAGCTTGAGTCAGCACAGAATATGTTTCACGTAGGGCATAAGTAGATGATTTTTCACACAGCTTGTTACCATTCTGGCTAAAATTTCAATGTGCTGTACTAGGACAGCATAAGTGATTTGATAATGCAAAACTTCAGGCCTGAAATGATTAGAAGCAGGTATGTGGCATAAAGCTGCACCATGTTTACACATATATGTGCCACATACCTGCTTTTAATCATTTAGATCTATCTTCTGGTGAGAAAACTAAGTTCCCTTGAAACTGAATACAATGTGAGTGTTTACTTCTTGATGATTTCTTTATAAAGCTCTAACTTATTTTTAGGTGTATCTCTGACTGGGTTGAAACTCCTAAATGTGAAAAGATAGAAGATTTTTCTGTTATTACTATTCCTAATTTAATATGTTTGGTCTCATTTAGATAAATATCCACCATAATAACATTATTTTTTCCCCTCGTGGTTGGAAATCTCCAAAGAACAGGATTTTCTAGGGCTGTAGCAAGTCTAGCCAGGGCCACCAAGGGGGTCAGGCAGCTGGAGCGTATGATGGATGAGGGGAGACCGCTAGAATATGATTTGTTCAACCTTATGAAGAAAAGGCTCAGGGCATCTTATTGCTGCCTTCAGGTACCTAATGGGAGAGTACAGAGAAGACAGAGCCAGACTATTTTAGAGGTGCCCAATGATAGGACTAGAGGCAACAGGCACATACTGGAACATGGGAAAATCTGGCTAGCTATAAGAAAAACTTTCTCCCCATGAGGGTGGTCAAGCAGGTGGCAAGAGGTTGCCAAGAGAGGCTGTGGCATCTCCTTCCTCAGAGAATGTCAGATCCCAAATGGACTCGGTCCTGTGTAACTGCTCTAACTGGACTTCCTTTGAGCAGGTGGTCAGACTAGATGAGCTCCAGAGGTCCCTTCCAACCTGTTATTCTGTGACCGTGTGACATGTCAGGGAGTGTTTGAGATATTTATCCAATGGCTACAGTAGAGCCAAGGAAAACTAATGTGGTTGTCAGTTATGAGAGAGAGATACATTTCTAGAAATCTCAAATCCATTTTGGTAGCAAAACAGCTAAGTATCACTGCCTGCAGTTGTGGGGCATTTCTAATTGTTCAYCCCATAGGAGGCTTGCTAGTAGTTTGAGGAAAAAGAAGTCCTTATTCTCTGAAAAACCTCCATTCAATTCAATGGGTATGAGCTTTTGAGGAAGATCTTTGATCAGGTTAGGAAATCACACTAAATATGATGGTAGACTGGCATCTAGCAGGAAATTGGGCATCATGTTAGAAGGTTTGTATAAACATGTTGAACTTCCAGATAATTTGAAAGATATGTATTAATAGTAAGAGTCTAAATAGGTGTTTATAATAATTTTAAGATTACAAGTGTAAATGCCTAATACGACATTTGAATTAGCAAATTATAAAATTACTTTTGTCATAAACTACCTATAAGAAGAAATTGAGAATTTTCTTTCTGTCACAAACCATGTTTTAAATAGGCTTCAAAAATTACTTTTAGCTACAGCTGCCTCCCATGTTCATCTGCCACCAAAACACCTTATAGAAAGGAGTTTTCTAATGCATTTCAAAATGTCCGGATTTTCTACTCAATAACTTAGTAAATTTTTTTTGAGACTTTAAGCAAGTGGAATATATTCATGCAGTTATGTAATGTTTAGTCTCCTCTCAAAAGAGACATAGAAAATGATTTCTTATTCTTTTTCTGTTTTCCCTGGRCTGGTAGTACAGTGCATGTATGAAAAGCCTATTAGAAAAATCTCTCTCTGTTCCCACAAGCCTAGCAAAGAATAATAAAAAGGAATCATCTAACTTTCTCATAGAATAATTCAAGAAAGATACCATCTGCGGACTCTGAAGCCAGGAGTATTGCAAGGACTAGGTTACTAGCAAGAGCTAATGAAGTAGATCTTTGCTGGATGTGAGGCAGACCAGAAAAAACAAATTTTTTTATTAGATAAAAGTCAAGGATAGCTTTGGACCAGAGGTCTTTAATGCCAGGATCACTGACCCAAATAGGAAAAATCTGCATATGCCGAATGAGACAATCAAAAAAGCAAGCTAAGCACAGAAAGTTAAGAATGTTTTCTCATATTTTTCAAGATATTTGATGTCGATTCTGACATTATGTTTTTTAGAAAGTCAAGTTAATTACAAGCTCGGATCAATACTGTATACTCTACAGTGCTTGCATTTGGGGAAAACATCATAATAAGATCTACATATGTACAGATTGCTGATAACTAAATAAAGTCCTATGTAAAAAAGCTGTACGCTCTCTACCCAAGCACTCTATACCACAGGGTCGTCACAGTTTGTGTACTCAGCCTGTGTATTTACACTGCATATGAGGCTAGATAAAGAGAACAAGAAGTTGAATATTTTTATTACACTGTTTTGAAAACAGTGCTTCAGGAGAACTCCCATTAGTCCATCCTTTGTAAAAGAGATATTCCAGGAAACATCTGCATAACACAACACCAGCGTTAACAGAAGTCAAAGTTAAATGGAAAGGAACATGACAAAAACAAAACCAAATAGCTATATTTAAAATCTGCAGGAAAGTTCAACTTTCTTTTAAAAGAAAACTTTGAATCCCAGCAAACGCAAATAAGTTTAAGACAGTTTCTTTTGATACTTCCTACTAAAGGAGGCAGTAGAGATGATCCACTTAAGGGAAAGCGTTGACACATTTAAACGCAATTGCTTCCTCAAATAACTGGAAACTGTACTACAGATTGCAACCCACCTACAAAGTTGTATGCCAAAATTGGAAGAAATCACAGCTTTTCTACAAGATCCAAGGAAAAAGAATGTGAGAAGTAAGCCTGGTATAAGAAAGTCTGATTAAGATCTTACTAAACAGGAAGAACATTATCACTCTCAAAATGAAATCAGAATATTAGAGTGAAATAAGAAATGGCAAATATCCACTTTACAGCCAACAGGGAAGGGTCTCCCATGAACAAGGACTTGAAAGTGATGACACTAGTGCAGCAAAAGTAAGCTCAAGCACATGACTTGAAAAGAAACTCCTGTCACATGTCAAGAACAAGGTACAAAAGAATGGAAAAAATATGGATAGATGCAAAGAAGTATAAAAATATTTCATACTGATTTTTATAATATTTTGTAAAATTTGAGATATTTTTCTTGGTTTTTCAAACTGTTGTGCTCAAGAAAAGCCAATTCTTACATTAATTATTTCATTACCTACTGGTAAAATTAAGGACCACAATACAACATCACATAATGGAAGAGGTAGAAAAACTTCATAATAATTATGTATTTATTGACAGTGTGGAATTTAGCCTGTTATCATACTTGTTCTTCTGCTGTATACAAAAATATTAAATCAGTTGCCCAAGCTAACAAGTCTTTTCAACCCATCAAAATATACCTATTATTTGCTGTCAGGGACTGAGGCAGATGAGAGAGAGAAGATAATTGCCAACAGATTCGAATAATGAAGAAAGGTGGCAAAGGGTTAGGGCCAGGATTTTCCAAAATTATTACTTATTCTGGATGCCTTATTTGATAGATCTGAGAAACACAAACATACCACTTTCCAAAGCACAGTTATTTAAGTGGTATTGTGTTGAACAGTTAAATATACTGTTCAGTTTAGAAAATCTTGTCTAACTTTTATCTTCTCCTTTAAGGTTTACTATGGACCAGATGACCTCCGGAGGTCCCTACCAACCTCATCCATTCTGTGATTCTGTGATTCTTACCCTGTCCAACACTAACAAGGAAAATGATACTGCAAACATGCTGCCAGTTTGCAGCATCCATCTTTTCAGTCTGCAGGTATGTGGTACAGCTGTAACACAGCCCTTCTGCAAACTCACTTCCCTTCTGCTGAAGCAGTCAGTGATTGTTCTAAATCTCTGCCAGCTGGTATGAGAGTTTGGAACAAGGTACACTGGGGGCGGTTTTCCTCAGCTCCTTCCCTGGCTACTCATGAAGTCTGCAGACTTTCTTGATATAGCGCATGTATAAACTCACGGAATTTTTATGAAGAGAAATTATATAGAACTACTACTCTTATAGAAAACCTGCCACTTATGAAGAGTGAGACTCCCAACTATCAAGAAGGATTAGCAGAGCCAGAAAAAGGCAATCTGTAGTTTTGCATGTACAAATGGTGCTTTGCATACTATTATATGTAGAGTAGAAAGCTAACAGGTGCATTTTGACTTTCTAAGAGCCCATTTCTAAGAAAGCATTTTTCCAAGTGGGTTAAACAAGCAACTTTTGCCTTAAAATAACTTTAAATATACTCAAGATGAAAAAATCCTTATGAAAGTTCAAAGGTGAAATTTCAAAATTAATATTGATTTTCCTTTGAGGGATAAAATTACATTTCTAGGAAATGTTTTGTTCTGCATGTCTCAGAAACAGGTGTTCTACTGTATGACTTCATAAAAATTCCTATTGCTCTCTTTTCAATTTTTACTAATTAAGTATGAGCAAAACTTTGTAGTCTGCAGAGATACTAGCCTGAATTTAATTATTTAAGGGTATTGTTGGTCTGGCTGGTTAGGTCTCTGCTTTTAAGTTCTGCCAGGTATTTAAATAATTATATTGATCTTTGTTGAAGGGAAATATGACTTAGACCTATCTATGACCTAAAATTGGAAAAACTATTCAAAACATAAAAATTCTTTTCTATGCAAAATCAAAACAATTGAATACAGAACTAATAATTGTATTTGTAATAGAAAAATCTTAAACTGGATTTCAAAAAGAAAGAGAAGACATGAGGGGAAAATATTTTTTTACAATCATTTTCCCATTGCTAATAAGTATGGTCATTTACCAACTGAGAACACAGTATAGAAAGACATTATGACATATGTGCTGTTACTAATCAATGGGAAACTCGGATATAAACATGACATGCACCATTTATGTCTTTAAGATCAAAAACATACTAATCAATCTGCCACTTCATAGACAGTCAATATAAACTATATAGATTAAAACTAAAGTTCACAATGTTACTGTATCCTAAGCAAGCTCCTAAATTAAAAAATAATGGGATCTTGACAACCAAGCTTTGTTATTATTAGCATGAAGCCGTTACAAGTCACTGTGTGATACACTATGATGTAACCATATAGCTACTGCAAATAACATAAGGATAATCTCTCAAGGAACTGAGGAGGTAGTAAAAGCCATCATCAGTAATCCAAGTTCAGTTCAGGAGTGATACAGTGACATAGTCTCTCTGCTTTTTGGTCAGAGGGTTCAATAAAATTATTCTATATTATTCTAATTTAATCAATTTTATATGTGTAGAAGATAATAAATATATTACATGCAGTATTCTAAATCTTTTGTCCCAAAAGATTTCAAGCAAGTAGCTTTATTCATCTGAATCTCTCACTAGTTACTACCTGTTTCAGCATAACTTCTAGCATTAGTCTACTAGTAATAGGCTGCCTTCTGTAAGAACTCAAGTGTCTTGAAAGTTCATCTCTTTAAGCTACAACACTTCTTTCTCAAACTTATTTCTTATTACAAACATTACCACAAGTTTGACCTGCTTAATGTAGTTTGTACAAGATGTCTTGTTGCCTCTATCGACCTCTAAAATAAACCAGATAAAAACAACCCTCCCTGCTACTTAGTAGTTAATAAGAACCCATAAAAGAAATGTGTTGACATCACTAAACTCTCCATATAACATGCCACATCTTTGTAGTGTGAGAGGACAGCAAGCTTTTGTTTTCAGTATAACTGATTTAATATTTTATATGTTGTTTTCTGGAAACTGCACAAAGTACTTGGAAAAATGTCTTGTGTTTTAGAAATGCAGGAAACATCCCTTTTCCCCTATTAACTCCAAGTAGCACACAAACGTCACACCTCCTAGAAATAAGTGCAAAGTTGAATCCTAATGTATCTACTGTTGAGTCAGAAAGGGTCTGTTGGGTTTTGTTTTTTTTTTTTCACTGGAGGTTTGTTTGTTTGCTTATTCTTGAAGTATCCTACCAGTTCAAGTACTCCAGAACAAGTTATTTTCATTCTTCTCTCACTGACCCCTAATTATCTTCTGCAAGAGTATTTTCTATAGAGTTTGAAGTAAGGTGAGCCTTTCTATTGTAAGAAAACAGATCTGAACAGGTCAATGGCAAGATGCATGCATGAATGAACTTGTTAGTCCCATATTGCAACAACATTGAACGCTAGGTAGGCAGCTATGATCTAAATATAGTTCATCTTCATTACTGTTCATGTAAAAAAAATATAATAACCAAGCAATTGGAAATTTAGCTGTATACTGTGAAATACAAACTGTATGTTGTATGTTGTTGTATGTTTTAATTCCATTTTACTGAGAGATGACGTTCTCCTTTTTGATAGTAGTGTTTCCAATTTACAAAAGCAGTTATTACAAATAGAAACTGAAGCAAATGCAAGTATGCCTGCATTGTTTCTTTATTAGCTGCCATCAACTTAACTCTATACTGCTTCCTATGTGAATTGGCATAGAACCTCTTCTTTTACTAATAATCTGAATCAAAAGGGAAAACAATTACCTACACAACATGATTGTGAAAATGTGGTGTTGAGAGCTATGGAGATATTCTAAACAACATTATTTATAGTTTTTAGGTAAATCTATAATAGGCTGTATCACAGAAAAGCATATCCTTACCTTTTTCTGCTATAGTGTCATAGAGTAATTCTGGTTGAAAGGGACCTCAGGAGCTCTCTGTCCCAACCTCCTGATCAACACAGGGCCAGGTATGAGGTCAGAGCAGGTTACTCAAGGTTTTATCTGCTTTCAGCTTGAAAATCTCTAGGGATGGAGACGTCAGAACACTTCTGGGAAACCTGTTCCAGTGCTTGACTGTCCTAATACTGAAAAAGTTCTTCTTATAACGGGTCTGAACCTCCCTTGTTTTAATTTATGCCCACTGCCTGATGTCTTTCCTCCTCCTACCATGCTCTGTGAAGAGCCTAGCTCAGTCTTCTTAATGACCTTCCTGTAGGCACTGGGAGACTGCTGAAACTGTCTCCTCCAGGCTGAACAAGCCCTGTTCCCTCAGCCTTTACTCTTTGGGCAAGTGCTTCAGCCCCCAACCATCTTGATGACCCTCTGCTGAACTCACTTCACTTTATCAATATCTTTCTTGTGCTGTTGGGGCGGGGAGGGGGGGGGAGCGGGGGGGTGCAAACTTGGCAGTATTCCATATGTGGTCTGATTGCTGAGTAAAAGATGACTACTACTTTCCTAGTAAGCAGTAGAATGGTAGATGCGACTTTTAAGTGCATTTGTTACATGTAACAACTGTATCAAAACAAGCATCGATTCTTAGCATATGACGACATATATTCCATAACTGTAAAAGGATCATGATAGTTATGTTCCTGTAGAAAATACCTGAATTTTCTGCTCATTCACTGATAATAACAACCCTTATTTATCCACCAATTGTTATCATTGGATATTAAAGAGTATGGAAAAGATCTGGCAAACCCTCAACAAAACCTAGTATTTAGATTTGACACTTGTCAGTATAGGTCTGTATCATATGCCATCTCAAAGCCTTGACAGAATAAGGACTTATGCCCAAGGTCAGTCTTCTCTGGTAAGTTTTTGAATGTGACTCTTTTTCATTGTCTCTTAAAAAGTACTAAATGCTGCCTTTAATTTCAAGAGAGGGAGGCCCTTGAGGCAGTTGTATTTCTGTGCATTGTAGAATGTAATGATTCTTAGATGCATTTAGTTTTTAATCCCACAAATGTCTTCTGAGGCTCATGAAAGGCGCTATATATGTCAATAAAAAATCCTTAGAACGTGTGGCCATGCATCTCCTCCGAATTATTGACATCAGAGGTTAGAGAGCTCTTCGATTATTCATGGAAAAATGACCTGCCTTGGGGCAGGTGTTTGAGAGGTCTGAGGCAGTCACTTCAAGTCTTTCTCCTTAATGACTTATCTAACTTCCAGCACACATATTGATTCGAACACAGACCCACACTCCAGTTCACACAAGCTGGCTTGTTGTATCTACAAGTGTGGAAACAGGCATTCTGGTATACCATCTGGTTTACCTTTAGATGAACACAGGGAAGCACGCAATTTTTTACAAGTAAGGCAAATAAGTTTGGTTTTTGTAGCATAATGATCCATCAACCTTTTTTCTACCTTCAGTTTCCCTCCCAGTTGTCATCAGTTTTTCCTACCAATTTTCCCAGATGTTTGATCTCTCCTTTGTGATGCCATAAGAATGCAAGGGACAGAATACTTTTTAAAATCATATAATTACAAGCATCACAGTCAAAGCTCATCTGAAAAAGTGCTGTAAATCAATATCCTTGTCAGCAAACTCTCTCCCAGCATCCTAACACCTTCCTTTTGGTCGTGTCACCTGTAAAAGTACACAATAACTCAATTTTTACTTTGACAAAAAGCCATACAGATCCACATCACAATATTATTGTCGTTCAGCCTGGCTCTAGCTGTTGTCAGCTGCCAAGATGCCTTGAGGCTGCACTTTTACTCTGTGATGCTAGCCTAGAATATAAAAACACAAAACCACGTTTAAACTATCCAAGTCCTATCCATCTCATGCAAAAAACTTTGCTTCTGAAATGTTTGCAATTTTTAGAATAGACAGGCTCAGCATCTATGTTTTGGTGTGTAAGAATTTTTTAGTAAATGTTTTCATATTTTCTGGGGAAAAAACATAGATGATGTACATATGAGTACTGTATCATAAGATGAAAACTGGAGAACTGATAGTAAAATATAGTATGTTTTATCTTCATATATATTCATTAATAATAAAAAAGGTACTAAACAACATAGTGGTCAAATTTGCAAGTGATAGCAAATTTCAGGGAGAGAGGAATAACATGAAACTTCCAGAAAGCACAGATTACTGAATATAACATACAATATTCTGAGGCAAAGTCTATTAATGACAGATTCCCAAAGGAAGAGAGAAATACAGCGTGCTGAAAGAGAAACAGAAGAACAGAACCCAACACATTAAATCTGATTATTTAGCATAAAATGGTTGAAAAATCCAGTTACAGACTAGGACAGAGATGTGATGGAGAATAGCATCTCTTGATTTAGTGTAGATTATGCTGTCTTAAATTTTTTCAAAACTTCATCAATAGTCTTATTTGATCCAGTCCCATATCTCTTAGTCTTGAACGTGAATTTCGCTGTGACTTGTGCCATCCCAAACATCAATCGTGAGAGGATTTTATGTAGGTGTAACAATCAGAGTTTCTGTGTTAAAGGCTGTAGACAAGCAGTCCTTAAGACAAAAACTTTAATTCCAGTTTAAGTTTCCAGCTCAGTTTTGGGTGTTTGAGTGAGATGCAGATAGTCTATCCTGTATGTCTGGAAGACAGCAGCTCTACAGTACTGTATTGGTCAGCAGGAATTTCTAGTACTTCTGTGATTATATCAGGTAGCACCATTTCCTGAAAGGTCCATTGTTGAACTGTAGAAATAGATGCAGAACAGAAACACCCCATCATTGATGGATATATGTGTACTGATGAGATTTGGCAATGGAAGGTAGCCCTTTTCTCTTTCATTAAGGGAAATACTTGCAGCTGCATACATTAACTGTAGAAATTCTTGAGATAGCAAAGAAAGTGCTCTTGTAATAAATTAAGTCATATTGCAGATACACTACCAGAGAGCTATTCTGGAAGAAATTAAGCCTAGCAAGCCTCCTGAAATTAAACTTCTGCTGAAATAAACTGGTAATATATAACTAATATAGTTTAGCATATGTCACAAAGAGAGAGATGCTTTTGGCTGATTATGTCAATTTAGAAGGCTGTCTACATCAAATCGTTTTGAGGTCTCAAATTTAACATCAGGGGTCATAAGGTACTTTTACTTTGCTTTAGAACACATTTTAAAGAGCTTGATACAGTTGGAGTGACAGTGTTTGGCATTTTGGTTTACTGAGTTTCCTAAATTAAGTTACTGATAATACCTCTTGTTAGTGAGTAGCTGATGGCTTTACACTTTTCTTGATACAGTGAACATTTAGGAATACTAGATGCTATCACCATTTTAATGTAAAATGCAATTGACTTTAAAGAACAAAGTCTGTAATTGTGGTGGTGTTAATGTGGAATTAATGATCACAGGAAAAAATATACCTACCAAATTCCGCTGCTTTAAAATACAAGATTCAGCTAACCATTGAAACATACAGAAAAGGCTTTGACAGGAGATTGCCTCTTAATCACTGTTAGCGGTTGATTTTTTTTTTCTAATGCTTTATTTCATAATTTTATGTTTCATGTTAATGAAAATGTTATGGGAGAAACCAGTGGGAAAAGAAAAGCTATCTGCCTCTCCTTACTTAATAACTCCGTCTTGCTGATCCATTTAGGTATTTTTTTCCCTCTGAAATTGCTTTCTGTATGCTGGAACACACCTCATTGTTTTTCTGCCTGACACAGTCTAATCATTCTGGCTTGCAGACCTCTCACTTACATAATAACAAGTACATGCCACAGAAAAGGCATTACTGTATTACTAGGACATATAGTCCTCTTGAAAATAACACATATTTTATCCTTTAAAGGAAACAATACAGAAATTCTAAAAATCTGTTGTGTGATTCATATCATTTGTATATTAGGATCTTTAACCACATTCTTTTCACAGATTTGGTAGAGTCCAAGAAGCTTTAAT
The DNA here is from genome assembly GCA_035582835.1 of Phoebastria nigripes. Classification (NCBI taxonomy): domain Eukaryota; kingdom Metazoa; phylum Chordata; class Aves; order Procellariiformes; family Diomedeidae; genus Phoebastria; species Phoebastria nigripes. The sequence goes on along the minus strand of JAYKAV010002109.1, from coordinate 3,337,979 downwards.
AAAAAGGTGAAGATTACTCTGCCTATTTTTTTATACCACTATAAGAATTATTTTCTTTCTGCAACAACCTGCAAAATTACAGTTGCCTTTTCACCTAGCTCTAAAGCGGAGAATTCTTTAACTTAAGTATCTTATTTTTGTCAATATTTTGATTAACACTGCACAAAACTTTTAATATAACTGTTATTCTTTTTTTTTCAGTTTTCTTTTACTTTTTAGGTTTCATATATAATTACATGCTTATAATACATCCGTATGAAGCATTAAAGAAAATCGTTAATTCTACCCTGTTTTTGTTTTTATTCCAGGAGTATCGATTAAGGCCTAGTGAAGAAAACCTTGTTTAAAAAAGCAAACTAAAATATACAGCTAATAATCAAATTGATGACCAGAATGCATTTTAAATTCTTTGGCAGTATTCTTACAATCCATACTGAACTGGGGTGGTTCCAAGATCTTCAGCGTTTCTGGAGGTAAAGTTCAACTCAAGTAAGTCTTTCTTACAATAGTTTACATCTGAAAATGGAGACAGATAAATTCGCTTGCACAGAGAGACTTCTAATTTACATTTAAGATTGTAAACTTATGCAGTCTATATTGGTTAACTTATATTAATGTATGTATTGCACTAACCCAAAAGTTTTGTACAAAAAGCCGAAAAATAAGAGATCCTTTCTATAACAAAGACTATATCTTTTATATAACAAAAGCTACTTACGCAGTCTGTTGAGTACTCTTAATGATTTGATGTAATGTGTTACAGATCATCTCTCCATTCTGAACATCCTTCCTTCCTATAGAAACAAATAAGGTTTTTCCCCCCAGTATCTTGCTAAGTAGTTTATTTCAGACAGTAAGCTATTTTAAGTACATAATGCTTCTTGCCTTTTACTTGTACTGTGTTGTGTGATGGTAGATTCTCTGATGTCCTTTTCAACTGCATGAAGATTGCAGACTTTAAATAAAGTACTTAAAGATGTATAGCTGAGCTCTGTATAGATGGCAATGACACATTTTCTTATCTAGTCCAGTTTTAGATGTTTAAAATTCTAATCTATTACTTTTGGCACAGATCTTTGGATTAATTGAATTAATTGAATTAATTAATTTGAGAGTACAGAAGAATTATAATTCTCTGATAATCTGTAATTCCTAAATATAGTTTTGTATTTTGTGTACATTGCACACATTCTGCAATTAATAACATATTGACAACATCTGTACAGTATTTTTCCTCCTCCCTCAGTAAAGAACGTATAAAGTCAAAACACTGCCTCTCGCAGGCTCGCATCCTTCAGGAAAAATCGCAGCTTCCTGATACTTTCTGGTTCCCTCTTGGTGAGATTCTTTGGTCTGTATCCGACTTGCTCTCACCATACGTTACTGACTAGGCTGACTCTTTAGCATGACTCCAGGTTTGCCCTTATAGCTTTTATTATGTGTCTGATTTCAACATTAGTCAATTCTCCAGTCGCCTCAACACTTTGAGGCCTTGCTGCTGGAGTCTGCCAGGCCCCTGCAGCTTGAAGCAGCCAACTGGACAAAGGTAGGGCTGGGGACCACTGACTGGCAGAGGCCTCTACTTCATTTGTCTGCATGTTTTCAGTCTGTTTGAAAGAGTCCGAGCAGCTGAGGAACCCCTGCCTGTCCGGCTGGGCCTGGGGCGGCCCTGCGGGGACAGGCCGGAGCCATGGCACAGCCGGGMGGGGAAGGCCCTGCAGAGCCCTGATGGCGCCGGGGAAGGGAGGAGCTCTGTGGGGAGCCTGGGAGAGGCAACAGAAAGAGAAACCTGGCGGGGAGGGTGAAAGGGATAAGTTATATTTTTTTTGGTCCCCAAAATACCTACAATAGTTGGAGCACTAAGCAGGGCAGGAGGGAAGGCCCTGCTGTGCAGTGACCCTGCAGAGAAGAAGTGACTTTTCAGTGCCCGGGGCAGTGTGGGTTCCTGTGATGGGAGTTGTTCGGAGGCACACTGTCAGAAAGGATTTTAGGCTCTTAACCATTAAGAGCACTCCCTATCAGGAGCCCAAATGTGGTAGAAACACAGCAGCCCTGTTAGTTTTTTGCCCTTTGCAGCAGGTATGTAATGGCCTTGCTCCCCCACCACAGGGAGCGAGGAAAAGAGGCTTCTCCAGTCCTGCAAAAACGTTTATCTATACCAAACATCATGCGTTGCCAGCCAGTAGTTAACTCATTAAGCTAGATGCACAAATCACCTTTTGCAAGACTGAGAGCTAAACCGCAAGAGAGCTGCATCCTTAGCTATACATGTTAGTAGAATCTCCGTGAAGGCTTTCTCAYAGGAGATTGCCTCCTGAAAACCAAACTGCAAGCTTGTTGCCTGGCTGTATTTGAGCAGGACAAAGAAGTATATATTTAGTACAAATACAGTATTTGAATTCTCAGCATGTAGGAACTAATAGTTTTTCTTGGTGCTACTACGATATTTAAGGATAGGCTTTACTTTGTATCACCGTTTTTATAGCTGTTCGCAGAACTTTTTGGAGACATTACTCACACATGATACTGATATACGGTAGCAAAATATGAAAGTAAGAAGGGAATGAGGCAAAACTAATAGGTCTGTCCTAGTCTTTACAAATTTTAATTAGTGTTCATCAACTGCTGCTGATACTCAGCCCAGCCCAGGTTTTGAGAATTAGCATATAACACCCATGGAGAGCTTTGCAGTGTGGAACACATCCCAGCTGAGTCTCTCAGAAGGAGGGATGTGGGTTTGAAGGACAGGATTCAGAGACTTTTCAAACCATTGGACGTGGTTTGTGTGGCACCTGAAGCCATCATCACGCAAATGAGGGCTGCCTAATGGGAATGAGACATATTAGAAATGCTGCATGGGCCTTCCCAGGGAGGCTGCGAGACACAGATTTGAAACTGTTTCAGCCCAAGGATTAAAAAAACATGCTTGGAAAAAAAGAAATGAAAAAGAAATGTCAGATTCTTTGTTGAAGCCTGTTTAAAATACTCTGTCAGCAGTGTAAAATGATGTAAAATGGATCAGAGCTGCAATGTCAATTTTTAATGAGATAATCTGAAATGGGAAGATCTCAGGCACCTAGTCCAGGTCAGTGCAAAATTGTCCTTACATTATGTTCTTCTCTTTAGCAAGCTTTAAAGTAATCGAAATAGATCATCCATTTCCCTCTAAAAGAGACAGCATTGAAGTAACATTTTCTGTCAACAGGGTAGCTTTCTTTAACTGCAAAGTAAACTTTCTTTTTTTTTTTTTTTGTTGTGCACAGTTGTCCTGTCATTCCTATAAAGAATTCAGTGCTGAATTCCATAGCATGATTAAAGCCTTTCCTTACTTTAGTTTTTTTAGCTCAAGGCAGTCTATTTTATTCTTTATTTTCTCTGTCTTCCTGTTTTTCCTCAAAGCCAGTTTTGATATTTTTTCCTATACTATTTACCCCTAGGCTGAATGCACATTTCCCACCTCTTCAATTTAGCAGAGGAATATGAACACAACTAGGTGGAAATTCCTGTGTTGTGTTATGTAATCCACACAGTTCCATTAATAGCCTGACTAATATAAATAGTTCCATTTTCAGTTTGAGACAGTCTCCTGAATTGCTTGTTTTTAAAGCAAATAAACGTAATATAAAAACTTTTAAAGAAATTCCTTAGTCAGGAAATTATATGGTCCACCAGTATAGTCATTAAGTTTGGTCCATTCTTCTTCAGTCCTGTCAAAAACTTATTAGGTTTCAGTGGGTTCTCCCCAACCCATAAATCTTGCCAGACATCTCTTATTTCTTAATTACGTAGCATGGACTGTTGGTTTGCAGATGTTGTACAGTAATTTAAAATGTCAGGGATACACAGCTTCAAGCAATTATTTGTGCTACTGAAGCTGTGCTACCAAACTGTAAGTCTCAGACTTGCTTTCTTGGCTAGTTTACGGTACAGCTCTCATTACTTACATACGGTTGTGAAAACATTTTTGGTTGGAGAGAGATAAGCTTACCATGTATTCAACAACTATAGACTATATTTTGCTCTGTTTTATCAGCCATAAAAGTAAAGGTAGCAAGATACTTCCCATACTTCCTGTTATTTTTAAGTATTTGGGGTAGATTTCAATTTCTTACTTGTCTCCTTGTACAGGTACAAAATCAGGTCTGTGAGTTTGTGCAGCTACAGATAAGAAATAATTCAATTTCTAATAAGCAAAAGCAATCTGTCTAAAAAATTAGAATTTTTCCAACAAAAATGTCACAGTATTGGTCTAAAAGTTACAATGATAATATGTACTGGCTATTTTTTCAGTGTCTTCTATCTAAGGTTCTAAGAACCTCTTCAGAAATCTTTTCATGATTTCTTAGAAAAGTAATATGCTATTGTCTTTGTTTTACAATATATAAATTACCTTTATGCTCTTTGTGACTATTCTCTCATTAAAGCAGGGACCAGAGAGCAGATTGCCTCAATAATGAATTTGGCATGACCATTGTCCATGTCCATATATGTGCATCATCCAGAAAAGAAGTACTTTGGGACAGATAACATACTGACTATACCAAAAAGTGTCTGTGCTCCCAATCCACATTTACATGCCAAAGCCAATCCTTCTCCATTCTGTTTCACTGGGTAACCAATATCTAGCACGAATACATTCCTGAGTGGAAGAAAGTCTCAAAAGAAAGTAATGCAATATTTCTGTCCTGTCAGTACACTTTCATCATGGCATTGGGTAGGGTGACTTTAGTGGAAGGGTTTTTGGGCAGAAGATATTTGATTTACTGGAAAATAATGCAATGGACCAGAGCAGACTAGTGCAACTGTTAAGCTACTTAAATTTTACTCTTAAAATAAGGTACTCAAAGAATTTTACATAGCTTTTCTTTGACTAGTGTATATTTGCCTATTACACTTTTGTATTTCAGAAAACTTGTTGCCAATAAATTCATCTGGGTAAATATATCCCCTTATAAAAAACACATGATCAGTCATTTTTTAGTCGAAGAATGTCATGCAAGCTTGTCAGGCTGTGTATGTGCTTTCATAGATGGCTGATGCCAATAGGAAACACAATTCTGTAAACACCCTCATYTAAAGTCAATCTTAGCTGTGAGAGAGCAGAAGCTCAAAAGTTTTATGTGTTTTCATCAACTGTTCAAATGATTCAGGTAGATAACTACATTAAGGATAGCTGTAGTGGTTCTAAGATGTATTTTCACTGTCTTATGATCAGGACCATAAAAGTAAAGTAGGTATTATTTCGTGCTTGTATTTAAAAAAAAAAAAATCTACTTTCTTGTTAAACTTGTAACATAGCAACTCCAAAGTTAGAAGATATTTGTTTCTTTTGGCAAATGTGCCTCTCTGCAGTACTAATATACTGTGTATAATTTATGTGTATTTTTGTAAAAAAAAAAAAAAAAAGTCAGTGAGACATTGGCAGCTGATTGCATCAATAATGAGAGAATTTTCTAAAATGCCACAATTTTAGTTCTGTTATGGGATAGGATGGAGTTTATTTTGCTTTGAAAAGCTGTGAATGAAATTGCTAAAATTTCTACTGATCTCTTTTCTGGAATTAATTTTTAAAATTACACTGTGAGGACTTTTTTGCTTGAACTCCAGAATATATTTTGGGAGGTTTTAAGTAATTTCTTCTCTGATCTGAATCTGTAAAGCCCTTATGTGCTCAAAAACTTGTGGGAAGCAGTGAAACTTGTGGACACCTCTATGTCATTAGAATTTATGAGTACCCAAGATTTTTATTAAGGTATTAAAGACAGCATAATTTCTTAAAATTACTGCAGAGGAAATAATGTGAGTCTTAAAAAGTCTTCTTTTGTATTGCTTGTGTGTGTGGAACATTATCCTTGAACTTTCCTCTAAAGATTCAAATGTGTTGCCATAATCTGTTAACAATAAACACATTTGCAGATGTGCAGACATATAATTATAGGAAGTACAAATAAGACCCCTGTGTAAAGCATAGCACAACAGAGAATCAGGGAGGTTTATGATTTAAGTAGTTTAAAAGATTTTTTTTTGTAGCTTATGAAGGAGATTCATTTTACAATAATAATGTGTGCACTTAGTGCAGAAAGAGATGAAACAAAGCAATTGTTCTGCTTTTAGTCAATGTTATTTGTATAATAACCTAGAATAAGATATTTCACCAAGATACTTCTTTAAAAATATTTTGTGAGGCAATCTGATTTATATTTTATGCATGAAACAGCCAGACCTGTTGTGCTTTATGATTTTTGTTCCCATTACATTGTTTTTGCAGCAAACTGATCTCAAGGATCTAAAACTTTTGGAGAAAGCTTTATATACCACAACATGAAATTGTTAAAGGCAACTTCCTTATGCTTTGTAGGATTTCACCATTGGTGTTGTGTATAAATTGAATTTATTTGTAGTCCATTACATAACTTTGGTATAGTGATGTTATTTGCAGAGAAACACTCTAGTGATACAGAACTATCCTGTTCTGAAAGAGAAAAATAGGCAAGAGCAAATGCTGGATTCAGAATCTGTATATTTTTGCTTTTGAGAAACCTTCCGAATGAAGTAGAGCACACTTTTTGAAGACTTGTCATCACATTCATTTTGATTTGTGCTCTTTTTTTCAGAGAACACAAGCTGCCTCCTTTACTTATCACAACTAAGGCATGATACTGGTCTGTGCTGCAGGATTCTCTAACTGCTGAACAGTGCAAAGGTGCTACACAGGCATTTCATTTCTAGCATGAAAAAGCAACATGTGCAGGGGAGACTGTGTGTATTGAAATTCTGGTCTGCTGATGCCTTGCCAGTTGATGTAGGGATTATTGCATTTGCCTGACAGTGAACAGTTTGAGAAAATCCATAGGCATATCCATCAGTGAGAGGGATTTTGAAGATGATGAAGATCTTTCTTATCTGAAGTGCCAGTGATTGTTAAACTGCATCTCTTATTTTTAGCTGATTCCAAGTGTGGGGCCTTTTTGAAGACCAAGTGGAAAGAGATCGACATTCTTAAGAAAACAACCCTTATGTACTGTATCTCCTGTCATTCTTTCTCTCTTCTCCCTCTCTCGTTGGGGTTTTTTTCATTGTGATACAGTTTAAATATATGTTATCTGTTTGAGAACTTAGAGCTGTGAGATGGAAACCCAAATTCAAATGCTTTAACAGTTGGAATATAATGCTAGAATTGTGCCATCGCTGCAGTTTGTGAATGACATTCAAGACCTATTATAAATTTAACTCATTACGGCCTTACGTTCTGTATTAATAAAACCTATTAGGTCTAGAGTTTTTTCACACTTCCCTAAATTCCAAAAAATTAAGGCAACCATTTCTACTGCTTTTTCAGAACTTCCAGGAAACTGAAAAATTAGTTATTTGGAAATTTCTATTTTGGGTTGTGCTAAGGTTCACAGGTGACTGCACAGGGCAGTGAATAAAGGTGCCTTGAAAAGCCATAGTAAAAGAACTGCCTTTTACTCTGCCAGTTGCCTAGGAAATGGCGTTCATATCTCCTACATGCTTGAATAGAAGTATACAAATATTGCATGCTTGATTTTAAGTCAGGCAAATTCATAGTGGAAATATAGCATTTTAATGTAAAGAGAAGACAATACTGTGGTCAGAAGAGCTGGAGTAATAGTACTGGAAGTAAATGACCGAGAAAGGATTGCCTTCTTTTATGTGGGATGGATTTTTTTGAGAGGAATATGGTTGTGTGTTTCCTTTTTTAATAAGAGCTTAGAGGTTTTTTTGGAAAAGACCTTGGTTTGAGATCAGCTTTTAAACTTGAGCTCCAAAATTTGGCAGAGGCAGAAATGTTGCCATGGCAACCTATTATCTAACACTGTATTACTGAACCTCCTGCCAGTTCATCCACAGTTGAATGCTGAAGGCAACCTTAGAGGGTATTATATGTTCTGTCCTGAAACAGTTCAGCAGGCCCTTCCAAAAATAGACTGTGACTTGAGAATATGAACAGCTATCTGGAAAAAAGAAAAAGTTTTCACTTTATAAAGGTGAATAATACACTCTATCTTGATAGTGAATTTTCAACATCTCGGTTAAAATGTTGGGTGATTTATAGTGAGTAGAGGCGGTTCGCAGGCATTTTAAGTTAGAAGGATGATTATGCATTTTGTTCTAGAATAGCCTCCAAATTCAGGATGCTGTCATCTTCATTTCTCCTGCATTGAGAGTAGTGATCTGGTTGAGTCTGGGAAGTGCTGTCCTTAAGGAAGTGCAGTCAAGACTGGAATCCACTTACAATACAGTTGTCCTCACAGCAGGTACTGCAGATCTTCAATTCAGAGCAAAAGGAGGTCTTTAGGTCGGCTTCAGAGAAAACAGGCTAATCTACAGCCTGCCTTCCCAAACCTTCCTATGGCTAAGACCAACACCATCTTACTACTCAAATGGAGGGGATAACTTGTTCAGCATTGAGAAATAATAGCAGTAGTCCCACTGTAGTATAAACTAGCACAGATTCCAGGGTAATGCAGCAATACTGGCCTCAGCAGCCTGTTTTAGCTGAATCTCATCTCGCAGCAGGAGATGCAGATTGCCCAGCAGACCAGCCTCAGAGCTCTGCCCGTCTCTCAGGGTGCCATGCTGGGATGGAAGATACCCTGTGAGTTACGTGGACCTTAAGGGTTGCACGTGGGCCACCCCTTTACTACTGCTTCTGAGTTATGTTTATAAAATCTGGCCAGCTGGTTTCAGTGAAGTATCCGCAGTCCAGACAATTTTTAACATCTATAGTCTTCAGTATCATCTGTTCTTTCTTGCATTTTCTCAGAAATAAGCACTGTGCTGGTCACCAAAAAAAACTAAAAAAATATAGAATTAATTACATGACTTGTGTTCATATCCTCAGGTTTCCAAATCTCAAGGAGTGTTTTCTGTGTGTATGTTTGTTATTGCTCTAGAAATATTTGTATCTATTTTGGCATTCCACTTTGCAGACTTCTCTGTGAAGCGGTTGTTAGCCCAAATACCTTACTGCTCTGCACCTCTCTACGATTGCTTCCTAAACTGTTTCTTTGTTTTGAAATACTTGTACTGTGATACACTTGTCAAAATGTGGACAGAAAATAAGCCCCAACTAGAAATGCATGTCAAATAATGCAAAACTGACAGTTTCATTCAAATTAATGATGACTGATATGATTTGCCACAAGCATCAATGCTTCCAATAACATTTTCTTGCTGGCAGCAAGAAAAAACTATTTTTTTTTAGATTGGATGGGGTTTTTTCCCACTCAGTGGTATGAAATTAACAAGGTTCGATTCATATTTACACAAATTCTGTTGTTATTTATTTCATGATCTAGTTAATATTGGCACCATTTAATAAAATACCACACCTCTCACGACATTAAGCTTTTTATGGTCATCCGCAATACAAGATTAAAAGAGGAGTCACTTGGGTTACCAGTAAGATTCTACCTCTTTTTTAATCGTTTGACTTTTCTGTTCTACATCTAACAAGCTGAAATATTTATATATGTATAAAGTATTTTATATAATTTACATATACATTAATATATTATATATATTACATAACATATATTTTTATGTATGTTTATATAGATATATATAAAAATGTCAATATTTTAAAGTAACTTTGTGGGTGATCTGTGTGTGGAGGAGTAGTTTTGAGAATTTATGTTTCAAACCTAGTACAAGATTACTGCTTAAGGCTAAGAGAGTGCTATGTTAGTATTTGAGATTGAAGCAGGAGATACCAAACCTGTCGATTACTGGCAGAATTTCTGTTTGATCACAGATGCTGTTTACAAGAAATTGACTTTTGATGCAAAGGTACTGCAGTTTTAGGAAGGATAGGAAATTTCATTGGATTTCACACTTTTAAACACTTTTAAACACTTTTAAACAAGTGAAACATGAATTCTACCTGAATTTCCTTCTCAATTTACTTTGCTAAAAACCTTAGTGATGAGCACTCGTCAAAATTGGAATATTTTCTCTGAGTTATTGAAGAGCAGATACGTTTAAGTTAGTCTTAGTTTTATATCCTTCATTCTGCAGGAAACACAAAATCGGAAAAAAAAAGTTTAATTTCTTTTTGCTGAAATGGTGTTCTGGAAGATATCATGAAAATAGAATTTTATATATCTCTAAGGTATAGAGCTATACCTTAGCTCTACTTACACAGTGCTAAGCAGAGGAGTTAAGTCACCTTTGCCACTGCAGGATTTTGAGCTTGCTGAAAGCTAAAGTAGCCTGAAAGCTGCTCTGGATTTGCAGGCCACTATGGGGTCCCAGCAGTCTGAGAAACACTGCTACCATGCTACAACATTTATGTTGGAAGTGAGGGGCTCAATAGCAGCTGATTCAGAGCTGCTTACCTAATATCAAGGGAATCTACAGCTGACCCAATAAGGCTTCTTGCACTAAATAAAGCAGCCAAAATAGAAGCCAAGGGCTGGCATGTTATAAATCGCATTGCTTAGATCAGCCTTTCTTTCAGTTTTTTTCCCTTTTTTTTAACAATTTTAAAAATTGGCTGTTTACTACGTAGCTGAAGTGGCTCACACACCAACTACAAGCTACCCTATCATAAACTTTGTTTGTGCTTGTTAGGAAACTGGATGTATGGATCTTCGTTGCTCCATTGGGCAGCTGAGGATCTAAAGGAGGGCGACAATCCTTAGTAAGCTTGTCTTCTTTTAGCCTCTCTTAACAGAGAGGTCTTTTCATATAGAATAATACATGGAAAAATAAATGGACTTACTGTCCCATGGGAGCCAGTGCAAGCCTGTCAAATTCAGCAGCTTTCATAATAAATTGAATGCATGTATGGTAAAGTATCATATAAAACACATCAGCTATTTTATCCTTTAAAATTTACTATTTAAGATTCTATAGCAGTTTCAATAGCTCTCGACCTATACCCAGTGCACAACATGTGCTGTTTTGTCTGGGAGATTCATAGCCGTACAGCTTGAAGGACATCTCAATAGTGGACAAAGAGCAAAGATCTTTCTCTCTGCATTGGGGATGAGCAAAACAACTTTCAAATGCCATCTCCTGTGTTAGATGGTGTCCTCCATGCAATCACTCCCCATTTCCATGTAATCATGAAAGCAGTGCTGAGTTCTGGTGTTCTGTGGACACGGACAGTTTTAGACACAGGAAAAGTCATCAGCTGCACAGAGGCTGAGGTTGCTTGGGACAGCAAAATAACCATGAAAGATGGCCTGTGAGAGCTCTGTAAAGCTGGGATTGCTATAGTCACTATCTTTGCATGCAGTTATGTTGGTGACTCCAAGAGCTGGGGAAGCTTGCTGAAAGGCAGTAATTGCTTCTTACTTTGCACTGGGACTATCTGGGTCTCATTTTTGGCTTCAAACTCAGCCTGTTCCCATCCCTTACTATACAGGCCCCTGCTCCTCATCTTTGGAGCAACAAAACTGAATTTTGCTATTTCACTACTGAGGGGCTGAGCCAGCTCTGACACAGTGAAGGCTTTCAGGTGCAATAGCAGCTTTTGGAGGAGAGCAAGGCTGAGAAAAACTTTCCTCTTGCACAGAAAGGCAGATGCAGTATGTCTTGGTGTAATATTTGCATTTCATTGTTTGAATAAATTCATGTTTTAAACCAAATGCCCAAGAATATTTCAATTATTTGTGCAATTCTCACATTTATTCAGTACCTATAAGGAAAGCTTCTACTAAATACAGGAGGTAATCTGGGTTTAATGTAGATTACTGCTGGGGTATGTTAGGTCTGTATTTGTTGCATTTGTAATAAATTTTAATATTTAGCATTAGATAAATTTGTGTGCCAGATTTTTAATGATGCTACTACTACTAAGATGTTTTCCTGTCTTCAAAAATTAAAAACATTTAAATATTTAAAATAACTATACTGTTCATTTTAAGGCATATGTTACTGCATATGTTTGTAGTTCTGTTTTTCTGAATGTGTAAGATTTTTTTGCATATATTGGTATTTCATTCTGAACCTGGGGGGAAGTAATGTATAGTCACTGTTTGAATTTGGTTTAGCTCTGATTGTTAAGCCTTCTCCTCTGGGAGTAAGTGAAGGAATCCCAAGGAGGCATAAATGGAAACAAAGGCATGAGAAGAAAGAAAGGAAGGTGGTGGCAATAGCACAATCTTTTTTTAGATCATTGATTTAGTACAGAGGAGTCTGTGTGTTATAAATCCTTTATATACTCTGTACTCATTTTAAGTGGTAGAAATACCATATTTTCCCATTCACAAAATGAATTTTGAGCCATGAAATTTAGCCAGTGAAAAAACTGAATTAACTACTCCAGCTAAAACTATCTCTCATGTTGTTATAATGTTAAAGGATTGAGCACCTCCCAAACCCCATAAATCTTCAAAAGCAAACTGAAAGTTTTTCCGCACCGACAGAAAACTGGTGGTGCCTTTGAGAGATCTTAGATTTTTTTTTTTTTTTTTTAGAATCTTCCATTTCTGTAACTTGCTATTAAAATCAATTCTGTTAATGTGTTTGAAAGGTATGGGTTTTCTCTTTCTAAATGAACAATATTTAAGAAGCTCAGAAAGGAAAAAAAAAAWAAGCTTCCCTAATGGTAAACTGGCAAACACTGAATAAACTGGGTTTTTTTTCCCCTGGCTCCAGTATTTTGTCAGCTGTTAAGTTCTGGTCAGCAGTAGTAAACCATAAGTTAACCATGTCATATTTGACAATGATGATGTCTTACAGCCAAATTATGAGTACACTTAGCAATCTGTGTAATAAATAATTCTACCATATTTTCCAAGTAACCTGACATAGGATCACTACTTTAAAGAGAAAGTGCTCTGTATTTAATTCAGTAGGGAATTTTCCATTCTCACATCCCTCCAGAATGGAATTAAAATTTAAAACATACATTTAACAAAAATATTTTGATGTCAACATGTCACTCAAGATCCCTTGCCTGTTAACCATGAAATACTTTTTCCAAGTCACATCACTAGATAAAAAGGAAAATCTAATAGATAGCCTTTAGCATTCAAAAAACAGATTTCAGTTTTATTTTTGCAAGCCATGTAAAATGAATAAGTTCCATTTTCAGCAACTACATTTATATTCTGACAGGCAGAAAAGCTGTAGGTTTGTGGGGGGTTTTTTTTCCAATGCTGTTCAATCAAAGGAACTCATTACTGAAGTTGATAAAGACTGACTATTAATACTAAGCGTGTCCATTTCATATTAAACTTATTATTCTGGCAGAAGAATATTTTCATCTCCAGATCGCAGCAGAAGTAATTAAAATTCAAGGCATTAATTATACTTTAATTAAACCAAACCATATTTCATAGGATTGTTTTGGCAGTATGAGGAAGAAGTCTGTCTCCTCAACAGCTAGTGAGGTGGTTATGACAAATTATAAAATCACTGAAGCCAAGTAGAATTGTTCCAGTCAATTAAGTGCGTCTGTGAAGGAATATATACAGTATGTAAGCAGAGGGAAAAAATACAGCAGTATTTTAAAGTTTTTCAGACATATGCAGCCATTGTTTAAAATCACAAATAATGAAATTTGTTCTTTTTTCTCTCCATGCACTTTTAAGAAGTCTGTTGTTTTTGGTTGGACCAGTGATTCTATGTTAACATGTTAGGCACTAATGACACATCCATTGATCTGTTAATTTAGATTTCTCTAAGTGACATGGCTTCAAAGTGCTGCTTCCCTGTATGAGAAAATGTGTTTAAAAGCAGAGAACATGCTAAAACTTACAGCACACAATGCTTTGAAATTTAATGGAAATGTATGTTATTTTTCTTTGTGTTCATTCCTTTCTTTTTAAATATTTTTACACCCAAATGTGGATGTGATCTATAAATTTTTGTGATTTTGTAATTAGAATTGAAATGCTAAGTTTCTTTATATCCTCAAAAATTTTCTTTTTTTTTTAGGGATTTTTTTCCAGAATGTAAGCAAGCGTTAACTGCAAAGCTTTCTTATTACTATAGGCCAGGTTACATGGCAGGCAAACACCAATTTTCCTAAGTATACTACCATGACATAGAGGATTGGAACAGTGTGACTGGTATGTGCTGCAAATAGGTGACAGCTACTGCAGCTTAGTGCTTCCTGAGTTGCTTCCCATCTCCCATGTTTTAAAGTCTACACTTTAGTGAGCAAGAGATATAAATATATGAAGTGACTATTGGGATTTGTAGTCTCTCTGATTAGTTTTGGTCTTTGTTTTTAAAAAAACCTATAAACAAAAAAAGCCTAGGACATAAAAGCCTTTTTAGTTATATCTGAAGCTCTTTCCTTTCACGGTGATGGTGGTTGGTATACAAGTAATAGTGGGCACAGTGAGCATACACAGATACAGGCTGCTGAGAACATTTAGCCAGTAGTGCAGCATTTAACATCTCCTCCACAGGCTTAATTAATTGTAGACAAGACTTTGGACCTGGTAGATATCTGACTTCTGTCTTTACTGAAAATAGTGAAGTGAGTAATTAATACTCATGGGACTACTCAAGAGGAATGTCTTTCTCTTGCATAGTAAATAAACTAGATGATACCAAGGCGAATGTTAAAATGGACAGGTTATACAAAAATGTGTGAAGTGCTGGTGTAGGCAAAGTATTGGCAAGGCATTGGTCAAGTCATGCTTACACAGTTTGAAAATCTGAGTTGGAAGAATGTTTGTATTTAACTTTGGTAAATAGGAATAAGTACCTGTTTGAGTTAGCATGGAGCTGTTAGTGGTATGTCCAGCATATTGCTTAGTTAGCTGTCTTATTCTGTGGTGACGGTGAAGTTACTGAGCTCAGTTTGTTTTAAACGACTTTGTTAGTCATGTGGATGATGCTTCCTGTAAGTTAGCTTTTCATGGTAAACAGAACTGTGGTACTGCCAAAGGTATTTCCTAACAGATTGGCATGGATATTTTGGAAATCTATATAAAATGATTTTAAGGTCTATCGGCCACATATACAGCCTAATATAACTGTATGTAACAGTTTAAGTTACATCTAAACTTCAGTCTTTAGTGCATGAGCAGGGTGGTCTAAATTCGATCCGTATCAGGGATCCTCCTGTAGTTGCATTTGAATAAAGATTGTCAGTAAGTCATGCTAGGARAAGGACATGTGGCTTAGCAGTTTGTCACTAAACACTTCCTGTTCTTAAAACTTCCAAGAAATTTCTAATTAACATTTGTGTACAAGTTCATTATAACACTTGCATAATGTATGACAATGGCTGCAGAGGGATTTGAACACTGATGCTCAGTAATATGAAAGATTCCATATTATTTCTTTGTAGTTTTTCATAATAGCCTCAGTTATTTCCCAAGTTTCTCATACCTGGTGGTACTTAATGAGTAAGTCTTACTCTGTTCAATGAAACTGAGCTTTTTAAGTGGAAATTGCACAAAAGATGCAAATTGAAGTTAAGCTTTGGAATCTGATCTGGTTTTTTCTATGATATTTGCATGAACCTACCATGTTGTTAGAACTTCGATTCAGTCCTTTTGTATGATAGATTGATTCTTAGTTTTAAAAAAATCTATTTTTATTTTGGAAAAGGACTTGATTAGCTGAGAAARGTCAACATATTTTTTGCAAATTGTTCAATTATTTAATCCGTTCTGTTTTAAGTTTTCTGAAGCTATACAGCATGGAAACACCATTATATCTGAAAAAAACAAACACCTTCTAACTGCCATTCCGTCCCACTTTGCTTATTTAGAGAACAGTTAGTGAACATTTCTGGCTGTTCTGTCTCATTTTTCTATGAAGGCGGCAGTTGCTTGGAAGCCGTTATCAGCCTCATTTCAGAGAAAGTCTATTCCTGTTAAATATTATTTGGACTGCAAAGTGCGCCTTTCATACAGATGGAGCGCTACCTAAGGCAGAGTTTTACCAGATGAACTGTTTCCTCGTGCTGGTTAAACATGTTAGACTGTTTTATTGGATACGTCATATAAGACTGTGAGTAATTAGCCACAGCCTTGGGTTGGTAATCAATTGGAATTCTTAATTTCTCCTCTCCTGCAAAAGTACTGTATCTCCATGATTAGATTTGGTCTCAGATACCTTCCAATTAAAACAGTTCCACTACTGAAAATAATCAATGCCAGGCCAGAGAAAGTGCATAACTGAAAAGTGTAATTCTCTGATTCAGTGGATAGGACACTTGTCTTGGAAGTGCTATGTAGGTTCCTACCCACTTTGCAAGAATGTGTATTTTATTAAATAATCATAAGGCAAATGCGGAAAAGGTCCATCTCCTCTCCAAGATAAGCACCATGACTGCTGTAAGCCTCGCTTCTTTCTTTGTCCATTTAATGCATTTGATTGTGCATTGATCTAGATACAGGAAGGTTAGTGATGTTTACCCCAGAGCAGTTTGTAATCTGATGATTATGACATCTGATGACTATATACAGCCCTTTACTAGGAAGATGGCTTTGCATCAGGCTAAGAATAGCATAGAATAGGTCACCACACCTGGGAGAAATACTTTAACCGCTTAGTTTTGTATGAATAGCAGGCACAAATACTGCTTTTCCTATTCTGGTCTGTTTTTTAATGACAGTATTTCTGGGCACTGTACCTACAAACATAGATGTTATGTTTGGTGTGTTCTGAGTACCAGATTCTTCCTTCCTGTGGGACAGATTAAAAAACACCCAGTTTGAAAGTCCTGGTCTCTTTAATATATAATCAAAGCTGTTCCAAAATATTAACATTGTTTACAAAGCAGTATTTTAAATTTGTAGGGAACTTCAGTTTTAAAACAGTAAGTGGACTACACATAATTTTTCCTTGTTCTTCCTAAATAATCACTGCATAAAATGAACTCTCTCCAGTAATAAAATTAAGGTGTTGGGKTTTTTTTTTTTTCATTTATTTTGATAGCTATACTTTTCTCCCACCCCCACCCCACCCCACCTTTTCTGGCGATAGTTTTGCAGTAATCCCTGTACTGTGTATGCAATGAAAGCATCACAACTTCAAGAACTGCTTAGGAATACCTTTTTTAAATACAACCTATTGTTCTATTTGCATGAAACATTCAGGGAAAATTCTCATAAACTCTGAAATATTACTAGAGAGAAAATCCAAACACACAGGCTAATTGAATAGGTAGATTTTAAGAGTTTTGAGCAAAGCGTTTTAATCATGAAGAGTAATTACAGGGCTGAACATTTAAGTCTAATATTTTGTGGCTTAGTATACTACTTCTTACTGATATTATTTCATATACTGTTTATCTGATGGAGATAGCTCCATGTTTATCCCCTTCTTTTAACAAACATTTTCTTTAATACTGCCTCTTGCACAATGGAAACAGACTTTTTGGATTAATTTAGCTATAGACTAGTTTTTCTGGTCAAGTCCTTTTTTTTTTCCCTTCAAAATCTTAAACCTTCTGTTTAAGTCATATAAAGAATACAAAACTTTTCATGAAAGAAAATGTTCATGGTTGCCCTTCAAGGCTATATGAAATATTGAACTAAGGGTTAAAGGGGAATTCTCAAAAAAGAAATGCAGAGAGAGATGTGAGATGTTTAGCCACGTGAGAATAGATAAAAGGCTATTTTAGAGTGAAAGCCTTTCCAACACGTGTGCATGTGAGAGTGTATTAGCAAGACTGCAGTGCCATTTTGGATATGACTCAGAAAGCTGTTTCTATTTAATTAGACAGGAAAATTGTGACACAGTCATGGTATGTGCCTTAGAATAACAAGAGTTTTCAGCAAATTGCATTGAATGTTAAAGCTGTTGCAGAAGGAAAAGCGAAGCATGAACTTGAAATGATTTATTTTGTTTTAGAAAATAGCTTTTTTTCTTTCTTTTTATAGTGTATGCATTTTTACTATTTCTTATATCGGTTTTTTTCAGCCATTTTCTTCCTTCTGGAACTGGTTGACTCCAGTTACATTGCTTTATGGCCAAAGATAAAACTGCCTGTGAAGTTAGCAAAGCCTGTTAAATAAGCTGTCAAAACATGAACTGTTTCATACCTTAGAGCTCAGTAAGAAAGACAATTCTATACAACTTAAAATTAAAGTCTTTCAGTGTCACCTTGTTGGACAGCCTGGAGATAGATTGTATATAGCTACTGTTCATTATGATGCATCTATAGGCTATTCAATTTAAATTTCAATAATAAATGGTGAAAGAAACATCACAGTCTTAGCAAAACTGGCATGATAAAAGGGAGTTTTTTCTTCAGGAACGTGTTTTAAATTAAAATGAAAAGATTATAAATGGGGTTCGTAGTGTTATAGTAGGATTTGGGTAGATACATGTCAGACMTCTTTCTGTGTGATAGAGAATCCTGAGTTTCAGATAGGTGAGAAAATAGCACTTTGAGTGAGAACCTCATGTACTTCAGAGCAAGTATTCRACATGCTATCTTTGCATTTCTACCAAGGGCTCTCTTCTGAAGTCTGAGTAAAAGTAATTTTTTATTTGATGAGAATTTCATGTTAATTCAATTACATATGTAAGCTGTATTTCATTTGCACACATGATAGAGTGAGAACTGGCTAAAAGGTACAAAAATTAAATGCTGGCTGTAACTAGAAAAAGCAGGTCTTATATTTCAGTAGGAATAGTTTTATCTTAATAAAGCTAGCAGCTCTGGCCATCAGTTTTTTCTTTAAAATTCAGCTGTTAGAACCTAACCCTGTTCACGTGAAAGTCAAAGGACAACCTGAGAATACGGTTGTCCTGGGTTCTTATTTACATATTTGATTCAAGGAAGTATGCTCAAATGCCTCCAAGCCAGAGAATATTAACGTGAGATGATTTGTAAATGTGTTTCTAGATTAGTAGTTCCTATGATCAAAGGAAACTTTTTTGGTAATCGAATACTAGCAAAAGCATTAGCAGTTAGAACTATGATAGTTGTACCAGTCCATATTTGTTGAATCACTGATGAGTACTGACATTTTAGAAATGATATAATTCTAGAGCAGTGATTCCTTGTAGAAGTTTTGACATTTTTAAATACAATTATATCATTTGGAGTAAAAATGTAAATGGTATTGATTTCTTCAAAACAAATGTCTAAATAGAAATTGATATTAATTGATATTTATGAAAGATGCCTAACAAAGAAAAAAAATCTTTCTGTTGGCTGCTTGTAGAAATGTCAGTAGAGAGTAAGGGACAAAGCTGGAAAAGAAATAATGAATGTTAACCCTGTAGCTAGGGAGTGGAGGGCAACACAGCTTTCTAAAAGAGCCCAGAACAAAAACGCTTCTAGTTGGATTTGACTGTTTGGCTATTCTAGGACGCTCCCAAAATCACTCAGTAGTGAATTAATACAGCCTTTTGTCCCATATGTGTCATCATAGCACTGAAAACAACTCTTTTTCTTTTTGTAGTCCTGAAAAGTATCTAGATGCCAGTATTAAGCATCATTAAAACATGTACTCAAATATGGCAGGTTTTTTCCAGAATATTTTTCAAGGAAAGGCCTAGGTAGGCTTTAAAAAATAGCAGAACCTGACTCAAGGTTGGCTTTGCCATGGAAMTACATTTCTCTGACATTGCATCTGAGGTAGCAAGAATTATACTGTGACTGATGAACAACATTTAAAGTCTTACTTTTCATCTATAAGCCAGAGAAGCAAAGCTACAGCTCTTCATTTCCCATGTTTTCTTACCTGCTATTATCTATCATGCATCTCAGTTTCTGATCGATTACTCATTTTATCCTTACATTAAGCATGCACACAAGCACCAATAATTATTGAATCCATGTGTTTAYAGCTCCTGCTGTATGTTTCCAAGTGTCACATCTGGATATTTCCTGGTCTGCATATCCTCTTGTATGTAATAACAGTAAAAGTCTTACAGAAAACTATGTCAGTCTATAAGTAGACTACATGCATCCTGGTTATTAGTCAGTCCGCTACTTTGCTGCTTATCTGTCATACTCTCCGCTCCCTATTGCACAGTTAGACTTCTTTATTTTTTTCATGCCTTATTGAGACCTTCTAGATTCAGGAAAATACAGGCCTATGTATTTCATGTTTTTGTCAGAAGTATTGCTTCTAAAAACAGAATTAGTACACACATGGATAAATATGCTGTATTTGGGAAGAAGGGAAATATGACCCAAAATACATAAGAGTTTTTTGATGGGTTCAGAAAGCGTGTACTTGTTTATGTAGTTTACATAGATTCCTAAAAAACTTTTGACAAATATCATCATCAAATGTTTTAAGGAAACTATACAGCAATGGGATAAGAAGGAACATCCATAAATGGATAAATAATTGGCTAAAGTGGGAAACAAAAGGCAGGAGTAAAAGGTCATTTTTAACCTTGGGGGAAATTATTAGTAGAGTTACATGAGGCTTTGTGCTTGGACCTTTGGTGTCCAGCATATTTATAACGATTGGGAAAAGGATTTGAATTTTAAGTTGTTAACATTCCCTGATGATGCTGAGTAACACAATAGCAAAGTGAGGGCCTGACGGTGAAGCACTGTAGATTTGAATAAGTCAGCAAAGCTCAGTAACTGGGCAATAAAATGGCAGATGAGATTTAATACAGTGAAATGTCAAATTACGCACTGATGAAATGATGGGCTCTGAGTTGTGTGTTACTACCCAGAARCAAGATCCTGGGTTATGATTATAGTCCCATGAAAATGTAAAAATGACCCAAACCAGACAAAATCTGTAACATTTATTAATAATAATATTAATTTCTACATAATTAGGAATAATTTGAAAAGAAATAGAGAAGAAAACATTATGCCAATGAGTGAATTCATGATTCACTTGCTTCTTAGAATCATAGAATAGTTTGGGTTGGAAGGGACCTTCAAAGGTCATCTAGTCCAACCCCCCTGCCATGGGCAGGGACATCTTCAACTAGATCAGGTTGCTCAGAGCCCCGTCCAACCTGACCTTGAATGTCTCCAGGGATGGGGCATCTACCACCACTCTGGGCAACCTGTGCCAGTGTTTCACCACCCTCAGCGTAAAAAATTTCTTCCTTATATCTAGTCTAGATCTACCCTCTTTTAGTTTAAAACCATTACCCCTTGTCCTATCGCTACAGGCCCTATTAAAAAGTCTGTCCCCATCTTTCTTATAAGCCCCCTTTAAGTACTGAAAGGCTGCAATAAGGTCTTCTCGAAGCCTTCTCTTCTCCAGGCTGAATAACCCCAACTCTCTCAGCCTTTCTTCATAAGAGAGGTATCCCTCTGATCATTTTTGTGGCCTTCTTGAATACTAGGTGCTGCTCTGATTCAGAACTTGGGAAGTGGGGTTTTTTATGTGAGAAGGAATTAGGCTGTAGTACTCCTACCAAAGGGTGTTAGGGATGTTAAAAGTTAACACGTGCTTAAAGAAAGATCGGACAAGTTTACAGAGGGAGAATCATTAGGATTACTAAATACAAGAAACCATCTCTAGCTCTGGGGACATTCAGCTGTATGCTTGCTCTGCTATCGCTTGCTTTCGTGATACCTGCTTTTGGTCACTGCAAGAGCAAACCTTTGGTCTCACCCCCCATGACCATCCTTATGTTCTCACAGTGGCAGATCCTGCTATGGAGTTGCTCACTAGTTTGAAGATAGACTTGAATAAAACAAGAACTCTAAAGCAGGCCAGTGTAAGACAAACCAAAAATAGTGTAAGAACAGAAGTAAATGAGAAAGTCTTACATTTCTGTCTAATTTCAGACTGAAACGTGTGGAGTGAGAAGAGAAACTCAAGGCAGATTGAGCACTGTGCAGAGCTATTGGTTTAACAATTCTTGTATTAAAAAAAAGGAACTTGTAGTTCTTCTGAGATCCCTGGGTGTAAGCCATGTACATCTTACAAATGCATACTCTGGCAAAAAATAATTAGGTCAAGCATAAAGATCTATGCACAAGCTGGATAATACATACTAAAGCAACAAATGTGTCATGTTTGAGTTTAAAAAAAAAAAAAAAAACAAACCATAGCAAAGGAAATATCCAGGGTTTCTTTATTTTTTAAATCCTTCCCTCCTTGACTTCAGAAATATTCTTTATAATTCATTTTCTAGTTACATTGACATTGTTCAAGTCAACAAAACCAAATGAAACAGAAGGATGGCAAATAAAATAGCTTGGAGTACTAATGCAAGAATTCCTGTTATTTTTTATGACTTTCAGCTGAGTCCAAAGATTAATGCTGTAAGCACTGTTAAAATGTATCAACTGGTAGAAAATTAATTATGAATGTAATTTTAGTGGAGAATATTAAACTTCAGCAGTTTTTATTATAGAACAAACAGTATTGAAAATTATTATCATTATGGATGCCAACAAAAGAAAGATATTTAAAGGACCTGAAAACAGTACATGACTGTGAAATGTTCTGTGGGTTTGCCTAAGACAACGAGAGAGGCTTTTGTTGCTTTTCGGGGGTAGAAAGCCATTAATCCTCCACAGACCTTAAAGCAGATAGAATTTTAGAGGCAGTATTTTTACCGTGAGAGTTTTTTACGTTAAATTTAGTTTTTCATACTGAACTGGTTTTAGTTCTGAGCATCATCTGTAGTTTAGCTGCTAGTCAGCCTTGGTCAAGCCCCTTAGGGTTACGATTTTACTGATCTTCCTGAGGGATTTCCTGCACTATAGGGTAAATTGCTGTTTGAACAACAAATACTTTTAAAAATATATTCCCTACAGTGAGGGAAAAGTGATAAGACTAAAAAACTCAACAGCTATTGTTGGAGTTTGCAAGCATTCGTTGTTATGGCTGTAATTAAAATCCTGAATGATAATCAAGCTTTTAGACAAACTCATGCCATCCATCAAAAAAACAAATACCAATTTATTCCAAAAACATTGTCTTCAGCGCATTTTGTTGTTTATCAAAACAAATACTGATGTAAATGCTGTGTTGATTTTGTTAATTATATTTCCACCAATATACCAGGCAACATTCTTTCAGAATATTAATTGCTTTATGTAAATTAGAGAAGGGGTTTAGAAATAACTCTACCAAGGTGCTGAGGAAAAAATTGGAGGAAGTAGAAAATTCTTCAAAACAAGCTCTCGGGAAGCTGTTGTGCAGCCTTCTAGAGATAGTAAGCTTGTGCAACAATGACTTTAAAAAACACAAAGGTCTACTGAAGCATGAGACAGAGACTTCTGTTTGGCTTTTAAAAATAGGCCAGGTTGGAGGAGAAACCCTGACAGCTTACAGAAAAGCAGGAGCACGTTTTAGGGAAAAAGATCTCCAAGGAGCGGGATGAGGTTTAGAAGTTATTGTTGTATTGATGCTTAACATCCTTTGTCAAAGCAAGGACAAGGGGACAGTTGGGTTGTGTTTACACCATAAACACTGGAACAGCTGAAAGGCTGGATTTATTAGCTCAGCCATGAGCTGTTCAGAGAGCTTTGTGTTCAGCATATTGTGTTGTGAGTTCAGCAGAACAGAGCACATTAATTCTGTGTGATGATAATGAACTCTCAGAGCAGGATACGAATGAGATGAGGGGAACCATGGGACACACGGTAATGGTTTCATAAACATGCTGCGATTTCCTGGGTCTGCATTATGTTTCACAAAGACATAAAAATAGGTTGTTTCCAAACAATTAGTTTTCTAAACTGAACAAATCCATTTAAACATAAGCTGGCTCTTTTGCCGTTACGACATAATAATAATAACCACCCTATTGGTCCCTCTTAAAATACAGTTGTAACATTTATAAATCTATTGTGACTTAACGCTTCCCACAGCATGAAGAGTACTGACAGTCAATTAAAATGCTGAAGGAGAAATTAACTACAGGAGCAGATGAACCAAACAGATGAAAGACGTGTAATTATTATTTCTTATCTAGGAAATACTGCTTCAAAAAATATTTAAAAGAAGCATCACTGAGATGTTTACATGGAAGGAAAATTTATAGATTCCTTAAATGACTGACTTTTTATTTCTTATAATTTCAAATAAGGCCTCCAACTGTTTGATTCCTCTTGGAAGCTAATTCTCTGTTAGCAATTCAGTAACATATACCAGAAAAATAATTTTCAGTATCTATTTAAGCAACACAGGACTTAAATATCKCCCTTCTTCGTGAAGATGTTTCCAAACTCTAAATTATAATGAGGAATTAAATTTCATATAAAATAGATTCCTACTACTTCTGTCTTTTGTTGTCGAAAGTGAGAAAACTTTATCAACATAATTACCTGTCCAAAACCAGGACACTGACTTTAATAACACCAGCTAAATTCTCAGTGGGAAGAACCCATAGATAGAGAAGCTTGAGTGTAAAATAATTGCAGACAGTGGAAAGCAGTGGAAGATGAGTTTAATACTGCATATACTTACAGTATAAAAAAAGTGATAGAACACCATTCTTTTAAACCGCAAATTGCCATTTATTAATTGGAGCATCTAATAGGACAAAGGTGAAAGTGTGAGCAGAAACTCATGGAGTAGTTACAGTGAAATCTTTTATTTAATGGATAGATTAGCAGCTTGTTTCTTTTCAATACCTTAGGCTTGATTTTTAGTTTTTTAGGGTAACGTACTCACTGAACGGGAGACACTATTTACCAAAATACTGCTTGTAATAATGGCATTAGTACTAGAGGCCTAGTTAAATACATTTTATACTACAAATAGCCTTAGTCCTGCTAAAAAGCTCTTAATGGCTTAAAAAAAACAATTTTGGGATGAGAATAAGTATCCAAGAGCCAAGGATAATTGTTTGTAACTTGCTGTTAAAGCATTTAGTATCTTTAGTAGGTTACATCATGGCACATCTTTTGTATTTGATCTCACTTCTTGCAGGAGATTTTATGCTACTAGGAATAGAAATAGAGACAGATAGTAGTTTTATTTCCTATGTTTTCCGGTTCTACCATAATGTCTTTATGTATAAGTCTTGAAAACGTTTGTGGCCAAATAAATGAGCTCTTGCACTATGCATAGTTAGAGATCTCAATTTGTGTACAGCTTTTCTAGTGCAGTAAAGTCAAAGTTCAAAAATTAATTATTTAAAGTCAGTATATTGAACAAAAAATATCTGTCATAAAACTGTGTCAGCCATACTGCATTCATTTTCATGGCTCTTTTTTCTGACTATCTCAAATAATACTCCATAATGCATTAGGATTTAAAGGAACTCAGTTTTAAGCTTTTTATGGTCACATGCTTAGTATTTTTAGACAAATACTCAAGTTAGACTTCATAACTTAATTGCTGAAATAACTTATTTGAAGCATGACCCGAGTTTACTTCCATATATGAATTTTATATGAAAGGATTAAGACTGGCCTTTGGAAAGCAATCCCAGTTCTCTTATTAAGACACCATTGCTTTTCACAGGCAGCTTTGATCTGCTGCTCTCTAAAACCATGCAGCTTTTTCTTTCTTTAATAGGGGTTTTGTACTGGATATGTACTTAGGAAACTAAGCAATATATTCAAATTCTTACTTAACATTTACTGAGAGACTGTAATCCTTACAAGATGAATAAACAACCAAGTATGAATAACTTAGAACAACTCGTAATAATAATAACTCAGAATAACTGAGTAAAAGATGAATAATAAATGCTGTGCTCCRAACGGTAAAAATATTGCTGTCAGCAAAGAACAAAATTTCTGAAAAAGTACTGAAAACCACATTTCAAAAAAAGCCTCCAGACATTTTCTAGGGTTATGCAGAATTACTTCTTACATGTTTTCTACCTCTGCTCAACTTTACAGTATTTCTTCTTCCTAACACTGTCACATAGTTAGATACTCGTTGCCAGTCTCTCTCATCATCTCCATTTGCTTCAGTCATACCAAATGGTTTACCATCATCAGGAGTTTGTAAAACTGTGAAGTGTGCAGAAAATGTTAGGTTTCTGTCCTGGCTTTCTACTCTTTCTTTACTCCTCTGCAAGCTGCTTGTTCCCATTGAGAAGCAGCTAGAAAGGAGGAAAGATTCTGCAAGACTGATACAGAGAATGAGCCAGGTAAGTGGAGAAAGACAGTAAACTGAAAGATGTTACAGTACTACAGCCAGGCATGTTGAGGGAGGCCATGTCCTGAGTAATTTGGAATGACAAGGTTTTGAGCCAGTGGGGTGGAAAGGATTTTTGTAAAGTCTGGATGAAAAACAGTTAATGGACTGCTGAGGAAAAGGAATTAGTTTAACTAAATAGGGAAAAGGAAATAGATGTATCATCATGATTTTCACCTCACAAAGCATTCAAACGTGTTTGACCTGAAGTCCCACTGAATAGTTATGCACGTAAAATGAAAAAGCACTTTGTTGACTTACTAACGTATGGATTAAGTCAAAATTCACAGGTGGAACGTAGACAAATTTCTTATTTTTTAAAAGATACTTTTTCATTATGCCTTCCAAAACAAGAATGGAAATTAAAATAGGATCTAATTGTATTTCAAATTCCTTGAATAGGATATCCTCACAAGTACAAAAGTTCTTAGCCGTTGTAGATTATTTTTCTGCTACAAGTTATCTTGCATGCTCTAAACCATTTCCTTTGACTATCACTAACTCCCTGTTTCATGAACGATAGCATATGATTTGCTGCTTGTATTACATGAGTAGCTTCAATATGCTCCTGGTATCTCTAGAGACTTAATGTCTGTTATATGAGCTATTGCAAGTTGATAACGGGGTCACATGTTCTTTTCCATTTTGACGTAGTGTAATACAAGCTGTTATACAAGTTTCTATGTCTCAGGCTTTTTGATATGGTACATTTATTTTGTAATTCTAAGGATACTGATACAACCAAAATGAACCAAAGAAATGTTGACAGCATGAACAGCAGGCACAGGAAAAAAAAGCAAAAATTGGAACTGAGAGTATTGGATTATAATACACAAGTTTTTAATATGTGGGTTTTTTAAAAACATTTTTATAAAATTAAGATACTTAAATCCCTTAAACTAAAAGCTGAAATATTATTTGCACTGCAGTTTGCTTTTCTCTTTGGATTTTGCTGGGGGGCCGGAGGGGCTGATGTTCCTTTGTATCTAAAGCCACACCAAATGCTCTTGTACCAGGTTGCCTGTGAGAACCACGAACTGTTTTGCTCTCCCAAACACATGACCTGAGGGAGTTCAAAGAACAGGGAGAACATTTCAGTCTAGTAGAAATTTCGATCAATGTTTTCAGCCCACATCTAAAATGTGATATTGTCTAGCTATTTTCTACAATATTGATAAACCAGACTGCTGATACGTGTCTGAGATAAGTCATAAAGAGATATGTCTCCATACCTCAGTCTCAACCATGTGATACCACATTGCTTTCCTCTGCAAGACTGCAAACCAGGTAGACTGTTGGTTCTCTTTTACAATTCTTATGCTCATAAAAGTGTAAATAAATAGAAAAAAAAGTTGACTTCAATCTTTTTAGAGAAAACATTCTTGTCCCTAATTTTGGTAAATGTGTGCCAGCGATTATTAAAGGTTGCTAACTGAAAATCTGATATGTAAGTATCTATTGCAAAGTCATCTTTTTGCTGTTATTTTCATATGTCTTTCTATATCTTATTTTATTAAAATTTCATTCTAGCTATTATTTCATGGCTGACCCTGCTTCGACAGGAGGGTTGCGCTAGGTGGACTAGGACCTCCAGAGGACCCTTCTAGCCTGAATTACTCTGTGATTCTAAATTGTTACACGTGTAATTGCAAAGATCCATGAAATACACTGTGACAATCCAGGGTTGCCCAGAGAAACAGGACCTGCAGGATTGCTGGAGTTAATGGGGTTTATCCCTTTCTCAGTGACTTTTGAATCCACTCATTTATGAATATTCTTACTGTTTAACAGTAAAGTTTACAAAGAGCCTTAAAAATGCTGCAATCTTCAATCATCTTTTATCTGCTTATTTTATTTGTACTGATCCAGCTCTGGCCATCTTTAAATTGAGTTACAGAGTTACAGAGTAAAATTAGCCCACTGCTCAGTTCAGAGGATAAGTCATATATTTAAGAATTCCTAGAGTTTCATCAAAACTAAGCAGACTGCCTTAAGATACTGAAATTTTTTTGGTGCATATTTTTGCAGGTTATTTATAGTACAGAGTTATTTGTAGTATACACTCCAGAGTGTTTGAGAGAAGGTGCTATGTTGGATTTGCATACAGGGAAAAATGACAGTGTCGGCCAGACTATCTGCTGCTATAACAGATGCACATATATATTCTTTGGTAAGAGAAAGTGAGAAGGATGCCAATTCTTCCATCCCGTTGACCTTGTTCAGTGAGCCTGATCTAGATTATTTTATACCAATCATCATACATTTGGATCTGGTTGTAAATATAATATGACATACAGACTTTGATGGAGCCGATTTCCCCTTCTGGGTATTTACACTTCAGTCTGTGGGCTAAATTTGGGGGCCTTTCTGTCTAAAAATCTCTACACTGAATATGCAGTGTAGAGAGAGAGAGAGAAAAAAAAAAAAAAACAAAACACCTCCAAGGGATGGTGTTACTAGATATTATTATTCCTTGGACATTTTCCATGTAATTTATAGTATCTTCAGCTAATGGAACAAAACTAACACTGTCTTATTATTTGACAAGATAATTATCCAGCATGTAGTAGACAAGGTTTTATGTAAAGACTTCATATTTTCTTAAAAGAAACAGAAGTAGACAATCCTGATCCTTTTCTGAGCAAAACATCAAATGTTGCACACTTTAGATTATGCAATTTTATTTCTTGATATTGAAGTCAAATAATTAAATCCTGCCTCATCTAGTTGTGTTGAAGACTCATTGAGTCAAACTTTTGAATATAGCTGCTGAACACATAGTTACCCTAAGGATTACTTTATCCTTGTATGTTCTGTGGCAAAGTAGGTACTGCTAAACTGTGCAAAATAGGTGTTGCACAGTTTGGTCCAAAATGAAGTGGTAGGATGCCATGACAATTTAGCACCACCTGATACTTTTACAAATATTTTAGGTATATCATTATAGGACAACTATAGGATGATGTTTTCTAAGGTTGTTTGTTTAGTACCAGTATAGGATAGCACCATACTGTAAAAGGAGTTTAAACTGGGAATTTTATAATAGCTGTATATCACATATGTGTATTTTATAGAGAGATTACTCATGTCTTCTGTGCCCCAAGAGTAACTTGTTTCTTATTCTCTAAAATGGACATCTGTGGATTCAGTTGTTTCACATATCCTGGCATCACTGCCTATTTTGACCTTCTGTATTTACAGAGAGCATATTTGACTCCATACAGGTTTAAATCAATTATGTCTCATCAGAACAGACAGAGTGTGAAGGAACCTTGCTTTGCATGGCTGTAATTGTGTTAACAGGCATTTCCCAAATGGAAAATGTCAATTGCCCAAGAGTTAGAGACACGTAGTTACTCACTTCTTGTTTTCCTGCCTCAGAGTATGCTCATATGAATACAGAAGACTTATTAGATATGGTATTTGCAGAAGTTGATACTTAAAATGATGCATTATCTTGCTCTATGCTGAATGTTTCCTGAGGGGTATTTTTTGTTTGTTAGTTTTTTGACAGTAAAGCTCTAAGTGTGAGTAAAGGCAATACATTCTTGTTACAGTCTGAAATTGTTCACATTTTAACAAAAATAGATAAATCTCTTTCTTAACTGCAGCACTAAAAACCAATAAATGTATTGGCTGTTTTTCAGTAGGTGGCACAATATATCTACCAACAATTAACAGTAGAAATAATGAACTGTTTAAAAATAAACAACCAGACTGGTGGTTCTTACAATTGAACCTAAACCTTATGGTTATCCATGCAGTATCTATAGGAAGAGTAAGAGGATTACAAACTTCCTCATCCCCTTGATATTCCCAAACTTATTCCCCAAACCTGATCCAATGGGGGTCAGCTCTACTGCGTAAGAGAATTAGGCAAGATTAGTGCTTTTTATTGACACTACCAGCAAGGTGGTGGGTTTTTTTAAATGAACTCTCCTAGACAAATTTATCCGAATCTGATATCTCACTTTACATCGGCATATGAATAGTTAGCTGTCATCACTACCTACATAGCTTTAAGATACCCAGTGTTTAAAAAAAGATAGAACTATCTAATTATATATAAATGTCATGAAACTTGGAGGTAATTGATAGCTTCTCCCTTTTTTAACTCCTTCCTCCCTGCCAAGCCCTTTGACTTATCTATTAATAAAAATTAAAAGTCAATACACAGATTACTTCAGCATCCTTTGCATTTATTGATGTGGCAGAGCTATGATATATGTTGGCAATACAGGCCAAGTCTATGCTTTAGAGCAGTTCTTGAGGCACTCCCCATGCTGTTCTCCAGGCATGCTTTGCTGCATCCTGCTTCTGCATGGGAGGAAACCACACAGTGCCCTGCTCTTTCAAARGAACAGTTGGAAAATAAGCCAATACTATAATACTCCAGTCAGTCCCCCAATGTGCACAATGGGCAGGTTCAGGGCTCTCAATTCTGCTTTTGAGATGCCGCCAGGATGTGCGTCTTGGAGCCAGGGCTGCCGAGCTCACTGCAGAGCATCTGCACCCTGCAAAATTGGTGCATACCCAGAGATCTGGCCATACAACTCAGGGAGCCCCTCACAGTCCTCCCAGTATTGCCAAGTGAAGCATAATGAATTACAGAAATAAAAACAAAGCTACTGAGAACATCTTTAATGCTTTCTGATGTGATCATATCTCCCAACTAATATGTGTAATTTCTTTGTCGTTTTCTCTTTCAACAAAACCAAGCTTAAATTGCATCTGTACTTATGCCCTGCTCTTCAATTCTGTTGCATTCTCACTATTTTACTGTCACATTTATCTGCATCAGCCACGGTCATTTTAGCATTCTTGATGTTATCAACCTTTATGAATGAGATACTTTTAAACTGTTTTTTCCTCACTGAGGAGATGCTTTATAAAGCTCCTCTTCCTCTCTTCATGTACAATAAATTAAAGCCTACTTCAGAAATGTTGTAAGCATTTAGGCATGTGAGTACACTATCTAATTGAATCCTTCTTGATGAAGTCATTTATTTATCTATGTTATAAATTAAGGAAATGATGAGGAACACATGGTACTGTAGTTTAAACCAGAAAGTGGTGTGAGGGAAAAGATAGGAACAGTGAACAATGGAGACAGGAGAGCAGGTATACAAAGACAAGCACCCAGTTGAGTGCAAGATTGCAATCATGCTGATTATTTTCCTAGCGTATTGCTTCTTCCTGGCTTGCAATTTTTTTGTGTATTCTTGGTACCAGACATTGTAGGACATATTCACTTTGCCTAGCTTTATGAGCCTTCCGAGTGTAATTCAGAAAAACAGGCCTAATTTAATTGCCCTAAATCACCGTCTGGAGGAGCCTCTCTTTTTCTGCTGAGCCATCTAGAGAATTTTATTTCATATTATTGGTATCTGGAATTAAACAGTGTGAATATTCCATATAATGTACTTCTCTCTCTTTCCCACTGTGTTTTCAGATAAGCCTGGAAAGCGTCTGTCAAACTGAGGGCATTACTACAATTTCAGTAATATTGTGTTGAATAAGAACTCAAGGATACTGGAGTCCAAAAGATAATGCAACTCCAATTGCAGCAGCTATGATTTCTAACATTCATTTTTGCCTTTGAGAAAGTTGGTTGTTTTTTTTTTCATCAAAGTGGAGAATAAAATATATGGCTGAAGGAAGGGTTGTTAGTATATTCCCCTGTATAAAGACTTACTGTTCTGTTCATTTCACCAATAATATTATGATAAAAATATCAATAGCTAAATGTTAATAARCATATATTTTGTCTTCACTCATACAAGCAGCTTTATTACCTGTAATTTAAATCATTAATTGGTTGAATTTCTTTGGAAGTTGACCATAATCTATCTGTTCTAAAATATACAATTGTAATTAAGGCATTCTTGATATTCAGTATATAGTCAAGTATTTCAAGGTTAAAAATGCAGAGTTCAAAGCACAATCTTTTCCTCTACCCACATGCAAGTTTAGTTTTGCATATGAGGAGTATGTTTCCTCTTCTCTGCATCGGCTACCAAAAGGACTGCTCCACCCCATGTCCGAACACTGGCAGGCTCAGAGGTGACACCCTTTGCAGAGGTGTACTCTGCCCTTTTATCTAGAGAGACTCCTAAAAGCTTTTGACTGAATCATTGGGTTTTCTCTGCAGGCTGTAAAAAGCAGCAAAGTCAACTGTTACAACGTTTCTAAGATGTATTGTTTCCGTGATAAGCTCATGGTTTTCCTATGAGTTATTCCAAAGGCTCAAATAATAAACATGCAAATGATATGTCAAGATAGGAACCAAATTAAGCTTTTTATCCTACCTTTAAGAAGTCTGAATTGGAAGTAGCCAACTTTCAGATAGTGGCACAATGCTGCAAAAGGATCTCGAGTTGTGGAAGGGTTTAAAATAAAAGAATTGCCAACACACAAGTATGTTTTCTCACATTTCAGTGACAGGTTATTTCAGAGAACTCTCTAGCCCATTTCCTATTTCCTTTGCCCTTGGTCTGCTGAGTAATATTTGCATTTTTCCCTAAAACAGCATATCTCCTCTCTGGACGGAAATTTCTGATAAATGTTTTCCGTTGAACTTCCTTCAGCATCTACATTAAACAACGCCTTTGCCAAGGATCATTTCCTGAGGTCTCTACTTTCTGCTTTCTGAACAACATGTAGCCTCAAGATTGTGTCATGCCTGCCCGCTACCACTGTGTGTTACTTAGGATTGCAGGAAATTTTCCAGTCTCTAAACATAATTATTTCAGAAATCGCTTCAGAAATTGTTACCTTACTATTCTGTGGGGGCTAACTAATTTTAACTTTAATTTAATTTTAATTCAATTTTAATTTAATCTTTTAACTAATGCTATAATACTGAATGAAAAATCAGTGGCAATTTTGGAACTAACAATGGAGATACTTAAATTGGAAAATGCTGAAACAGGATGATGTCAGAAAGAAAATTCCGCTTAATTTTTATTGCATGCTTCCAGTTTGGTTGGAAGCATGTTCCATCAGGATACAGTTATGTCAAAATTTATCCAGCTAGTTTTGATCCCTTAAATACTATCTGAGCTGTATAGATTTTAGCATTAGCACTCATGACTAAATTTCCCCATGAGAATATGATGGCACTTTTCCCTTGCTTCCTATGTGCGGGCTGTAATAGTGGTATGCTGTGTAAAGTACAGTGTGCATTTTTTCCAGAACTGAGGTAATTTTAATAGAAATGTGATAGAATACTGTGTGTACCTCTGACTTTTTTTATCTGTTTACTTAAATGTCTTCTGGATTAACCTAGCCAGGTGAGAAAGGTAAATATAGCCTTGAATTTCATTCCTGCTTTCTGCGAAGCATATATCAAAAAAGAAAAGCAGCTAACCATTGGTCAAGCTCAGGGTGCCAGATACCTTAGTTTAAGTTAAGATTATCAGACACAAAAATAGACTATAAAAGCTTACTGGAACTTACAATTGTTTTTTTCCTAAAATTGCATCCAAAAGCCTAGAGAGATGAGGAATCTTTCTTTTCATCTTTCGTTGTAAAGCTTCATGTGTAAACTGCATTTTGCAACTGAAAATTGCTGGAAATCAGCATGGCTGGCTATGTGGTCTGTCTCCTTCAATTTACATTTCTTTAAATGTGGAGATTATTTAGATCTTTATTTTTTAAGTCAGGAGCCAATAGTGATGACAAAGAATGAAAATTTCTATAAATACTTTAAAAATAAAATTCTTAATCACATGTTACACTGAAAAAGAATGAAGAATCCACCAGACACTTAGATTCCTTACTTCCTGTTGCTTGGGCATCAAAAATCAATAACGTAAATCCCTTCTTATTGTTTCTCTAAATTCCATAAATTATTGAGCTTTGAAATTGGGATTTAGATGTCTAGATTCTGTTGATTTTTATTCAAATTTTTATTTTCCAGAAATCTGTAAATTTTTATTTTGCTTTCCTTCATTTGATATCAACATTGACTTATATTTAACTCTCAAAGCAGACTAGACTTTTATTAAACTCTCACCCTTTGGAGGGTATATATTTTGGCTATTTTTTAGTACAGTCTTTGTGTTTGCTAGGAAAAAGTAAGTAAGCTTTTGGATTTGACTTAAGGGATCCTTATCTGGATTGAACCCACATTCACTGTTGAGAGAAAAACTTGAAGAAATGTTAAAATCTTGGTAGAACATGAAGCTTTCTGTCAGAGAAGCATTTGCACATTACATTGCAGGTCAGAATATTACGATGACATATGTGTCTGGGGGAGTTAGTTTGCAGTTAGCTAAAGTGGAACATTTCCTCGCATAGCTACTTACTCCTTTTATGGACACTCTTAGTGTGCACTGGTGAGCTTTGTAAAAGGTCACACAACCCCTTTGAAGGTGGAAAAAGATTCTGCATAGTTGATGTGTCCATCAAGCTGTGAGAAGGAATCGGTATAAAGTCAGAACTATTGTGCTGAGCTCTGTTGGCTTCGGGCAGATAAGTGTGGAGCTCTGCACCTTGCTGAGACAACTTGACTTCCTGAGCCTGACGTGTGTCAGAGGCTGTACGCTCGGGTTATAAGCACGCCAACCTTGGTGCCGTCTAGCATGGTATCTCTTTGACTGCTATGGCACTGGTATCAGTCCTGAGGTCGATGTTAATGATGCCCTTGAATCAAATGATAATGTGCTCCAAAATAATTGGCAGCACTAATCCCAGAGAAATTAGCAAGAAAAGTTACCTGACCTCCAAGTTTATAGAGTAATTAGCATGAAAACTGTAGGCCAGGTTTTGCTATCATCACATTATACAGTAGTTTATCCAGGAAAAATTTTATTTAGCAAAGTACAACACTACCATGTGTAAATGGAAGAATGCAGTTTTCAAGTAAAATTACTAAATACCTTAGCAAATTTCTCCAGAAATCTTAAGCCTCCTTGAAATGATAGAAAGATTTCCTACAAGATAGTTGCAAAGCTAAGAAATAACAATTCTTGACAGTTACAGCTGGACTTATTTTTTTGTAAACTAAGAATGTCCTTTGACGATCAAGATAAAGCACAAAGTATAATGTTACTTATTTTATGCTGCAGTATTGGTAGGCAATTAGTATTTTAGGAGACCAGCAAACACAGTAAGATGAATTATAGTGAGGTTGTTTGATAACAGCTTTCATTTATTTTACAGAATAATATTCAGCAATATACCACCACTTCTACTAAAACCATTTTCTGTTTAGGCTCATTGTCCTCCAAGTCAAACTGTTTAATAACTTTGCATTTACAACATTTAAAATTTAGGTTTTTATGTGCATGTTTCAATGGCAGCTAATGATTCATTAGAGTTTTACTGTGAAAATAAAATTGGTAAGTGAGCTACATTCATATTGGAATGAACTTTAAATATAAAAATCTGTTAAAGCAGTCCTTTCAAGACAACATATAAAAGGTTGCCCTTTAAGCTGATGCATAAAAATTTGTTAGCTTAAATTTCTCTCCAAAACATACTTTATAAATAATACTAAGGTAGATCTTGACTGTGTTGTAATATTCACCAAAAAGGCCTATCTTGAAAAGTTTTTTTTTTCTGAAAAAGAAGTAATACCTTCAGAGTAACCTTTTTTTCTTTTCCTAAATTTCTTTTCTGCTAATAACCATGATTTGACTCGAGATGAATGCTTATCTGTGCTGTTAGATATGATTCTCCATATATTGCGCGAGTATTGGACTGCCATTAATGAATTTTATCATGAAACTTGCATCATTTTCCCCTACAGAAAAAATGTAAAACATATTCGCTTTTAAATGTGGTCTATGAGTACATTTTTCATTGGAGAGTGTTACAAAGAATTACACCTAGCGTAATGTATTTTAGCTCATATACTGATGCACATATTCCCCCAAACTGTTGTGGCAACTGATAAAAAAACCTGTAGTGCTGGCCTACCAAGAATTATTTTTAAATCTTAGTAATTTATCTTTAAAGACTCTGTAATCAATATTATATAGCACTGTGAGCCTGCTGCTTTATTACCCTTTTTATTCAAGTGTAGAAAGATAAAATATTGATTTTTGTTTGGTTTGTGTGCTGTACAAACAAAGGAGAAATGTCATTTTTGAATACCAAGGGTATATGCCCATTGTTTTATTGATTTTAAATTAAATAAAAGGTATGTAAGGCAATAGTTGAAATTGCTTTGGGGAAAATAAATGACATTGAAATAAAAAAAAAAAAAAAGGCAAGCAATACCATTGAAAATAATTTATAGCAAGTTCATCTTTCCAGCTGAGTTTTCGAAAAATCTTTTGCCATTAGATTTGAAGTAGTGTATTATAGATAATAGATGCTGCACAAACTTTAACATCAGTACAGATTGACACTGCAAAAAAGAACAGTACAGTTCTCTATTTTAGGTATTCCCCTTCTTTTGGGTTTTTTTTAATGTTTTTGATGACTTATTTCTTTTGGATGTTGAATTTGGAGGTAGCCACCAGCTTAGATATTGCCAGTAGAAACAAGATGCTCCTGTTCCCTCTTCTTCACAGCATACGAGCTACATGTTCATCACTGTTCATCTTCGGTTCCCTAAATGATTGTCTAATCTTGTTAATTGTCTATCTTTTGTTATCTGTGCTATGAGTAATTAGCTTTATTTTTTTTGCAGTCTTCACAATGCTTTTGATCCTGAAAACAGCAAGAAGCATTGCTATAATGTGATGATGTCACTATCTTCTGGCTTATTTCACTACTAAGAAAACTTCTAGCAATCACCAGGGCTGCCAATCCAATCAATAAAAGATCTAATATGCAGACATGAGAGGCTGCTATATAGATAGGAGCTTATAGCTAGATTGTAATAAAATATAAATATCCAGAGCCAAAAAATAGAAAAAGAAAAAAAAAAAAAAAAATCAATATCCTTTCCACAGATAGCTCATCAGACTATTGGATTTCATGATTTTGATTTGAAAACATATTAAATATTTATCATTTCCTGGTTCCCTTTGGTGAATTCATGGTCTCCTATTCCATGTTTCTTTCTTTCTGTTTACTTATTGTAGTGTTTTGGATATGCTTTATTAACTGAGATAAGTTATGAGAAAGATTACGTCTGGAGAACATACAAAATTTTTGATTTGCTGAGCAAACACAAGTGTGTATATACTTTTAAATTCTTACTGAGCTGGCATGCAGTGATGTTTGTGTTGTTTACATAAAGGAGCCATTTAGAGATTTTAAAAAGTTCAATTAAAGGGCACCTCAAATGGTTAGCAAGCTTGAATACCAAAGAGGGGTCAAATACTGTAATTCCTGATGTGTGATGTCTGACTTGTTCTCAAAAGCTTCTTCCAGTGGAGACTCCACAGACTCTTCCACGACAGTTTTGTCTGTCTTTAACAATAAAATTTTTTCTCAAGGGTTAAATAAATCCTTCTTATTGTAATTTAAGTCTATTATTTATTGGTCATCCTCTATGTATTTACAGATTATTCCCTTTTTCTTCATGGAAGTGTTTGAGATAGTGTTAAAGATATCTTCTCTTTTTTAGCCTAGAGTAAACAAGATTCTTGCAGTCTTTTTTTGCATGCGTTTTCCTCACTTATGAGATATTGTAGACCTGAATCAGCCTCACTGCTGTCCTCTAGACACTCTCCATGTTCCTCCTGAAATGCGATATCCAAAATCATTCCTGCAAAAGCTTTACTGAGTAGGCTGGGAGAATTACTTTGTGTCTTGATTCTGTACTGATGCCTGTCTACCTGAGTATATTGTTTATCCATCTTACAGCAATATGCTAAATGTGTTTTATGTAACCTACACAAAAGGAGTTGGAACTGCATTTTAGATTCTCAAGTTGTGAGAACACAATACGTTAACAACTGACTTCTGTRAGAAACAAACTCTGAGATTTCATACTTCCTCTACCCCAATTTTTTCCCAGTATTAATAATTTATTTTAACATTTTTTATTTGCTAGTTAAAGCAAATTTTAGTCATTCATAAAGCCATTTGTTTAAATACTTGGTGTCTTGTAGGACTAAGCTCTTCAACTTTTAACATAGGAGAAAGGAAGCCACCTGCTGATGAGAGAGAGAAAGTAGTGTTCTGGTATAAATGCTTTATAGTATGGACAGCTTTATAGTAGAGATAATGTACAGGAAGAAATTCCATATTTAAGTACATTTGGAAGTAAATTTGTTACACCTGTGCTACAGGAACCGCAGTGTTTGATATGGTCTTCAAGCACATTGATGTACTGTGAGTTCAGTTTTTAGTAAATGAGATGTGGCATATATTTTCTGTGCAGTAGAGCTGAGCACTACTGCAAATCTGAAGTGTTCAGCAATGAAGTGCAGTCAGACCATAACCTTTAAAAAATGAGAAATATTTTTATAGACCTATAGTTCTGAATTTATGTTTTCCTCCCTTTCTCTTTAACTGTGCTCTCCAGAAATGTAGCGTTTTTAAATGACTAGTGAGGAGTTTCTGTAATCCCAAGATGCTAAGAATTTAGCCACTATTACTGTGTAAAACTTCAAGAAATAGAAACGTGGGTGGAGATTCTAATATATATAGTTTTATATATATATAGTTACATAGRTGTTGATTATATATACTCAACTTCACAGTTACTTACCTATATATATCTATATATGTATGAGGTAAGAAACCTCTGTAGAAGTACTCAAATAGACTCAAATAGGCAGATTTGAGAAGACAGGAAAAGTAATCACATACCTTTTCATTTCTTTCTAGTTTTGCTGACCATATGCTTTCTGCCCAGCAAATTCAGGTCATCTAATGAGGCTTTCAAACTAACTTACAAGTTGTCGTATTCTTTCCCTACATGGTGATCAAAAACTCGCTGCGTGTCAACTGGGTAGAAATTAGCATCTGCCATCTGTCTTCAGTGTGATAGTTATCATCACATTGCTTATGTGAGAAAAAAAAATCCTGTGTATGTATTGCTAGAGACAATTGGATTTCATTTCTTTCTAGCAGTGCTTGGGAAAAGGAGACCCCAAAAAGTATTAGGAATGTGAAAATTAGAGCTCAAGATAGCCTGTGAATAGAGAAGAGCATTTATTTTTAATGTTTAAGTTGTCTCTTTTGTTGAAACAGTAAATGAAAATTTTATCATGAAAAATTATCAATACTGTCCTGTCATAAAATAATTCTCTGCAAACTGTTTTCTGTTATTTCCCATGTTGCTATTCTGATACATTTATAAACTTCTCCATCATCTTGGCATACTTAATTAAAACATTATTTCACCGAATGATTATTTAACTCTAGGTAAATTTTCACATGTCCATCAAAATTGATGAAAAGTTGGAAGAAATATAATCACTTTACACTGACATCCTGACAATCACTTTACGCTGCAAGGCCATGCAAGTGTAAGAATGTTTCAAGGAGGACTTGTGTTATTAAGATAACATAAGGGAATGGGTGAGAATTGCAGTGAGAGAAGAAAGGAAGCTTCAAGACAGCCTGATGAGGAAGGAGATGAATTTTTAGACAAAGGGCACAGTGAAAGTATTATGTTGTGTGCAGGGAAATGGCTTCCTTGTGTCTTGCTATTATTAAAATATCACTGTTACATTCAGAAAAATGGGTCTTTTTATATCATTATTAATAAATAGGTTCACAGATAAGTCTGCCATCAGTTTCCTGTCTAATCACAGTAAGTTGCTGGATTGTGAATTTTGCCTATTAATGAAAGAGGCGTACCCTTCAAGGTAAGGGGTTTACAGATTCCAGACTACCTTTTAATGTTTAAAGAACCTAATTTATGAAACAGTAATAGTGATTATAAAACAAAATGCTTTTCCCCACAGCTATTTTGTGTCTCAAAAACATATCTGAGTGTTATTAGTACATATCAAAGAAATACAACCTGGTTAAATTTGTAGTGGGTGGAACCTGATTTACTTTTCAGTCTTGATGTAATACCATAGCTATGTTATGGCCCAGGTTGTAAAGTAGCATTTTACATGTAATAAATATCTTAGAACATTGTAAAGCACTGTGAAACAGACAGCACAATAAGCTATCTTTTCTGAATTTGTGTTAGCAGAATTTCATAGCTTACAATTTTTTTTTTAGAATAAATGTTCTAGCACCATGGGGTTTTGTAATATTGCAGTGTGAATAAGCATTGGTTACAAAGGTTTTACCACTTATGAATAGATAGAAATAATATTCTGGGAGTTCACAGAGTCTAAGAATAAAAAGCAGAAAGTTATAAAGTACCAAGTTCCTGTAATGTGAAAAGTTAATCGTTTCTACAATGGCATGACTGGGTAAGCTGCCATGGCAACTATTGCAAAAGATACATTCCCTGATAAAATTTCTCCTCAAATTAGAGATACATTTAGGAAGTGTTTGCTTCAGAACTGTACTTTCTAAATATATGTATTTCAGTACCAGTCATCAACACGCTTCAATTCCAACATTATAGGATGCTTTATGAATTCAGACATTCCTTCTGTGCTACTTCAGTTTGAGATTCTTTTCATACAGCCAAATTCCGATGTACATTCTGTTTAATTCTAAGGAAGGCAATGGTTTAAATAGGGAAGAGACTTTTTTTTATGTTAATTTCTGCTGCTGCCATAGCACTGTTTCCTATTTTACTGTCAGGTAACAACATACAATCTGTCTAGCTAATTTTCTTACCTCTAATACTGATACAGTGTTATTTAGCAACTTGGGGATGGTGGTACCAGTCAGCCCAAATAACATGTAATTGAATGGTACTCTTAAAATATCACATAGCAAAGTAACCTTATACAACTTTTTATTGGAAATGTATGAACACAAAGAGAGAATTTATTACTATGTTCTAAACCTCTCTGTCTTGTATTAGAAATATTGCTACACTTTGTGTGACCTTACTAATTTAGGCACTATCTGGGACTGTGTGCCTAAATAAAACCCTTGTGGGTTTTGATTCAAGGGTTGATTCATGGATGATTTTTAATTTTTAACTGAAGGGGTCCCTCTGCTGGATCATTACAKAATTCACTGCACAGGTTTGGGGGGTTGTTATTTTTGAAATATAAGTGCACTATTAGAAATATAGAGCATTTTCATAATGATGCAAATAAATATTCATTACGAGTGAGTGCAGCTGTCTTCACATGATTTTAGAAATTAGTTTTATGAAGACATTTCCAAGAAAAAGATTATTTGCTTTTTCTAATAATATTTTAATGATAAATAAAATACAATATAAGATAACTATATTTGAAGAAAATTATAAGGAGGATAATATCTCTCTTTTAAGTACTTATGCTTTTTTGGCCTTTTAAAAAAAAAAAAAATCTGTATTGGAAGCAGAATGCTAAGATAAAAAAATTTACCAGAGTGAAGTGATGTCCCTGACTTTGTTTAGAGCCTAATTCCATTTATGAGTTAGATTGCCTATAAATCTGTCAAAGATATTTAGAAGAGTAACACATGAAATTTTAATGTTTATCAATATTATTTATATTTTTAATGAATATGAGAGGTCTGTTCTAAATATGAATATTGGCACTGGGCTGGGATTTTGAAGATGTAGGTTCAGTTTTAGGTGGTTTTGATCAGAATTTCTGTAAAAAGCACCGAAACGCCAATAATAATGCTTGAAATGCATAGATAATTAGATAGATAATGCTTCAATAACATAAGGATTTCTGTTGACTTCTTTAACTGTTATGTAGTTTCCCACTACCATATTAAGAATTTGAGTGCAACTCCTTTTAATGGAAACTGTTACCTCTGAAGAATGACTTTTATTGAAAAATAAGATTATGGAATTTTGAATTAATCACATAGCAATTTCATATTATGTATGATAAGTATTCAAGTAAAAAAGATTTTTTTTTTTTTATTTAGCTCAGCAAATTGAGCCCTAATTGCTGTTACTTGTACATTTTGGGCCAGTAATGAAAGTGCTACAGTTCTAAAAAATCATGTCCTGTTCTGGCTCAGTCCACAGAGTTCATTGGGACAATCATACACTGTCCTTCTGTAAAGTCTTATCTTCCTCTAAACAGGTCTTCTAATCACCTTCCATTCAACATGACGGCCCGTTAAGTTATAAACCTGCCGGTCTCTGATGGAGCATATGGAGCTGGGTGTATTCATGACACCTAATGCCTGGCTTCATCTCTGGGTCCTGCAGCTGTGGCTTTATACAGTTTACTTGTCAGAATGACTGTCACTTTCTCAGTAAATGACCGCTCCCCAACTATCATTCTTTTCTTCAGAGATTTGATGTAGGGTATCAGGAGTGTGTCAGATATATACAATTATATCCTCCTCCACTGATGAGAATACTCACAGTGAACACATTCATCAGAGCTTGGGAGTCTCTTCAGACAAGCAGTTGGCTCAGGTCAGAGGTTTTTTGGGTAGCTGTTCCTTCACATCAGGATGTTCAGACTTCGTTATGTCCGCAGTGTATGTGAGATTCTCCTGAATAGCCACATAGAGATGATCACAGACATTTCCACCATCACGTATTACTAAACTAATAAGGGAAAGTAAGTTCATTCTAGTCTGCTGAGAAGCAACAAAGCTGTGAGTGTAGAATGTCACCAGTGAAGCCCACTTCTAATCAATTCACATACAAGAGAGTTGGAAGAGATGAGTGAGCAGTTTCAACAGGAATCCTTGTCCATGTGAGCAGACGGCTCCCACAGCTCCCACAAATAGAGCCAGTTGGCAATAAGTTTGTTTGCTCCCAGAGCCAAAAAAAGTGTCACAGATCTTGCTAAAAAACAGGGTCAGGAATCTCTATCAGATGCCATTCTGGTTGAAAAGTTTTGAAAGATTTCTGTATGCTTTTCCCTTGATTCTCTCTCTTTTGCAGATTGTCTGAAATATGTAGAAAGTGAGGGTGCATGTGACTATTGATAGGTTTTGCTTCTCATCG
Source organism: Phoebastria nigripes (assembly GCA_035582835.1). NCBI lineage: Eukaryota > Metazoa > Chordata > Aves > Procellariiformes > Diomedeidae > Phoebastria > Phoebastria nigripes. Next base: position 3,295,076 of record JAYKAV010002109.1, on the reverse strand, counting down.
TCATTTTTGTTTTCCAGATCTGGAGGATCCTGACCCAAGGATCAAAGTGTGCAGTCACTTTACACAACTCTGGTGCACAAAGTCATTTTTCTCCCCATCCTGTATGACTGGTGTCTAAAACCCCACTCATAAAAAGATTCTTTTATCAAAACTTTTTTTTTTCAGATATAGCATACAGTATTGTAGGTTTGTCCTTTATTCTTCCTGACCTTATTGTCCCAATTATTATTGACTCCAATCCAGATTAGGATATACAAAGCCAAGAACTTGAAATCGGCTGTAGAATATCTCAGCATCTGTGCTCTTTACCAGACTGTTCTGTGTGCTTACAGGTAGCACCACAGTTGTGTTTTATGCTGTCAGATATTCACCCATTCTATTTCTATAAAAATGCTGGCTGAAGGGCACCAAAACTTAAATTAGCTTGTTAGCTCTTCACATTGCAAGAAAGGTGAAAGCAGAAATGGATTAACTCAGCAGCAGATCACAGGAGCTGTTTGAGTGGTTTGGATGATTCTGTTATCTACATATTATTGCACAGAGTAAATAACCTGCCAGAGTGCATGAAGATGCAGAAACCCCCCTTCCTCCTTGCCCTCAACTCCAGCAGCTTTCTGCTGGGTGAAAACCATCACCTCTATATGTTTCTGTTCTATCTTTCCTCTAAAACTAAAGGTCAAAAGAAGGTTCAGGTTAGATGGAATTACTATTATACTGATCAGTATGTGCCATTATCTCAGCTGTTTAGATCACCGGTCAGTTTTTTGCTATTTCCAGGCCTTTTACCTTGACAGCAAAAGAGGATTCAGCATCCCAGCCTAGCAATACTACACAATAGTATGGCAAATAATCTGCTGGTTACTGTAGACCATATGTTTCAAGAGATCATTTTGCATGGATAATCTCCACTCTGAAATTACTCATTATATTTGGTATCATAAATATGTAATAGGAACCAAAACATAACACTTCCACTGCTCACTGTTTGTTTGGTTACGATTTCAATCAGGAGAGATGCTTTGAAGTCAGTTGTAAACCTAATCGTGAAGAATAAATCAGAGTAGACATCTAGAGTAAACATTAATTACTACTTGTAGACTATAATTTTCTTCCTGATTGGAAAAGAAAACCAAAACACCATAGCATTTAGGAAACAAAACCTACTTTGCCTTAGAACTTCCAGAAGGAAAGCGCCAATGTCTTTGTTTAATCTCCGTCATAAGTATTTGGTTCCCACTGCTTGAAGTGTTTGTACCTGAATTTACTGGGCAGGCGGGAACATATCAGAAGGAAGCAGCAATTGATTGCACAGCAGAAGCTGAATGCCATTCTGTTAAGTCTCCTGTGAGTTTACATTTAGAGCTGGATCGTGAAAACTGGTTGACACTCATTAAAATGTTCCTTTGAGACACTCAGCAAGGCAGTGTGTATGTAAAGATTCCTCAGCACTGTTCAGTTATACTGGGTAGTGCTGCCCTTCGGGGGAAAAGTTGGCTAAACTAACATACCTGGAATGTTACAGAGTACTCCAAATGTACGTTGCTTTACTCATCATTTGGTGTTTCTAGCAAAAAGGGGAACAAAGACTAAGGAAAATGGGTAAATATAGTAGGTACTGCCAGAGACCTGTCCGACGTAACATCTCCTCCAGCATGTGGTAGCAAGTGGTATGGGGATGAAAATTAATTCCTCATCCCTCTTTGCCTAGGCTATTTATGGGAATAGGAAGCAGGCAAGGTAGGGGAAAAGGTAGCAGCCCTGTGTTGTGCACTTTCTACCATGTACTGCTTCCCTTATAAGTGGGTTGCTCTAGGGAAGAAAGCATGGATCTTATGCTTGATATGAAGTAGGAAACTGAGTATTACCACTTGCTATTGAAGAAGGTGAGCATTTTGGATCATCTGAAGAATGCAGATGGAGAGAAGCTGCATCAGCAAATGAATTCTCTGCTGACACCCATGTGCAGAAGGGCCAGAAGGAGAGGGACGAAGTCTTGGACTGAAGCCTGGCTGAGTGCGGTGGGTTGACTTGACTGGCTTTCAGACACCCACCCAGCTGCCCTCTTTTTCCCCCTTCTCAACAGGACAGGGGGAGAAAATATGATGAAAAAGCTTGTGGGTCGAGTTAAAGACAGGGAGATTTCTTACCAATGACCACCATGGGCAAACCAGACTTGACTTGGGGAAAATTAATTTAATTTATCACCAATTAAAATAGATTTGCTTAGTGTGAAACAAAGACAATGTAAAACAACACCTTCCTCTCACACACATACATGCCATTTTTCCCAGGCTCAGCTTCACTCCATCATTTCCAACTCCACACTCCAAGCAGTGCAGGGGAAATAGGGAGGGGTTGTGGTCAGTCCATAACAGTTCCTCTCTGCTGCTCCTTTTTCCTCACACCTTTCCCCTGTGCCAGAGTTCCTGTGAGGGAATATCCACCTGCTCTGGCATGGGGTTCTCTCCGGGCTGCAGTGTGGGTTCTGCTGCCCCGTGGTCTCTCCACAGGCTGTGGAGGAATCTCTGCTCCGGGCCTGGCGCACCTCCTCTCCCTCCTTCTTCCCTGGCCTTGCTGTTCCCAGGGCCGTTCCTCACACTTTTCCCCTCACTCACGGCAGCGTTTTCCCTTCCTCAGACGTGCTTCCCCAGCCGCACCACCGCCACTGATTGGCTCAGCTGTGGCCTGTGGTGGCACTGGCTGGAACCGGCTGTGTCCGGCACGGGCAGCCCCAACCTCTCCTCACAGAGGCCACCCCAGCAGCCCCATCACTGATCTGACACCTGCACCCAATATTACCCTGATAAAGGCTCCTCAAGCTTTCCTGCCAGCAGCTGTGAAGGGTGTTATTTATAATCCTGGCAGCAGCTCTGCCAGGTGTTAGGGCAGCTCAGAGGAGCCGTTTGGCTGAGGGGCAGGTGGGGGTTGAGCACTTAGGCTGAGTTGAATCTATTTGCACTCCAGAGCATGGCAGGGTTGTGTTGGGTACAGATAGTCCCAGGAAGGAGGCTTGCTGGTGAGTATCAGTCTTACTTAGAAGATATTCATTAATTATTGGTTTCTTCAAGTTTATTCTCTCATCCTTCTGCCTGCTGCTGAAATTCTTATTGTTTAAAATTTTGGTAATGTTGGGTTTTAGTGGCAAGTTTCGTCTGTGGGGCTTCAGGAAGGTAATTTAGTTTTCCCAGACTCCTGAGAAAATCTCTGAAATTTTAAAGGGAATTGTTAGACCCTTTACCATCATCATTTCTGTAGCCAAGAACATGTAGGAGAGACATCAGAAGGAGGGGGGGAGGGAAGACATAGAAACTGTCTTTTTAGAGATTTATGGTTCTCATTAGAATTGGCAAAACAGGTAATTACATAAGGAATGGAAAAGAATAACTAAGAAATGTGAACTCCATTGTGTGGATTTGTCTTTGATGCAATGACTCTTGTCCAATTAACTGAACTTAGAGAGGGCCTCTCTGAAGCCTCAATACAATGAAGAACTTGTATAGCTTCAAGCACGTTGTTAAGTCCCTTTACTGTTTGTATATGTCAAAGTGCTGTTTTGAATTGGAGTTTCAGCATCTAATTTCAGACTTGAGCATTATGTAAAATATAAAAATGGTCTGGTATGCATTGAAGTGCCATATGCATTGCATGCCACAAAAACTGGAAAAAAAAACAGGCTTTTGTCACCTGCTAATGAAGCTGGACACTTGAGGCAAACTCTATTATCCAAAACCACTACTGTTATCCTTGCCTTAGTAACCAGTTACTTACAAAAGAAAAGCAAACTCTGACCCAGAAAGGTAAATAGGTTTATATGTCTAAATCAATAAACCTAAGTATAATATTGGCATTTAGATTTAGAAAGTAATTCATAGTAAGTTTAGACTCAAGCTTTAAGTAATCTATAATGAGTTGATGTTTATCTTCTGCTCTTGTAATTGAAAGTAGTGACATTTTTGTTTTCCTCAAGCACATCTATATTAGCCAGGTGGAATTGATAGTTGTCATTTCTACAAGGACAAATTGATTGAGCAGAAAAAATGTGGCAGAAAAATTGTTTGTACAAAGTTGTATCTCTTGTATAGACTACAGTAAGGTTACATTAGGAATCAGATTACAAAGGAACAAATACTTCTGAGATCCGAAGATTACTGTGGTCTCTCATTTCTGTTACTAGCTGCATTTTACCAATAGCTGAAGGTGTAAAAGAACTATTTGAAAACATACAGTACTTTGCTTGCATTAGAATATTGCGTGTGATATCATCGCATTACAGTAATGCATGGGATTTGATAAAGGAATTTCAGCAATTGCTGCTCCATAGTTAATGATTATAGAGGGTGGAATCTGCCCAAAAAGTAAATTTCAATTGAAAAGTTCAGACCAATTCATATCTATAATTGGTTCAGAAACTGCTTGAAAAGACAACTTTCTGTTAACGCTGCATATAATATGAACAATGGGAAATTTTTAGGGACTTGAGCAAAGTAAAGACTGCAGGTAGCTAATTAGTACAATATTCTGTAGTTGTATTGGAAGTTGATTGAAGGTATGCACGCTTTAAGTTCCCTAGTATCTTTTTGCCAAGGAGTATATCATACCTATTTGAATTTCCTTGAAAGAAAATTTTCCGTTAAAGACTGAAATTTCCAAAAAGGGAGGGCAGGGGCACAGTAACAAGGTAAGGAAGTATGACATAAAAATAGAAGATTTCTCTAATGATAGATTTGAAGCAGAAACAACAGAGATTGTAACACTGTAGGTGAGAGGAGTGGTGATGAAGGGAATCAGTTGTGAATAGTTTGTAAGTGAGGAAATGTGATGGTCAGGAATGATAGAAGGATACCCCAGAGTGAGCAGTGGCCCAGTCACAGAAGTGCAGGAGCTGTTGGAGGAACAGCAGAGCATAACAAAGATGCAAAATGAGAAATTGTCCTTTGTTTTCCAGAGTGGCCAAGTCCAGAGATCTTCAGAGAAGGAGTTCAGGCTCAGAAGAACTGACTTTGTCAACTATTTACAGGTATGTCCTGATAGCTGATGTTCTCCTCAGTACAGATATTCAGCTATTTGTAAAGTGTAGCTAAAATACAGCTACTAACAGAAACAAGAGACCATAGTAATCAAATAGCTCAGTGATTTTCCCTGGGTTTTTCAGTGGTTTGTTTTGTCTGGCATTTTTTCCATTTTAAATTAGGCAAGAAAATTTCATGCAAAAATACAATTCAATACAAAATATACAATGAACTACTGTGAGGAAATGAGCATCTGACAGACATAGTTTACTGTGATTGAGAGGAAACATTTATCTGCTTGTGAGAAGAGCAGGTTTGTAGTCATATGTCTCAACAGAAGGAGAGCGATAGTGGAATATCCCCCGAAGCAGGGGCATTGGAGCATTTTGAGGAAAGGAAGTATGGTCTTTCCCAGAGAAGTGAAGACTTGTTTTCTTGGCCATTTCACAGCCTGGGTTGAAAGTGATATAGATGGTTTTGCACAGCTGAATGACAAATTAATAAATTCTGCAGGGCAAACAGGTTTTATGCGAGACTATCTCAAATGTCTGTGTGTTCTACACCAGTAGCACCAAGGTAGCTCAGTTCTAGCCAGACTTTTTCTCTCAGGCCCTATACTAAGCTGCAATAGCACCGCAAAGACCATTCAGTCTGCACTGTACTATTTAGCACTCTGGAAAGCTTCACTGGCTTCATCTGTTTATTTTTTTCCAGACATCTGACCTGGTTCTGCAGAAGTCAACCTCTTGGGATTTAGGTTGCTTTCCAGCAGAGCCACGCAGATGTCTGTGCAGCACACCATACTGTGTTTTTTGAGATCTGTACTGCTGGCTGTTTTCCCCATGTTCCACAGTATCTCAGCACCCACTATTCTAGTGAAGAATTGGTGTGTTTAGGGATGCTGGGAGGAGCATAATATATTGTTTTATTTTACTTCTACTTGATTAGGCATTTAAAGATATCTCTAATTTTCAGACAAGATCCAAAACAGTCTGATGCAAATGTGCTAACTGAATGGCTACCTAGCAGTGACCTAGATCTGCTGTAGAATTAGTATGGATGATTTAATTGTTGGAGGGGCCACATTAAAAATTGTAAAAGGTCAGCTAAAAAATAGTGTGGTATCAGTGATTTATGGAAAGTATTTGCTAAGGTCAGACTGTATTTCAATTATAAACAATTTAGAAAGACCTTTCCCTGGAACCTTCTGACTGAACGTTGGCGTGAGGATACAATGTTGGTGTAGATGGAGATGCTTTGATGTTGGGTGTACTGGTTCAGTTAATTTACATCAGTATAGTCCAGTGTTTTCAGCCTTTCATGTTAGATCAAAAGATGTCTTTGAGGCTCCCATCTATGCACCTATTAAAAAAAAAAAAAAAAGTAGGAGGGGAAAAAAACCCAACAACTGATTAAATATCTCAAGATCATGCTGAAAGTTGATATCCTCGCAGACTTGCTAGGAATCCATTGCCTGAACTAGGGATGGGACAGAAAGATTTGCAGACGTTAGTGAGGTTCATATGTCTATACACTTGTTCTGTGTTTTGACACATATGTATATATGTATTTTATTTTCTAATCTTAAACATATTTTAATTTTCTAAGCTCTGAAATATTTTAAGGAGTTTTGAAATCAGTGGAATGTGTAAAACTGATAAAAAATGAACTTGACTGAACTTTGTTTTGCTCCTTAAGCAAGATATAAAGATTGTGTTCAGTTAGTATAAAATGGGGTTTAAAAATTTGGGTTAGTTTCATTGATTAATATTAAATGAAAAATTCAAAATATCTTCAATAATCTCATTGTTCAATGATATCTCAAACAAATTTTCTTGAAGCTCAAACTCATGGTAAGAAGCATTCTACGCTAGTAGTTGTAAGAATTAAATCAGTGAGAGTTTTGTCTTCATATTGTGTCTTATACTATCTAGTATGATTCAGCAGGATACAAAATAAAGGCTTTTTAAAAATGTCTTCTCGATAGCTGAAGAAATACATGTACGCACCTTAGAACTCTTTCTGTTCTTGTCGTCTCACATTCCACCACTAGAGGGTGGTAAAATATTTTCAAGTTTTCCTTTCCTTTTTCCCGCCCTTTTATTTTCCTTTTTCCTTTTTTCTTTTCTTTTTAATGTTTGATCTCCTGTTAAAACATATACTGATTTCTAAAAAGGTGATTTGCACAGTACTATACTCTCCATCTCCATATTTTATAAGTCATAAGAATTTTTCCACTTTTGCTAATAGATCTCTCTCCTGCTCTTGCATATATGAAATTGTGTATGTCGGGTATTTTGAAAGGTTTTGACTGGAAGTTTGCTAGTGTGAGCACCTCAGGCTCTGTTATACTGCCAGGACTTGTCGGGTTTGCATTGACTTGTGCTTCCACTGCAAAAGGTGTGGGAGAGTGCTTCAGGCTTAAATATAGATCAGCACTGTCATCAGTTTCCCTTCCCCTCTTGAAAGGTAAACTATATTTTTCAGAGCAGTAAAGACACATGCTGGAATAATGGTGAGGGTTTTCCTGAGTGTTGAATGCATGGTGAACTGGCAGCAGATCATAGTCCACAGCAGAGACTGCTGTCCAGGAACTGTTGCTGGTTGGTCCTGTCCACAGACAGAAAGAAGGCACTGTTCTGCCTTAACGCAAAGCCTCCCATTTCCTGCAGACAGAGCCATCATGCCTTATTAAGTCTTGTCTGCATTATGAAGTTCAAAAGTCCCCTGGTAGCCCACGCACATCGCAGCAGTGTAGTTCCCATTGCTGTTTGCTTCAGCAGAATGTGTAAGTGCCTCTACACAAGACAGGCAAAGGGGAGACAGGTATTTTCAGCTGCTTTGCAGCCAGGCAAGCAGCACTCTGCAAACTCGGAGGTAAGAAATGCCTGCCACGGTTGTGGTAAAGGGAAGAAAAGAGGACATATGTGATGGTGTCAAATGTTTATTAAGATTTCCATGATGGAAAGTCTTTGGTGCTGGCATAAGGGCATTGAAAGTGATGCATTGGCACAGATAGGCATCAGCTCCCAGTACATGATTTTAAAAATAAAATAAAATAAAGCTTTTTACATACTACATTTCTATTGATCGTTTTGGTTCTAAATACAGCCTCTATTCCTTAATTACACTATTCCTTGGACAGCAAAGAGGACGCTGCTCTGACCATGACCCAATCTGCTAAAGACTGGATGAAGTAGTGGGTCCCTTTCAGATAGGGGTGTGGTGCTCCTACTATATATGTATGCCACCAAAACCAGAAAGGGCAGTAGCCTTTGATGATGGGTGCTCAGCAATGCAGAGTATGATTTCCAGGAAACCAAGCCCAATTAAGATATCTCAAGGTGGGCATACAAAAAGGGAGACATTGAAAAATTACAACAATAGTCTCTTCCAAAAATCTACACTGCACCTAAATTTATGTTCCTGTGTGTGTCTATGCATATTGATTTTTCATTAAGTGTCAGAGGATTGATCTGGGAGTGTATCTTTAGATAGTGATGTTCAATTTTTCTGGCTATTACTGCAATGCTACCCAAGATGCCTGTAGCTGAGCTTAATGTCCTACTTTTGACTATTTTATAAAGGTAAATAATAATACTGAATGAGAATGAAAAGGGAAAGAAGTGTATGAATATCAGTGCAGTTCCTATTATTTCTTGTTTTCTATAATTATTACTATATTGGAAATGCATATATATTACTATTGGAGTAAAAATATCATTGACACATTCTGTGGAAATGTGACTCTACATGTAACAGATCATCCAGTATCATTATGTTACTGCAAACTTCATAGTATACATGGTATGCAAGACTTAGCTACGTTTTTGTGAACATACTTTCTATTGTTTGCTGTACAACATGTACGACTTACATATACACACGCATCTAAAGATGCCTCATACTGTGTATACATAAAAATACAATTTTATAGATATCATACTTCATGTATAATTTGTTACTGGAGGTCTATATTTACCTGTTGACTTACAGTAGTATATCGTTGAATTTTGTTTCAACAATACCCAATGTTTTTATATTGTTTCATTGCCTTTAGGATTTCTTTTTTTATTTTTGTTTTTTTTCTCCCCTAGCTTAAGCAACTATTCTGATAAGTAAAGGAAATAGAGTTCTTGATCATAGTATCCTAAAAATACTCTTTCGCGCTGGGGAGTGTTCGCCAGTATAAGAGTGGGGATACATTTTACAATTAAGTATGACATTCAGTGAGAATGGTCATCTCTGACTTATATTTTAGTGGTGATGTTCTTTCCCCTAAACATTGTGTTGACAGTGCTTCAGTCAGCATTTTATTTACTGTGTTTTCAGTAACTCAAAGTAAAAGTCAATAATAATGTCATTAAAGAAAGCATATATTGCAAACTATATGGTATTAACATTTTACTTCTACTTTAGTTGAAAAAATATACAAGTATGACATAATAGTTTTAGAGCTTGCAATTACTGGAGCTAAGGTACTATCTGATTTCTCATTCTTCTTGGATCTTCTGTATTTGCATTTAATATCAATTATTCAAATAAGTGAACGTGTCCACTTCTACAAATATTAGATTTCTTAAATTGCATATAAAATCTTGTACACGGCTGAACAATATTTTGACTGTTGTAATAAGTTTACATTGAAGCAGTCTTGGATGAGAATGTTAATTGTACGAAAGGAATATGAAAGGGACTCGCATCTAAGAAAAAGCATTCTAGCATATAGGTGTAATTAGTCTGCCTTACAGTACGTAGGAAGAAACACCGTCTGGTTCTTGGGCATGATTTTATTGTCATTTCTGTGGTTTTTGGTAACTGGGCACAGAAGTAGAATATTCTTCTATTGTAAATTAACTTACCCTTCTTTAACCTTCAGCTGCCAGAATTAGTTGTTTGGCTTTGCTTTTTTGTTTGTTGACTGACCAAATTCTCTTTTTCTCAATGACTTCTGAATTATTTTGCAAAGCTTTTTTGACTGCTTTATCTCCCATTTCATTTCCTTTAATATCTACACAGGCTGGAATCCATACAAAAATGACATTGTTGCTGTGACATATTACCTTATTATAGACATCAATAATTTCCAAAGATATTCCTACTCTAGTGATTGAAATTTCTAGGATGATATCAACGGCACTTAAAAGATCTGGAAGAGTGACAGATTGTAAAGGTTGTACTTTAGCAATCTAATCCAGTGCCATCAGATAGCAAATAACTCAGCAGTATAACCAGATAACTAATCTAACTGGCTTCTTCAACCCAAATTCACACGTATGAGGCTACTAAATCCTATCCCACTATGATCTCTAGAATGAAAATGGAAAACAAAATAATGAAGATTAATACAAAAATAAAGCATTAATTACAATGAAATGATTGCAATTAAATTTTTAGCCGAGTAAGGTTTTGCAGAGAAGGCAAAACAGTGCAACAAAACTTCAAAGTAAAATTAAACTCAAATGTTCAGAGGCCCGGTTGTGCTGGCATAGTGTTCTCGCATCACCAGTTCTAAGAACCCTTAGAAGTTGGGCTGAATGATATGTTCACTTTTTGTTGCAGCTAGGAAAAAATATTGTAGGAACTGCTACTTTATATTATTCAGAAATTAAAACCTTAGGTGCTGTTAAAAGTAGTGATTCATCACGCTCTGACCAACTCAAAAATCTGTGGTCTTACCTAGTAATTGCTAAGGATTCAAGCAATTACTTATCTTAGACAAGCAAATTTAAAGTCTTTAACCCTTCCCCCCCCATATTAATTGCAGCACACCAGATTAAATTTGATATGGCTGCTTTCACCATAATTGTTCCAAAACCAACCAAATTGTTAAACAGTCCGTCATCTCTTCCTATTTTTTCACTGCAGTCTCTTAATCCTTGAACTACCAACAATGAAACTGCTTCCTTATGAGCACAAAACCCACAGCTGCTCAGATCACTTTATTTGCCCACTTCACTGTCCCTGCAAATATTTTTGAATCCTTTAAGTATCTGATTTTCCACCATATGAGGTCCAAAATTCTTTTTTTTTTTTTTTTTTTTTTTTTTTGTACTACTACAAGGAGCTTCGTAATATGGCCACTTCTTTAACTGTGCCTTATCCATCCCTCCCTGTGGTGTCAGTCTTTCTAGCTGTGGATTGTTCACTCCTACAGGGAAAGTCTCCATTCAACAAGGAAAATGTTTATGCTTTCATGGCACATCTATAAACCCCTACCCAATATCCATATCACTGCAAATATTAAACAGACATGATCATGACAGCCACTTAGGAAGGTCTGATGAATTTGTTTTAATTCTTGCAGCTATTCCTTAGTAGCCAACCTCTACTCAAGAAATGATAATAGAATGTCATGTCCAAACCATTAAGATCAACAAAGATCAGCTCGCAGGGCTAAAGATTTGACACATACATGCAAGTAATTTAAGTCAAAATTTTAGGTTTTGGAAAGTGAATTCTTTCTCTATTTCCCGGAAGCCTCTTGATGTACTTTTAATTCTTTATTTTTTTGTTGTTCAATTACAAAACTGAATTTGATGACCATAAGGTAAGTCATTATTCAGTCATTCCTCCAAATTTTTAAATTCTGCAGTAAATGTCATTTTTCCTTCTTATTGGAGATATGGAGGTAATGAATTTTCAGTAACTTGAAAGAATTCATAGGTAATTTAAATTGCCTACTTCTGTGAATACCTGACCTGAAAATTACCCTATGCTTGTGCTGAAGTTAGACTAGGCAATGTTGTGTGTTCTTCAGTTCTGACATTTCATTATGTTGTCACATTATGATATATACAATGGAAGAAGCAGCAGTTTTAAAGCAAGGCTTAACTATGTATGCTGTTGCACATTAACCCCTCTCTTTTTTCCTTATAATCTAAAAGGCAGTCTTTCAGTTATATAGGAACATTAGGATACATAGCAATGATAATTTTCAAAGTGAAATACCTTAATTAATTTACATGATGTCCATTACTCATACGGTCTGCACCTTCAGTTGACTATCATCCTAACTTGATCCCTTTATTTGAGAAAGCATTTTAGCGAACTGTTGCTCTCTTACACACAGTATATGTTGGAGAATTAAGAAACTTATGGCTATGTATGTGCTAAACTTTATTTTAAAACAATATCACAGGCAAGATTGTCCCTTTTTAAACTGGATATTATAGTATTTCTGTGTCTATAAATACAACACATAAAGCTCCTTATTACCAAATGCTTTATTAACATCAGAAGACAGTCTTATGACATGATCTATGGTTGATTGATTTGCCTGAAAGCCACTTTAATACTGAGGAAGAAGATTATTCATCTCCAGAAAGAATGACAGTCAACAATAAATCATTTCCTCCATCTTCTTACATAGCGATGAAGTTAAGGCTATCAGATGATAAGAACCTAAATCAAAGCATGAGCCATTTTTTTTTTTCTTTTTATTTTCCTTTTTCTTTTTTTTTTTTTTTTGAATAGGAAATGCGTGAGATTGCTTTCCTATTTTTTTGATCAACCTAATGCTACAAACATAATCACTGCAGATATGATGAGCTATCAGAAATTTAAACACAGTAGGAATGTGGGCTTTTTCTCCTCTAAGTTTAATTTTTACTTGATATTTGAGATCACTTTAACTTGTTTTATAACCTAATATACTTATTAAATTAAACAAATTTAAGACATGTTTTCTATAATATCAAGGTTGAAAGTGTGGTTTAGTAGGGTTTTGGTTGGTTTTTTGGTTTGTGGGTTGTTTTTTTTTTTTTTTTCCTGAGCTCCTTCACTGAAATATTTTGGTGATCCAATAGTTGGAATATTTATGGAATTGTTTTATTCCTTTGTGCTTACATTGCTTTTGAATTTTCCACATGTGTATTTTTCCCTTCCTATACTAGTAACACTTAGTTGTGATATCCCATAGAATTGCCAAAGCAGGAAGGCTGCAGCAGCAAGATGTTTTCCAAGAACATCAAATGTTAGGGATAAGTCAGCAGAGTCCCCTACTTTGCCTGTCCTCAGGAAGAAGTGTTCAAGTGTGAACGAAATCCTGAATTTCAAAGGGATTCAGAATTTTAAAATCCTATATGAAAGCAGGAATACTCAGTTTTGAATGTTTTGATGTCTGGCGGGCCATGACTGTGCATGGACAGCAAAGGAACAAGATCCAAGAGCAGAGTTCACTAATTGAATGGTGAGTTGCTAGACCGTGAGCATCCCCTGGGTAAATCTGTTCATGCACTGTTGGGGTTTGGGGAAGTACAATGTGGATTATAAAAGATGCAAATAGTAATATTGTTATCCATTTTTTAGTATTATCACATTCATTTCTCAAAATGCATATTAAAAGTGGTTTATTCTTACTGTTACCTATTATTAAGGTAAGCCTTAAGCTAAGGCATGAAAGTCAATAGACTTATGTTTTATAGCTGCTTCAGGATGCCGTGCTGTATGGCTTCTATAAAAGAAGCTTTTGGCACTTCCCTAGATTTGTGAGTGCAAATCTGTGCAAGCTTATATTACATCTGTAGCTTTTTCTATGTCTTTTATTAACACTATTCAAGGTTTAGTGTATAAATGGAGAAAAGAGAGAACAAAAAAAGGATAGAAATTCACCCGAACAGGAAATTGACCAAAGCAACATGCTAGGCACCAATATCATTAACCAAATGTAAAATTTTAGGCTTAATATGCACTGGCTTTTCTAATGTCAGGTAATATCCATTATTATTTCTAGTTGCATGAATGTTTTCCATATATGCCAATGAATTTGTGATATTGCAAAAATGTTTCAAATGATTAAGTAGGTAACTGAAGTAGAGGCTGAAATGGCATTCAGTGTGTCAGAGTTAGCATGTGGTTCCAGCCAGTCATTTATTCCAGTCTTTTTTAGCAATATTAACTACTTGTGTTTTCCTTGCATGCTGGATGTGCAGTTGCATATGTTAAGGTTCGGGGGTTTTTTCAGTGCTTGCAACTGAAATCATTGGGAGCTGTGTCTGAACAGATAGCATCTTATAGTACGAATTACTGAAAAATTTGAACTCTTGTGCCAACCAGAAAATCAAGATTAGCTGATATTTTTGCTCCCAATCCTTTTTATCTCACCTTATTATTTAGTAATGGTAATAACAACACCTCTTATCTAACAAGGTTTTTGAAAAATAATAGAAGCAGCATTTGTGAAGCACATAAGTATCATAATAATGACTATGATCGAAAGCACTTGAGTAAATTAATAGCACTATTTGCAGAGCAATGTTTGAATAGTGTGCAACAAGCATAATGTCTCAATTTGATTTGGAAGGACAGAATAATATATTGCATTGTTACTTATAAGTTTGGCATCATCCAGTCTGCGTTCTTACTGCTGCAAGAGTACTGGGGCAGGTGGAAAGAAAGGGGTATTTAGTCACACAATAAAAAAAACATAGATTTTTAGGAGTACCAAAACAGTCAAGCAAGCAGAGTCTCACTACCTCCTATTTTTTCAGAAAATGTGTTTAACATAAATTTTTGTATGTGACTATTGAGTCAAAGCTGAAAAAGTGAAAGCTTAAAAAGTGTCTGTGTGTATTTTATTGATGTATGTAATACTACTTGTTTGCCAGTGCAACTGCCTAGTACTTTTCCTAAAATGTAAAGAAAAAACAAATATACAGACTAAATATAACAAAGTGATTTTCAACAAAAATTCTGCCATTTCATATCAACTTGGAAGTCTTAATTTGCGACTTTTTGAGGGGTTTTTTTTTGGCACCTAGGCAGAGTTTTAAATAGTCTCACTAACCACAATACTAAGAATAGCGCCATTTTTCAAACTGCTTCCAGTAGGTCTCTGTAAAACCATGTTGCATGAGTGTCTATATTTCTCCATATTATGAAAGATGGAGCAAAATGTGATAGTAAATTCTGAGAAATGTGAAAAAAAATTCTCAAATAAGGTGCCTGACAAACACAATTAAGTCCCCCTGTTCAGCTGTACAGCTTTTCGCAAGTCCTTCAATCCACCACTAAATAGTTTTTACTTTAATGCAGAAGAATTGCTGGGGAGAGGAGAGGAAAGGAACCAATGCTACTCCTTACCTAATTTGTGCAGTTCTTTTCTTACATCATAAGAAAGATACGCTCAGTTGGGAGAAGGAAATCCAAGAAAGCATTTTGACGCAAAATAAGAAAAAGTGCATTAATTCACCTTTTTTATTATTACTAATCTCTCAGTCATGAGTACATACATCTATATTTTGTTAAAATTTAGATAAATCTGTGTTGCATTTACTGTTGACTCCATCATTTGAATTTAGTACCAACAAATTTGTTCTTTGCTGCCCTGCAGGTTGTGTTGTGGTGTTTGTTGTTTGGGGTTTTTTTGTTTGGTTGGGTGGGTTTTTTTGGGTTTTTTTTTTTGTTTTTTTTTTTTTTTAAAGGCATAGACATTTCTGGCAAAGTTGTACCTTCGTTATTTCTGTTTCTGCTTTTTTATTAAGTTGTTTCTCTTGCTATGGAGTTTAGATAATCCAATGAATTAGGGACTTCTTGGTAGTGTTATTGTTTTGTTTTTCTTTTTTTAAAATCCTTATTGGTTTTAGCCTTCTGAAAGCTTTATTGAGGTTTTGATTTTTCTTACTTGACTGTTGTAAACCCACTTAGCATTGCCTTATCAAGTGCAACTAATTAACATCAAAGAGATATTGTTATTCATTATCGTTCTATGATCAGTCATGTATACCATATATGCTGAATTGGCTCTTTTGAATCTCATTCAGTATGCTTACTTTAAGTTTCTTATAGATTGCCTTCTTCATTTGCACAGTACTACAGAAGTTAATATGCATATGCATTTAAGTGGAAAATTACCTCTTCTTGAAGAACCATCAGACCTGTCTATTGGTATTTCCTTTAAAATATATACACAAATATTTCACTGCTAACAGGCAAAGCTTGCCTATGCTTCTTTATTTCTGTGCTTGCTCTTGACTTACTAGGTTCATGATCAAAACCCAACCTGCAAGTTTCTGCTTGATTTAATTTAGTCTGATAGGGATCTGGTTTCCTTACATGTGTCATTATTGCTTATTGAGAATCTATAGATAGACAAAGGGCTACCTAGATACCCTGGCCGTTTTCTATTATCCTGCCATCGCAAACACTTTTACTTCCGTTTTGTCTGTGCAGAATATGCTTTCCAGCTCTTGAAATGAGGAGGGAATTCGATCAATGTTGCAGAAAATGTCTTGTCTCTGAAACAAAACCCTGAAACTGCAACTTTGTAGGTTTTCAGTTTTGTTTCTGTCAGTATATCAAAATAGGTCTCTTCCCAATATTCTAGATGTTTAGAGAGAATTTTGATTCTCATAATTGAGAAGGGAATATAAATCATGCAGAAATGCAATGTAATAATTCTCAAAAGTTAATGTATAATTTTACATTGGAAATAGCTTTCCTGCTGTTTCATAGAATCACACATATGCATGTCTCATGACGTATACAACTACAACCATAGAAGTTAGGCTAGCTATTAGTTAGACATGATGTGAATATATATGCACCTTTTCCCCAGATTTCCAGCATATGTATAACTAGCTTTATATTTTTATGCCTCTTTAATGTCTAATAGTTTTTTTGGAAGTGTATTTACATGTTGTTGTCCTGGTTTTGGCTGGGATAGAGTTAATTTTCTTCCTAGTCGCTGGTATAGTGCTGTATTTTGAATTTAGTATGAGAATAATGTTGATAACACACTGATGTTTTAGTTGTGGCTAAGTAGTGTTTACACTAGTCAAGGATTTTTCGGCTTCCCATGCCAGGTGCACAAGAAGCTGGGAGGGAGCATAGCCTGGACAGCTGACCCAAACTGGCCAAAGGCCATATATTCCATACCATATGATGTCATGCTCAGTATATAAGCTGGGGGGAGTTGGCCAGGTGGCAGTGACCGCTGCTCAGGGACTGGCTGGGCATCGGTCAACGGGTGGTGAGCAATTGCATCGTGCATCACTTGCTTTGTGTATATTCTTTCATTATTATTATTACTGCTATTTTACTTTATTTCAATTCTTAAACTGTTCTTATCTCAACCCACGAGTTTTCTCACTTTTACTCTTCTGATTCTCTCCCCTATCCCACTGGAGGAGGGGGGAGTGAGCGAGCAGTTGTGTGGTGCTTAGTTGCTGGCTAGGGTTAAACCACGACAGTTGTAGATATATTTATGGCTATATAAGAGGTGTTCTGTGTGTATTTTTTTAAATTTTTTTTTTTTTTTTAAATTCAAAGTATCTGAAATACAGTGAGGTCTGTGTTGCAGCCCATAAAAAAAGGCACTTTTCTATTATAAAACTGAGATTGTGTTATATGCCTAGGAGTGTTCTGAACTTCGTAAGCATTGTTCACTGTTGCAAAAACTGACAAGAATGTCATTTGTACCAAGAAGATGCAGATTTTGGGGAGTATCTGCTTCCTGTGAAAAACTGGACTTTTTCACACTTCATTTGGTATCGGGTCAGGCAGAAGCCACACAATTTAAAATGAAAAAAAAAAAAGCTAAAAGGTTGTGTACTGTATGTGTATTAATAAGGACTTTCTAATTTTGCCTGGAAAAAATGAAAAACTTTTTTTAAAAAATAATTGTGACATGCTTTACTTTCAGATAGATGTAATAAAGACAGGTGCTAAAAGTACTTCTCTTTGACTTCAATTTTGGTACATCAGTAAGGATATCTAGACTTCCACCAGCTTCTGTGTTCTGGAGATCTACGGTTTTGCTGCAACATTTGAGAACTTGTAAATATGGATCAAAAATAAATAGCTATGTGTTTATTTTTAAAATATTTAGAATCAATTTGGGGGGGGGGGAACCACACCAAAAAAAAGTGCTGGACCACTAGTGAGTTTCTTGATTCTAAGTAATTTCCAATGAGAACGAAAGCAAATCAGATTTTTATAAACTTCTGATCTAAACTTTCAAAAAAGCCAGATGTATTAATGCATTATGTCTAATGCCTAAACTATGTGTCCAGTCATTGAAGGTAGACTCATAAATTGTGAAGAGTTGCAGGTAAAACCCTACATGCATAAATACATAAAAACTTTTGTAATTCTGTGAACAAATGAATCTCTTTAGTACTGATCAGTTAGTTATGGGGGGTTTTGAATATCATTAACTCCAGTATCCCTTTTTACTTATCCTGCTTCTCACTCTTTTTTTTTCCTGTGGTCTTACCATATTTTGTCATATTAGAATGAACTGACTGTTCTTGCTGTTTGCCACCTCCTCCTCTCATTCATTCTCCGTTTGGAGTTGGATGACTTAACCTGACTTTGCTAATGTTTGTTAATCATATGAAAAATAGCAGAGTGTGGGCATCTTGATCCTCCCCTTTCCCACTTGGAGATCTTTCTGTACAGTTTCCCTTTGCTGTCTAATGTGGGCTTCTGGCATCATGGTGTTAAGTTCCTCTGGCAGTTACAGCTTGCCTTAGGCATTTCTTCCATGTCATCTACTGCATCCCATTGACACTGAACTTTTTGTCTTCACCAGGGGCGTCTTCACCCAGCTCAGACTTAGGGGAGAGCATTGGGGGGGTTTCTGGTGTGTTGTGGCCCCAGTAGGCAGCTGAGAACCACACAGCCACTTGCTCACTCCCCCCCAGCGGGATGGGGGAGAGAATCGGAAGGCTAAAAGTGAGAAAACTCGTGGGTTGAGATACAGACAGTTTAATAGGTAAAGTAAAAGCTGTGCGTGCAAGCAAAGCAAGATAAGGAATTCATTCACTACTTCCCATCGGCAGGTAGGTGTTAAGCCATCTCCAGGAAAGCAGGGCTTCATCACGTGTAACAGTTTCTTGGGAAGACAAACGCCATCTCCAAACATCATCCCTCGCCCCTTCCTCCTTTTTCCCCCAGCTTTCATTGCTGAGCATGATGTCATATGGTATAGAATATCCCTTTCGTCAGCTGTCCCAGCTGTGTCTCCTCCCAACGTGTGCAGCCTACTTACTGGCAGGTCAGCATGAAAAGCAGAAAAGTCCTTTTTTTTCCAGTTCTAGATACTAGATCAACTTGAATTTTCAGATCTTTTTCTTCTGTTTATCTGTTATAACATACATCACACTGTGGTAACGTCATTAACATTTACGTAAAGTAGTCTCTGAGTATTCCCAGTTGAGAAGACTACATCATTGATATCTCATTACCTCTGGGTGTATGTTCCTCTCTGTAGCAGCTATATTGAAAGCCCAAATGATTTTAAATTCCATGGATTGAATATGCTATCAATTTTAGATTTGGTGAGAGTGGTGACATCTATTCATGCGACTCACCCCCTAAAACATATTCACTTAATCTCCATGGCAGTGACTTCTTTTGTACTCTTGTGTTTCTTAATTTTTTTTTATAGAAAGAAAAAAAAAAAACCACTTGCAAACTAAATTATCATTCATTAATTCTAGGCAGTTTTAACATAATTTGAATATGCAGCAAAAAATAAGCTTCGTTGTGTAATTTACCTAGCAGAACCTCCCTTTAAGACGTCATTTCTTCATCAAGTATTGTTTAAGTGGGCTTCAGTATGTAATGTCAATCTACATGGTCTGTATGTTGTATAAATCTTTTTTTTTTTTTTTTTGACACCCTGTATGTGTGTATAGTAAACCAGGATATGTCTGAAGTAAAACGCTATGGAGTAAGTTTAGAATTAATGCCAAGTCGTCATTAATATTAAATTCATATTCTTTTTTTTCATATCAAATCTTCTTGTTGCAAGTTGGTCATACACGCAAGCATAATCGCACATGCTCTGGGAAAGCAGATGAACTAGAAACAATTTATGACTTTGACACATACATGCCTGTTCCTTAGCCAAGCTGCATTCATGAGCCAAAAATAAACAGAGACGAGGAAATGGAAAACAAATTCATAGCAAATTCAATACTTAGGTTTAGAACTAGCATGAAGGCTGGATGATCAGTTGTATTTGGATCTATAAAGTTATATAAAAGTCTGCAGGTGACTTTTGTGACATATTGTAGCTCTTCAGGAAATGCACAAACATAAGGACCATAGTATCTATGACAAGTTTTAATGTTTACATGAATTCTACATCATTATACCTTGAAATGTTCCCTCTTGAAGAAATACGTAAAGGTCAGGATGTAAAAGAGAGACATTTCCCTAAGAGGAATAAAGGCTGGTGTGATGTTAGAAAGGCTCACAGAAAGAATGAACAAGTGCGTCCCCAGCTGAATGTTTAGCCACCGTTTCAGTTCCACTGAACAGTTTGTACCAATTTAGACGATAAAAATGAATGAGTTGCATGCTTACCTGACAGTATGTGGGAGGAGGTACAATGACTACAGATGTGCACTCAGTATCAAAGGAATCAAACTTTGCTGCTAAAAATCACATGAAGATTGGTTTTATTGGACTTTTGGTAGTAAAATCTGAAGAAACTCATAGACAGCCTATTCAGATATTTATATATATATAGCCAAACTTTCAAAGGACTAAGTTTCTTCTCAGACATCTAAACACAATGGCTGATTTTCCATTATCCCCCTAATTTCTCATCTTTTAAACAGCCTTAATCAAAGGTCTGGGCTTTGGATACATACAAACCTTTTGAATACAGTGGGCTTTTTCAATCGGGTTAGGGTGTTGTAGAAAAAGTCAATGGTTGATTAAAAATACATGTTTCCAGTGGCTGGGGCCAAAGCATAATTTGAATTTTGTATTTCCTATAATACTATAATTTCAAAATTAATGGGCTAGATAAGGCCTGAAAGAATAACATACAGCAAGTGTTACTAGCATTATGGGGATTTGTGCTCTAAGACCATTTCTTGTTAGAGCTGTCCAACTTTGCCAAACTTTATCCCTTATAGAGATTGAGACTTAATACAGCTTAGTCTAAAATTAACAATTAGAAATGCTGATTAACATGAATATAATGTTTCTCTCTAGCTAATATATACTTTTGCAAAAAGGTAGCATCTGCTATTAAAATTGAAAGATAGTGGAAAACTTGTCTCTTAGAAAGTGTTTAAAAAAAAAAAAGAAAAAAAAAAAAAAAAAAAAAAAAAAAAAAAGGGGGAAAAAAAAAAAAAAAAAAAAAAAAAAAAAAAAAAAAAAAAAAAACCACACAACACAACAACAAACACCACCACAAAACTCTGTGAATAGTAAGTATTCCTGTCTTCCTGTAAGTCAGGCCACATAATAGCATCTAGGGGTAGAAATAAAGACGCATAAAGAGGAAAAAAAATGTTCTTATTATTTTCTTATTATTCAGTACAAATTTTACTTAATTTTTTATATATTTAAATATGGCTCATCAGAACCTGCATTTGAATTTTAATAGTTTACAAGTAAGAGTTGACATACAAAACAAGCATATGTGACAACTTCCATGTACTTATGTACTCTGTTGCATGTCATGTAGACCTTCTTACATTTAAGACCAAAATGCCACGATTACTACTAATTTAGTAACTGTTTCGCTTTCACCATATTGAAATTTTAGTTGAAATTGTCAAGTTTAAATGATTTTTAATAGATCACAAAAATGCATACATGCCAACACTATAAACGTAAGTACCTTTGTACTCGCTCAACTTACTGTCTGTACAAGGAGTACTGCTTCTTAATGGGGGGGGGGGGGATTGAATCAGTTTTCTTAAACATTTTAATTGTCATAAAAATCCTATATTAAACATGGTGCCTATTTAGTCTTTTTTGGTTTTCCGTAAGTTTGGAATAAGTCATCTTGTATTTTACACTGACTGAAAAATATAATTTGACATTTTTAAAATTAAAACCGTCATGGTATTTAAAGATGAACTTAAGCTCTACTAATTCTATTAAACTGCAGGCTGCCAATGAGTTATAAAGTCTAATTAATCATTTTGTCAGCTTTGCCTTCTGAAGCTAGTCAATATAAATTTGAATAAATAGGAAGCTGTTGACCCAGGCACCTCTGGATGTTCTGAATAAAGATGTGCCAGTCGTAAAATACTCTAACTACTACCTACTTTGACTGCACGTGGTATGCACAAATATGGCAGGGAATTATTCAGTGCTAACATACAGGCATGGTGGTAAAGTCTTAATTTAAATTATTTATTTGTGGTGATAAATAAAGGAATATGTGTAGTAATTTCTTAGGTGTTTCATCTAGACATAGTGGTTTTGAGGATAAAAACTTTGACTAAAAAGTTTGTCGCTGACACTGCAGTGTGACATGTCACATCAGGTTGCATCAATAGAGCCATGTTATGTAAAAGTAATGAAATGTGACTGATAGAACCCAAGATACTGTAACATACTGTAACATAATGTGTCAGCATTTCTTTAATGGAGCCTTTCAGGAATGCTTTTTGGTAAAATACCTTAAAAAAATCAGTTACAGAAAGTGATGAGGAGATGTAAAATATCTGCACTCAGTTGCTGCAAAGAACACACGAAATAACCTAAATAAAAATTATTTCCAGAAATTTCATAAGATATATATCCGATCTGTAAAGTTACAACAATGAAATATACGTATCATCCCAGATAATTCTGGAACTGTATTTTATGAAATTGATTTCCTGGTCCTGCACAGGAATAAAAATTTCCCTGGGTTTGATACAAGATTAAGTTGTCATGCCCATGTTATTGGAAGTTCTCTCTAGTAGAAAAAACTTGTATTTCCCTAATATATTTTAACGATCTGAGAAACCTCATTTTCATTAAAAAAAAAAAAAAAAAAAAACAAAACCTCCGTGTTCCTAGAAACACAATTATTATTTACTTTTGTAGAGGTCGGATTGCATCTTTTTCTTAATATCTCACTAAGCTTTTGAACCTGAAAGTGGAATAGCATTGTGTGAAGGATGTGACATATAAAACACCATTGCCACTGGCATCCTTCTTCTGAGGATGAAAGACAGTGAACTGTTTGTCTTCAGCAGATTAACAGGGAAGGTTGTTTTTGTTTGTCTGACTGGTCAAGGACAATTTACAGTTCAGTTACTCTGAAGGAAAGACTTGTTGATTTGAGAGCACTCCTATTATAGCTCCAGGTAGAGGATGATAGATTTAGCCGTCATTGTGATAAACTGCAGCCTATACGCTTGCAATACACAAAATAAATAAAACACTAGTAGATCTGTTTGGTTCAGCTACTTAACAGCAAGTGCTGGCATGTAGGTGTAGGCTTCTTTAGTGAAGGTACCAACAATTTAAATGTTCCCTCTAGTCCAAACATATCTTGGGCTTTCTGAGAATATTTAATACTTGCTAAGGGGGGGGGGGGGGCGGGAAACACCAACAACTTTTCTCTCTAAAAATGACTTTTGAATCCCAGTAGGTCAAAAGTAAATTTTATACTTCCTACAAAATACTGTGGAAGACTGTTCTCTGTAGAATATCCTCTCTTGGAACAACCACTGTGACAAAGAGTGCACAAATTTTCTTATAGATTTAATTGATCTCTTACTTCAGTTGCTTATTATCTGGTTGGATATTACCCTTGATAGCCATTATCATTCCATTAGAGCAGTCTTGTCAATTTTTAATTGCTTATCATTTCTTTTAATATATACTCAATATATACATATATAGCAACTCCTGTTTTATTTAGTAATGGGAATTGTTTGCTATGCTGCTAACCTTTAACTAATAGGAATTTTCTGCTGTGTAATGTTAATTTCTATTATTTTTCTCTTGGTGACATGAGATAAATCACTGCTAACAGTAGTAATTCCATGATATTCTAGTCAATTATACCACTCTAAAAATTTACATTTTAAGTTAAAATTCATACACCTAAGAACAAGGACCTGAGGAAATAAATCAATAAAAATTTATATGTATCCTGCACTTTCCTGCGCATCTAATTCCATGCTCTCCTGTGCAGGGAGGCTGTATAGGCTGATCTTGAATTTTCCAATATGTTGTGGTGCAAATAACACTAATATATATCGTACCTGCATACCTGCTGATTTTTAATTCAGTGAGATCATGAATTGAAAATGGGGAAAAAGTTATGTCCAAAGCTCAAAATTTAACCTCCACTTTTCATTAAGACATGGTGTTTAGAAAACAAACTGTCCAAACAAAAACAAAGTAATTAAAGAAAGTGTTTGTATGTAAGACATGAATAATATGTGCTATAGAAAATGCCATCTGGAGAAAAGAACAAAGCCAATTGACAGTTCCGAATCTGTAGTTTGCAGCGCAGAGTGCCACCTACAATAACCAAGTTCGTCTCTTTGTTCCGTCTAGTGGTGAGATCAAGAATGGAGGAGAAATCAGTCCTTTATTATTTTCTTCTTGCAGTTCAAGCAGCAAAGATGAGATCTACCTTTGAGAGATATGTTCAGCTTCAGTACACTTTACTTCCAAAAGCAGTTACATAGTTTTCTGTTTTTGAAGATAGGTTTGGGGTTTTTTTTTTTTAAACACTCAGATTTGCAAAAATATGTCAGAAGTTAATGATAGCACCTAAAACACAAGGTGAGTTTCCCTCTGTATAAAGACTGCACAGATCTTTTGTTGTTGTGTGTCCTTCCCATAGTGTGATTGTTATCCTTGAAATGTGTTTTTTATCTATTTAAATACCGTGAAATCACCTACTGGTTCAGGAAACAATGGCTTTCTGAATAGGACCTTTGAAATATAGGGAACTGGCAATTCTACATTAAGTACTTTGACACACAAAAGGCATGCAGAAGTCACCTCTTCTGCCCTCCGGGAAGGGGATGAGAGCAGAAAATGAGCATTCTGAGCCTTGAATAGAACAGGTAACACTATTAAAGGAAACACTATGGAGTGATGTTGGATAGATCTTTCAGCAAGGATGGACTGTTTGTTGTTTCTCTGATACCATTCTGTGCTTAATATTGATATTTTGGTGGTGGTCATGAAATACTATTTTATGAGGTTGGTTTGGTTTTTTTTTTTTTTTTTTTTTTTTTTTTTTTTTTTTTTTTTTTTTTTTTTTTTTTTTTGCTATTGTGTGGACCCACACAGAAAAATACCTATCACTTGTAGTAATAGTAACTACTTCAGGGAAAAGGAGGAAGGGATGATATTGCAAGTAAAAACTCAGTTTGACAGTGAACAGTAAAACCAGTGTTACTGTTGGTTGGGTTTGGGTTTTTTTGGGGGGGTTCTGTTTTTGGTTTTCTTTAAAGAAGCATTTATATATTGAAAAAGTCAAATTAAGAAAGCACTAAGTCTATATAACAAATTAGTAATTAATAATCTGATAAATATAACAGTAGTAGGTAATATTAGAGGAGATGTAAACGTTATCAATAGAACTTCAGTGCAAATAAGCTCGTTTCTGGGAGACAGAAGTGTGGCAATGGCTATGGTTTCTGCAGATGATTTTGATGCCCTATGTCATTTATTTAGTAGGTTGCTTACAGGGAGGGAAATGAGTACCTAACATTGCAACATTCTTTATCAGCTAATCACTGCTCTTTCAAATCAAAATTTTGTGTCGAGAACACTTAGAAAGTTTTAATACTGGCAAATTTAATCTCTTCTTGGGTTTTTTTAGTAAGTTTTACACAGCTCTGTTCTTTCCATTGTACAGGTTGGTTTTTTTTTTATGTCTTCCCTATTTTTTTTACAACTGACTATTTCTTACTGCATTTGTTTTATTTAATTGAGTTCTTGAATAAGTTTTACTTATCTATGCTCACAGTAAGCTTAATTTGTTGCACATGTACTTGCTCTGCACAACAGTATAGTAATTACTGAAACTGCCAATGAAAAAACAAACTACAAAACAATGAATGAAACACATGGTATATTAAACAAGGTATTGAATTCTGTATGACTGCACAGGGCAACAGCTCTAAAAATTGCTGAAGGTCCAATAAACAAGGTAGATGGTCTTACTTGAAGGTATTGTGTCTGCACAGATCTGCGGAGAAACAGTCACAAGTTGCTTTGTATGAATGCGAAATGAGATAAAGTTTTAAGCTTGCAAGTACTTAATAAATACATTATTACTTGTTCTAAGAGTAATACAAGGGAAAAAAAATGGAGAATCCAAAATGGGCTTATTCTTGTCCACTCCCTTGTCCCTGATACTGAGAATGCATGTGGAGGAATTCTTAATTAAATTATACAGTTAACACTTCAACCATTGCCTATCAGATATTCTTAATGACTTTCTTGATCAGTACAGCAAGCTTTAAAAACAGCTTTGAAGAATGGAAATAGTGAATATATTTGAGGTAACTGTGAGTAGGACTAGAAGAGGACTAAGCCCCTAGTCTCTCAACAGTTCAGCTGCCAAACATGTATTTAAGTGTCTGACTCCTAAAATAAATGATCTGAGCCGTCTTGAGTGCCAGTTCCAGAATTTTCAAGTCAGTTTTTCTACTGTGAATTTTCTTTCATTTAATTTAGAGGTCATCCGAAAATCAGGTGGTCCAAATACCATTTAAAATGGGGGAACTTCTATGTGCCCGAGAGTCATCCCTTAAAGTGTAACTCAATAGCAAATCAGTGACAACCTAGGAGGTTTCTCACAGTTCAGCTGATGTTTAGAGAATTGCCATTGTACAGTGAGACATTTTGGTTGCCCCTCCAAAAGCAAAACCTGTACGAATGATATGATTTGAGAATAAAGTGACTTGGCAACACTGATGTGACTTTAATGGAAGAATTAGCTAGAAATGCACATGCTGTACCAATTGCATGAAGAGATTGTAAATGCATTCTGGTTGTATATAATTTATTGCTTTTTCCTCTGTGATTAGAGAAAGCAAACAAGTCCATCTCTGCACTCAAGGAAATTAGGGAATCAATTTCATGGAAGGAACAATAACAAACAAACAGAAAGCCTCTACGCTAATACAGGAATATTCACATTTACAAAGTTGTGCAGATTAAGCAAAAAAGTTTCTTCTTTTTGTACCATGATTTTTCATTTTGCACTACAAGCTTTTAGGGTTATTAAATGTCTACATTTTAAAGTGTATTTCATCAACTGAAGCAGTATACAGGAGCCAAATTCTGGTTTTTGATACGCAAGCATCACTCTCACTGATTCATTATGAACTTTTCATTTATATTCAAGAAAGCAATGTTTGACTCTGCAGTGGTCTGTTGTATGAAATGGAATAGCCATGGGAATTCTAAATGTTTCAAAATAATTCTAATGCACAGTCACTGAAAAACTCTTCCTCCCTAAGGAAAATAAAAAAGGTATTAGCTAACCAAGACAATCTACACGCTTCAAAAAAGGGATACAAAAGCCTCCATAGAACACAACATGTTCCAGATAAGACCTGCAAATTTTAGAGAGAAAATAGAACTCAAAGCAAATCTCTCAGTCTATGAAACATATTTCTGCCATCCCTGGATCCGCCATGAATAACTTCTAGTGCATGTGCTGAAGCGTGCCCTACACAGTTATGGAGTTCCAATCACTTTCAGAGAATAACAGGGAAAATAGTTTGTAAACAAATGGTTGAATGAAATTAAGTTCCTGGAGGAAAGGAAGCAGAAAAAACCAGTCATGAATGATGGGGCATCATCTGATGTCTGCCTTAATTATTCCAATCCCTTCCCACCCTTTTGGCAATGCCAATCCCTAAATTACATGCAGATTCTCATTGCTTTCCTTTACTTTGTCCCCATCTTGAAATGCAGTGCTTAAACTGGGTTTAGTATTTCAGCTCAAGCCTTTTCAATACTGACAAAGACGACTTTATGCTTTCTCAGGGCATGTTATTGTTTATACAACACAGCAAGAGATGCAGCAATTGGCCTTTTTCAGAAGAGTGGCACTTTGCTGATGCATGGCTTGTGATCTATAACCTGTGGATGTTTTCCTCTGAGGAACAGTCATCAGTTTGTTCCTGGTTTGTTCCCAGATTGGTATTTGTCTACATAACCATTTCTATTTAGGTATAAAATCTTAGTCACTTACTGAATTGCGGGGAGGACTCAGATAATTTTCGCAGTTTTTCAGGATTTTAAATTCCAAGCCTCTCTTTTTATATACTTGTGGGTGCCTCCCAGCTTTTTGTCATTTGCAGATGAAGTAAGCTTTTTCTGTACTCCTTCGTAGCGTTGTGTTCTTTGCGCATGGTTTTTCTCAGGCTAGAGGAAAATATATTGGCATATTTTGAAGAAAAATTATAAGAACTCATCCTGTTTTCACTTTTTTTTTCATACTTCAGGTTTTCAAATGGACAGTTTAAAAAATGAATAGATGATACAAGCAGTCTGTGGTCGCCTCTTTAAATCTCCTTTATCGTTACAGTTTCCTCCATGGTGACTGACTGTCACAGGTTTGATAATATTTATTTGAAATTCTAATTATCTTGCAGCATAGCTATCAAGAGTGCAAAAAGAAGTAATTGCATTTGGGTCTGTGAGCCTGTCGGTTTGAAGTTCTTGGTTAAAAAAAAAACCAACCAACCACACAAAACAACAACAGCATCTTGTGTTTGCTGTTTAAAGGAAAAGGAACAGCAAATGTTTTGTCTTCCTGTATAAGCAGGCATGGACAGACTTTAATGCTGCAGCTGAAANAAAAAAAAAAAAAAAAAAAAAAAAAAAGAGAGAAACAAACAAAAGAAAAAAAAAAAAGAGAAGGAGGAACTGGAGGACTTGCAAAATAAATTGGCAAAAGGGCATCAGCAGATAGCTGGATACAGATCTATCTTCATCGGGTTTTGCCCAAATGATGCTGTGCCACTGTATTTATTCACTTCTAATGTAATTCCTGAGTTGTCCAAAGCAAATAAGGTTGTACCACCAATCAGCCTTGAATCAGATGACAGACAACAAAAATGAAATACAAGGAAAATAGTTTTACTCCTTACCTATTTTGAGTTGCAAATACAGAAAGAGAACAAAAAGTGTATTTTTACAAATAGATTTCTTTTTTGCAATAGAAATAACTGGGATTTTTAAATTATTGTCACACAACATCAGTTTATTAAGCATTAAGTCTCTACTCTTCTGAAGGCAAATAATGCTACCTGTAAATTTTCAACAAAGAGTTTTGATCCATGATGTAGAAGAGTGTTTTTCCAGATGAAATCATAACTTTCAATGTCTACATACCCTAAACTGTTGTTGCAAATAGTTACAAGTAAATGCATGTTTCCATATTTATTTAAATTTTCATTTTTGTTCCTCAGAAACAAGGACCATATGACACTGGAATGAAAACTTTCTTCTCAGTAACTGAGTTTTCCTTATAGCCCAAAATTTGCAAATAATTGGTCTTTGGCTTTTTTTTTTTTTCCTTTTTAACTTTGAAATTATGTTTTATCTCCACTAGGGAGCAGCAAATGACATAAAAATGGTCTCATTACTCGGTCTCTAATCCAACTGAGAGTAACAGTGTAGAAGCTGGATGAAGATTTCTTTCATTCAGTAAACTGGCAGGTTTCAAATGCATTCACGTTCAATTTCTGTTTGAACAGTTGTGACTTTTAAAAACTTCATAGTAGCCTTATCTCTCTTTCTCTTTTTAGCTATGTTCCTTTTAATTCCCCCTGCATAAGGTGGCTTTCAGTGGATAAAATGGGTTTTCTTTCATGTTCATGCTGTACAAGGGTTAACAATGGGCCTGAACGCTTAAATTTGCCTCAGATGGAGGCTCAAGTATGATTTCTCTTTTCCTATATTTTTAATTTTTAAATAGTATCTTTGTTATAAAAGCACCTTGAATTAAGGAATATGTCCATGTATTGTGAATATTTTAAATTTCTTTTTATATGTTATTCAATTCCTTATCCCCCTGCTTGTCTTTGCACCCTGAAGAAGAAAATGAGTATTTGTTAAGAGAGTGCACTAAAACCAAATATATCACAGTCATGATTTTTGGTCTGGTTAAAGACTAAACACATGCAGATAATATAAGGGGAGTATATATACACAAAGAAAAAGAGCAAGCATCCGGGATGGTGCAGGGTTTCTTCTGGACTAATGGGCTAAAACTTAGGAAAAAATTAAACCTTTTTTTTTGTGGCTGGCAGCTGCTAAACTATGGAATCATTTTACAATAAAAGTGATGGATGCTCTTTTTTGGAGTCATTTAAGAGTGGACAGAGAAAAGCTCTAAACAATATACTGCAGAAAATAATCTTGCAGTGACAGCAAGAGAGGCTCAATTGCCATATTTCTTGCTCTGATCTCTTCCTTCTTCTGTCACTTAACTGGAATATGTAAATGATAGATATTAAAAATAGGAAATTAATTTCTGGCCTGTGAGAAAGATGGATGTGTGATGGTCTTTGGTTTTGTTTGGGACTGTCGGCAGGTTTTGTGAGTGCTTGAAAGAGACATTTGCTACTGTATTGAGAAGCGTACCGTTGCTTTAGTCCACACGTAGCAAACGTAGGATACTAAGAGACCAATGGTGCTTTAGGGACAGCAGCACCCTGCACGCAACCACCATCGCCCTAGTGCAGCATCCTGCAGAAATGAGAGAATAAGGTGTTTGAATTTAATGAAAAGACATTGTAGTCTTTGCTATCTGGTGGCTCTTCTTTCTGAGAGTCTTTGTATTCTGAATAATGCTATTAATACTAGTATGTTCTGAAACATAGGTATGTGGTTTAAGTTAAGTCTTCAGGTGATTTCTTGGGTTGAGAAAGACATAACTTCGTAGAAATAACAATGATATGTTTATATAACCTGTGCTCTTTTATGCATTTACATTTGCAGTGGATATTGCTGGATGTTAAAATATACTTCTAAAAACTAACTACCTTCCCAGAAATACATGAAATGGTATTTTTGAAAGATAGAAATTTTTCTGTCTTTTATCAAATACAGAAGAAAAAATAACTTTGGAAGCTGGCTCCTTTTAATTCTTTGTGGACTGGAAAAACACTGTGGAAGGCATGTTTTGAATATCAGCACTTCAAAGGTGACGTACCTAGTCCATGAGGCAGCACTGATGGCATATTTTGTCCTGTCTCTCTGGTACATTAGGCAGCCCTAAGGCAATTGAAAGCCCTGTTAGGATCTCATCCACCTAACCTTCCCATTTCTGCTTCTTTCTCATGTCTGTTGTACAGATAGGAAATTCAGAGCATTTAAATGTTTCCAAAGCAATTCAAAATCTCCCCCTGTTCTACCCTTTTCTACCTAGCTTATATGCTTAACTACTTTGACTTAACTAGAGCCAATGTGTTTAAAATTGTTGAACCTATGGCAAGAGATATACGTAGATATATATTTTGTCTCCGAGTAACATGCTACCCACCAAAATGAAACGCATGGAGTAGTGAATATGCACCCAGTTTTACAAAGTGTGCAGAAAGGGATCATGGCTTGGAGACTATCAGCTGAAGTCCACTGGGAAAATCTTAATCAGCGAGATCGAATCCAGCCCATAGCATCATCTCCCTTAATGGCATAGCTCCTCTCAGCTTCAGCCTTAACAGCTGTGCCTTTTGCTTTCTTCTTCAGAAGAACTGTGTACAGCAGACGTGAACCCACAAGTGATAACTTCACAGATTTGGCTCTGTGTGATAAGTATCATACAATGTACACTTCCTCAGTTACCTCCACCTTGGAGTTCATATGGCTCTCATGTGGAAAGAGAGAATGTGCTGCAGAGTTACTGCTTCGTCTATTGTGACAGTTTGTTTATTTCTATAGAGACTGGGGAAAGGGAGAGCTTAATGGAAAATGAGAGTATTGTGGATGAAAAAATAAGTAATGAGAAGTTACTGAAAGTATTATCAGTTGACTCTTTCCTCTACCAAAAGGAAAAATAGACACTCAAATTTATCAGTTTTCATATGCCGTGCATGAAAGTGATTGGGATAATTTACGTTCACACTTATTTTGATAGACAGTGAATAGATGGATAGTGAATTCAACTTTTTGTCGCTAGCCATCTGTATCCAAAAGCAGGAGCATTAGGAGCATGGGAAATGACTCTGTTTTGGGATGCAGTTATAATTCAATAGAAAGGTAAATACATGGAAAATACCTGAAAGCTGACCATAAGTTTGTGGATGTATTAGGATCACAATGAATATAAACTATTGAATTCCATTGAATTATTTATGGAGTTCCGGGACATAAGATTTCTGTCACTCTGTTGACTGTGTTATAATTAGAATAACTCTGGCATCAACTTCAAGTTGCACACAAACCAAAAATAAATAAGATCAATCATAAGATCATGATATTGAGTGAAAGAGCTAAAGTATGATGAGTTCCTAATATATGGAGAAAAAAAAAAAAAAGCTTCAGCTGCTCTGTTAAGACAGAATGTTGAAGGTGTTAGAATTTTTCACTGACACAATGGTACAGATTTCATAAAACATTTAAATATTTTATGCTTCTTCCTTGTAAATCTAACATTGAATCATCAGTGACTATTCTGGACAAATTTACACATTTGTCAGTGCCTCTGAGTAGTCTTAATAACTAAGCTGCTAACTCTGATGAACATTAAAAGCAGTCTGTGTGCTCAGATGCATCTTCATAAACAGTAGTAATCTATTGTAGTCTATTGGAGCATACTCTGTAACTAAGGGTAGAATTTTGCCCCAGCACATCTAGTAAAAGTATTCTTCCATTATCTTTTTTTTATGAAGTTTCTAAGTTTCTTTAAGTGTAGAAAATAATCTTGTAGAAAGCTTTGTTAATGCATACCTCTGGCCTTGAGAATTTGAATGGATTTTTCATCCCTCTTAAGTAGTCATCAGTTTTCCTGCAACTGTTCTCTGTGTTTTTCAGGATTACTTAGTGTCAGCAGACTTCCATTCTTTTGATTTGCTTTCCTAAGTAGAACTTCTAGTAGAAATAAATTACTCTATAACTAATCCAGCTTGCATATTTTATCAGCATTCTTTCCATCATTTGTTTTCTTTGCATTTATTTTAATCTTGCCTGTTAGAAATAATATAGTGATTTAATGATCTATCATGTGCATCATTGTTTGTGCCACCGAAAGGTAATGTCTGTCCGAATATGGAAGCAGGATGAGACTCTTGTTTGGAAGCGATTGCTTTATCCTTCATTTTATCTAAGGCTGTTCCCTTTAAAAAAAAAAAAAAAAAAAAAAAAAAAAAAGTCTGGAAAAGAATTTGTGATACACAGCAGTGAAGCACAATTCTTTGTTTGCACCATGTTATTTGTTACTGTTGTTTCATATTCTAAGAAATAGAAAGCATTGAGACCTTAAATGGAGATTTTCTTAGAAGTGCTTTATTTTGCACCAATTCCATTTAGAGACCCCAGTGACATGCATGCAGTATGGT
Organism: Phoebastria nigripes; assembly: GCA_035582835.1. Classification (NCBI taxonomy): domain Eukaryota; kingdom Metazoa; phylum Chordata; class Aves; order Procellariiformes; family Diomedeidae; genus Phoebastria; species Phoebastria nigripes. The sequence goes on along the minus strand of JAYKAV010002109.1, from coordinate 3,261,826 downwards.
ATGACCATGCTGTGAGTACTTAGTTATATGAACTCAATATTTTTGTACACATAATGAACATCTGGTGACAAGACGCTCAGAGCAACAACAACAAAAAAGAAAGGGGGGGAAAAAGAAGAGGAGAAGGAAAAGCAAAAGGCAGTAAAATCTTTTGTATGCCTGCTACTTTTATGGCTTAAAATATTTTTCCTTCAATCAGTGCATCTAGGGAAACTTTTTTTGATGTAACAATCAATTTTTAACAAGGAAAAAAGTCTGAACTCATAAATATTGTATGTATTAATTGTGAAGCTTAATGGAACATTTTGTGTTTCTGAACAACTCGTTTACATAATTAAAATCTCCTTTGATCTGTGAGTAAATGATTTAATCTTAATGCTCATTAGGCTAAATGGGTCTTCTATTCAATTGTATCAAGATGGTATGGAAAATTCTCAGACGTTTAGAAAATATTTGTTAGTTGTTAGGTAAACACAGAAACTTATTTGTGAACAGATATCTTTTATCTCTACAAAAGAATTTGAGTCTAAAACTAATTCAGATTAAAGCTTTTTTTTTTCTTTTATCTGACATTTTGGTTTCAAGAGCAGTTCACTGAAATATGGGTGTGGGGGGGTGTTCAATTTATATCGTTCACTACTTCACTACGAAAACAATTTAGTCCTTGAAAATAAAACATGAAATAAAAAATGTAGGATAGGTGCACCTCCAACTGAAATACGAATTTGTGTGACTATAGGTCACTTGAGGGCGACTGGTATTTTCTTGTGGGTCTCGTTCAGAAATCCCTCTGGACATGGCAAAGCTCAGTTACACCTGGGAAATACGCGACGAGATTTTCATCTTTTTCAGGTTTCATATAACAACAATAGTACCATGACAATATTTATCTGCCAAAGGTTATCACCTTTAGGTGTTGAAGATGAACAGAATTCTTTCTTCCAGTTTTTTCTCTTTCAAATGCTAAATAAGAAAGGTCTTACTCAATGTAAGGTGCTGCAAATCTAGCATGTAACTTCAGGCAAAGTTGGTAAGCTTGTCTAACAAACCCGTTTGCTTATGTCCTAATGCAAACAAAGAAAGCTTACAAATTGGACATCAGTGTCACCATATTCATTTTTTTCTGTCCAAAATTCTAAACCAAGTAATTTATTTTGAAAATAATCTTTTTTCATTATCCCATCTGTAATTTTTTTTAAAGCTGCTTTTCATTCCCACGGGGAGCTTTTTTCTTTTTTAAAAAGGTAAGAATTTTAATTAGCTCAGGTGGTGCAATAAACACAAACATCTGTGTCCCTTTAATAAAGGCTGTTCTCAGTCCCTTCCCTCTCAAGAACAAATGTATAGCACAAAAATACTCCAGAGTCACCTTGCTGAGAACTTAAGTGACTGGTGTCCATAGCCACTGCCACACTGTGTCACACCAGCCTGTCTCTACAGGACTGTAGAGGATGTCTCAGAATATTGTGAAAAGCAAACCAAGCCCACAGACACTCCTGCCTTTTCCCCAGAGACACTTCTAGCAATCTGCAGTTTAGGGACATCTTGAGCCAGAAGGTTGTATCCATATTTAATTTCTCTTCAAAGTGTTCTCTTCCATGAAGTAATCCATGGAAGACATTAATTGTGCTATTACACAGATGCAAAAGCTGTTAGGATGAAATACACTTTTGCACACTATATTTAAATATCGAAAATGAATGTTTGTTTAATATTTCCTATGTATAATTTGTTTTATTTTCCTCTGGTGTGGTTTGAGCTGCTGTATTTATTTGTTTCATTTATTAAAAAAAAAAAAAAAAAGAATTGTCAGAGCTTCATTTGGAAGTTACATTTACAACACTGTAGTCTTAAATTACAATTGCCTGTTTCCCAAGGTCACCTTATGTCAAGCTGAAATTTTGTTTTTATGATGTTAACTCTCAAAAAAGCAAAATCTGTCTTGGTTATAATGTTCAGTTAATAGAACTGTTACTGAGCTGAGTTCCGCTCAACAGTATTTAATTTGGATTATTTTATGCTGAAATTTCAGATGATTTACTATATTTTAATTCTAGAAAATGTGACTTACCATTTTAAGCAGTATTATCTCATTAGAATTCTTTCATATTTGTAAAAATATTGACTACAATTCAATCTATATACAAGCAAAATACCCATGACTTCAGTGGAACTTCTACTTATGTAAATAATGAAGGCTCAGGTTTAAAGGCTAAATTTTTTTTTTTTTTAATCAAAACAAAAATTATCCCTCTGATACCAGTTTCAGCTGAAGGAAACAGTTTTTTGGCTGTGCTGAGTGTTGAGAATTTACATAGCAAAGTGCAAACACCCAAGAAAACACATCTCTGTCCTCAAAAGGATTGGTCTAATATATGTGCAAACAGAGTATGAAATGTAGATTTGGCATGGTTTGGTTTGCCATTGCAATGATGATATGTAACATTTTCAGAATCACCTAAGGGATTTCATCTCTTAAGTACTCAGTTTAGAAAAGAGTACCAGTAATCTGTATTGATGGTCTGCAATAGTCAGTACTGCTTTGTATCTGACAGAACTTAATGCATATTTTAGCTATTACTTGCTTTTAAATTTGAAACAGACAAAGCTATTTTAATGTGGAAAATAGACGTGAAAAAAATTTTTTTTTTTCCCCTCTTTCATGTTTCTATAACTTGAATAAGCGTTTCCTTTCTCGCTCATTTTAACTACTGATAATAATGTGAAAAAACTGCATGAACATCCCTTAAATCGTTGGGTGGACTATGGGGTGGATTTCTCATTTCAGCAATATAAATACAAAAGTAACCACAAAATAGAGATGAAGTACACTTATTCCAAGTTACTGCCTATGATTTACATGCATGGGTTCATAATAAGATAGTATGATAAGCATTTAACTTTGGGAACAAAACTAAAGAATTTGAACTCTATTGGACTGATAAAGTTTGAAAAAAAGTTTGAAAAAGGCCTTTCAGCAATATTCTGATCAGTGCTTAATTTCTGTGTAAATAAGCGATGTACAGGGTTTTTTTAGAATAATTTTTGTTGGTCAGAGAATTTTGTAATAAGACATCTGGGGTGATGACATGTTTTTGAATAAGACATTGGAGTTTAGATTTCTTTTCACACATGCGTGTATGTGTGTATTGTGCAATTTCCATTTCATATGCCAAGTTACAGCACATCTTCCATAAAATAAGCCTAATGTTATTGCTATAAAAATATTACAGAATTAACACACAAACATTTACGGTCAGCCTATTGAAACATTATCTTCATGCACTTTGATCATGGAGGGATAATTCTTGAGTGTATTTGTGCTGAAATCTTATGGCCAAACTGAAATATGCTTAAGACCTTAAATAAATGCATAATAAGTTGTGAATTTTAGTAATGCTGTATGAATACAGTATCAGTGAGTTTTCACTTCTAGCAATTTTTTTTTTTTTCCAGATCTATTCCTTTCTTTAGTCTCAATGAAAAGTTGTCTGTAGCTTAAAATTAAAGGTACTTTGTAAAAATATTCTGAGTAAAGTTCAGTTCAATGCACACTGCATAGATGGAACATTCATGGAGCATAGATTAAAGAAAGGTGTGTTTCAGAAATATTTTAATGCATTTTCAGTCTRAATGTTTCAGCCTGAACTGAAGTCAGTTAGTATATTTGTAAAGAATTTTAAGTATTTTTACTATTTTATTGATTTTTAGTTACCTAAATTCCTTGAACAGCCCTACTACGTGATGGATGGTTGTCAGAATAATAGCTTTCTTTATTGAAAATCATATGAAAGATATGCATGCATGTTATTTCTGTACACCAGATGTTGGATTTGATTCCTTACCTAGACAAAGAGCAAATCAGAAATTTTCATTTCTGAACCACTGTCTGTTGACCAAGCTATAGACACATAAGTAGTTTTGTTTTTTTTTAAAAAAAAAAAAAAAAAAAAAAAAAAGTATGTGCAAATTATTACAGTTCCAACAGCAAAAGACAAGACAACCGGAGAAAATCAGCTAGTCTTGCAGAATAGCTGAATATTTCTGCATTTAAAAAAAGGAATATGTAAGAATGGTTAAATGTGACTTRATATAAAAGAATAGGTAGAAGTTAAGAAACTGAGCTGCTTCAAAGGATATAGTCAGAGTGCCTTGCATGTAAGATTCAGGATCAAAGATGTTCTTTGCCAAATTAGAGGAATTCTTGCAATGAAGTGCTTACTTTCTGAAACGTTGGGGGTAAACTGTTTTGCACAGGGAAAATATTTTTATAGAACAATATGAACAAATATAATTTTTGTGCTATTTTATAAGCAGTCATGTGAATACTTGACCTTTGGAGGTGTAAGGCCAGGGTTTTTCCCTGAAGACCAGAAAAACAAAGTGGCCCTTTATGTAAGAGCACTGGTTCATTCAGGAAGAAACTAAATATAACAGGGAAGAGTGTCAGCAAGTTGGCTAGTAGTCACAGTAAAAATAGTAAAAGTAGCAGTGAAATATCTTTTATCTGCCTTCACAATTAGTGTTCAGAGAGGTTGAGACACATTTTCTTAGTTAAAAATAATAGGTCATTGTCACTGTTTATCACAAAATTTCTGATTTCCCTCAAGATTTTCTTGTTTCAGAACAAGTTTGTTATTGGCAACTGAACGTCATGTTATGATAGGGTACTTCTCAAGATTAGACCAATGTTCATAAGGAGACTAGAGCAAGCCCAGACTGATACTTCTCCAGAATATTTTCCCACCTGTCAGCAGTTTGCCCTCCAAAGGGTACTCAGACATTTGCCTTTTTTTATAACCTTTGATGGATTTCTCTTCTGTGAACTTGCTCAGGTTCTTCAACAGACCATGTGAAGTCGTTTCACTCCAATCGTGAGATTTTAGCATATAATAGTACAGTGTAACTTAGAAGTTGGTCACGCCTGCTGTACCTAGCAAGTGGATACCTCAGTAGCACAGCCATTCCCATACAGAAAGCAAAACCYAACTCCAGTGTCCCTGATTGCTTCACTTCTGCGTAAACTTACTCTAACAGATAACTGATTGACCTGCACGCATACCAGAGGCTGACTGTGTCAGATCCAGATTGTACCAAGATCAAATTTTCATAGCATGGCACATGCCCAGATTCCTGATCTGCATCATTCTAAAAATGCAATGCCAGCCTTATTTTTCTAACATAGCATTRGAATTTTTCATCGTATTACATATTGCTATTCTGATTAATGATACAAGTATTTTAATTGTTTAAATCGAATCTAATGTTCATTGAAAGAGCTAAAGCACAATGAAATTGCTCGGTTTCAAGCTGCTACCAAAAGAACATTGTAATTTAGTATTAGGAAATATTACTTTCCAGTCATTATTTACATTATTTGTTTACATAACTTTTTAATGGTAAATTTTGGACTGAAGTTATGGAGCAGGTGATCAGTAGAGCAACTGGTAAATATTAGAGAAGGAATGTTTTAACTTGCTACACATTGTTCCTCAAGTATGTTGGAGATCTAACAAGATACTGTAGCTGCTCTTACCTCAGTAGACCTATGTAAGGTACCTGCTATGCTGATGTCCCGCTAGGTCATCTGATACCCAGAGAAAACCTTTAAATTGGCTCCTGAAGTCATGCAAATTCTTAAATATTCTTACACTATATGCTTTCCTACTTGCATCCTACAAGATCTATCTGTGCTTTCATCAGTCCATTCATCCCTCATTTTTCTTTAATCACTTTTAGAAGCTTATTTTGGCAAGATAGAAAAGGGTCTTTTTAACAGTATTTTAAGGTTTCTAACTCTCACTTCAGGACTAAAAATCATAATGGCATTCTGAAGTARTTTGATAGCTCCTAATATATTACAATTAGCGATCAAACTGTGCTGGTACGCTGCATTGTCGGCTAGCTTTTTGTCTCTGGTAAGCAGCTCACTAATTAAGATTTCATAGTTCACAATAAGTCCCAGATTTTACTTACACATTTTGAGGCTGATTATTTCTTCCTTTGGTTACAAACTTACGTGAAAGTGAAGTGTGGTGTTACAGGTAGAAAACTGAAACAGAAAATGAAATCAAATTTCCTAAGACTGCAGAGTCAAGCCCTGACTCAAATACAGGAGGTCTTGACTCCCAACTTTGTGGTGAAACCACAGGCTGCCTCATGATCCAATTTTCATTATCAACTACGTTTAGAAGTTGTTGGAAGTGCAGAATACAATTTTACAATCCTTGAAACTTTCTCTATGCACTTACATTTCACGGCTGATCAAATATATACATAAAGGTTTTCTTTTATTATTTCATGAGCTGCATTTTAGTCTAGAGACTAGTATTTCTATAGTTTTATTATGGAAAAGCGTAATTTTTCTTTGCATTTGTTTTCCATATTACTATAGCAAAATGCAATTTCTGAAGCTCCTTAAACACCCATGTATCAGAATTTCAAAGTCTCTTTTCTTTTTCAAAATACCAAGGACACCAAGAAAAATTTGAATGTAATGTTTTTCCTGAAGTGGAACTGCATATTTTTCTAAAGCATAGCACACTACTAAATGAACTTGCAATATTTTAGGGATATTATGATAAAATATGGACTATTTTAGATAAATTACTGACACATCAACAACTGATACCCTGAATTTCAGATTACTTTTGAATATACAACTATTTTTAATCCATAAAGGCAGGGATTATGATGGATAAATAGCTTTAGTTGACACTGTATCATCATAGGTTGCTCCCATTACCTCTTCTAATAATTCATTCTTTTACAAATGACACCTCAGACTACATATATGTATACATGCCTATCATTCAACTTGACCAGCAAGGTTCATTTCTCACATGTGGATGAAAAGACAGGAATTGGATTGCATAAACGGTAGTATCTAGAAATGTTTTACTAATATGAGAACCTTGTAAAGGTAGCTGTCTGGTAAAAGTAGCAGTGACAATTCACAAAATAGATAATAGGTGATAATTGTCCATAAATGGATGGGAACGTGCTGAGAAACTTCAGGAACACACTGAAAGAAAACTAGGTATTTTGCAGGATTTGTAGCAGAATTAAATTAACTTAACATTCTTAGCTAGTAGTGGATGTTGTTTTAAAATATGTTACAGATCAAAGGTATAATGGTCAAGTGTTCAGGTTTTTTATGAAACCAATATTTTTGTAATCACTCTTTTTTTTTTTTTTTTTTTTTAAATTTAGTTGTGGCAACATGATTTCTTTTTCAAGCAAGTTTACAAGGGGATAGTCTGCTGTTGGTCCCTGGCGTAGGGCGAGAATGCTGGAAACATATTCAGAATATGCAACATAACGTTCACGCAGGCTGTATCTGTTACACTGGTCAAAAGCCAGTGCTATGTTTGTAATGACAAAGAAAGCCTTTCCCTTTGATATTGGAATACCTACTTCTTTAGCCCAATCAATGTGTTCCACACAGGCACTTTGTGTAACACAGCTGTCAGTGGTGGCAGACAGATGAATCACCTTGACACTTCCACTTTACTACAGCACCTAAATCAAAKGCATCTGTAAGGGTAGGCTATAAACTATGCGTCACCTCCTTGGGAGAGATGGAGAGTGAGTGATGCAGATGACACTGACATTTCCTTCATAAGAAAAAGTAACCCAGGTAGACAATGTTTAAACCAACACGTGGATGAGACTTTACTGAAGTTTCGTTCTGGACTGCTCCCAGGATTCCTGACTGCTGAATAGCTGTATTTCTCCACAAACTCTATCAGCCAGATTTCTGTTTCCCCTCTTTTGACTCATCTTAATGATTAAATAAGACTTCATTATAATGGCTAATCCATAAATTAATTCAATTCAATACCTACCATTTTACTTAAATCAGAAAAAGGAGCAAAGGGGAAGAACATCAATATTTTAACAGGCGTAGAGAACAGAAATTTCATAAATAAATGACCCATTGGTACACAACAAMTCCCCACAGACTATATCCTGTTGTGTAGCTTTACAATTTAAATAATTGACTAAAAGAGCATTCCTAAAATAAACAACCTTGCTTAGAGGATTCCAGAAGCAGAGATTGAATAAAAATGAAATTTGACTGCAAGCTACTTAATTTAAAAAGCAGATTTCTATTCAGTCAGGCTTCACAGACGCATGGAGTCCTAGTCTAGGTTTATAGACTAAGATTAAGTCTGKGCAAATTAATATAGTACAAGACATATTTCTTTTAGCTGTGAAGTATATTAATGTTAGGATCTGTATGGGAGAATGTTTATATCAAATATGTGTTTAACTGTTTTTAAAGAACTGCTTTAAAGCTGAAAAAGTTGTCTCATCTAAAGCAAAAATATTTTGTCACTTGGAGTTCTACTGATTCTGTTTAGGAAAATCTTTTTACAGGAAACCAGATAGACTACAATTTTCTTTTTAATTCATATTAGCCAGTGGGGAGTCACTTCTTTTGTACTTGTCAAATGATTGAAAGAAACTCATTACTATTTTCTGAATTCACAGGAGCCTTTACATGATAAAAAATGAAACACCTTTCAAAATAGAAACTTTGAAGCTGTTCACTTGTGACAAAGGTATCTACAGATGTTCTGTAGGAAATTTGAATTTTTAAAGAAATTAAATTTTATATTTTTATTTCATTAGAATTCTCCAGATCAGGCTATGATCGATTCTTTCTAATGTTTTATCCCCAGAACAACAGAACCAAACCAGAACCCACTTATGCAAAACAAGAAAATATATTGTTCCCTAATCATCTTCAACAAAGTAGACCTAGGAAATTTTGACAGTCTGTATCAGAAAACTTTAAAAGCCCACAGTTCATTCCTTAGGGGGAACAATGCTGTCTGATAGCTCATGAGGAAAAACCTATGTAGTATGTTAATGGTAAAGAAGTTTGATTGAAAACCAAAGAAGATTGGAACCACAATGAATTTTCCTGGACTTTACAATTTGATACTCTGTTTCCATTATCAAAGGCATTTAGCTACAAGGAATAATATACTGGAAAATTAGTGTAGCACTCAAAATATTGAACAGATTATTACAAATTCTTATTATGTGCTGTAGCATTTTTCACCTCCTAGTAAGGGTCTGTTAGAAAGAAGGAATTATTGGTTGTCATAGTAGTTTATGTAAAGAGAGTATACTTCCTTTAAAACTGGTAGAGGTACAGTTTAAAGGTCTTGTATCGATTTAAAGGTTTTGCACTTATCACTAATGGCTGCTACTGAGGTGTGCTCACTTCAGTGCTGTGTCTTGGCATGTTCATCACAGCACAGTGTCTGCGGGTCCAGGTTTGTACTTAGCCAGCGACGACAAGCAGACAAGAAAATTACTGAGAATAAGCCCACAGCCAAGGTGAGGGACAGCGAGTGGGGTGGGGTGGGGGTTAGAAGGCCTTATTTTATCTCTGCATTGATTAAGCCTTTTCATCAATGTTATTGACCTAGCAGTAGGTATATTCTCTTTTTACTGTACAGTCTCTTTTTAGTTCTTTGAGGTCACATGAAGAAGAAAAATCAGCTTCACAGGTGCATGCTATTAGACACACAAAGCACTTGTTAACAGAAAATATAAGATAGCTCACATCTATCAAAATTATCCCTGACATTTCCTTTTGCTCAGCTGAAAACAATATCTAAGCTCCCAGAGCAACATGTAAGGGGGGGGAGGAACAGCCACACTTTTTTTTTTTTTTTTATAAAGGACACCCAAAGCAATACGTGGTGAATAAGTAGTGTTTCTGGTAAACACCAGAGTTGTCCAATGAGCCATATTTTATGTGTGTTTATTATAATGAAGGGGATTTTTAAATTTTCTATCGATATTTTTAATATATTGATAGCTAGGGACTCTCATACCYCTGAAAACATGAAAATCGTAATCCTGGACAATCCTGAAAACTACTGTTCTATTATTCACAGAGTAGACATCATGCCATAGGCAAGGGAAATACAAGCTTGGCCATTATTCTCCCATCTGTGGGTATCAGCCTTGTGGCAAAAGAGACTACTTTTAGGTATGAACAATCCAACTTCAGTCAATTAGCGGTCCATGTACTAAGACTGCAAATAAAGGTGCATTTTAACGACAGTTACGGTGATCGTTTTGTCCATTAATTATTTGCTGAAAACTCAGTCTGAAAGAGACTATTTTCCTCCCTTGAGACTGCTATTGTGATGCTAATAAGTATCTGTATGTACTTTGTTTGTGTGTTAATTATATGCTGTCACTACAAAATTTAGCTTGGATAGCTCATTCTCAAGATGATGTGTATCAATAAATAAAACACAGTACCTAAAACGAAGTTTTGATTGCAGAGAAAAAGAGAAGACAGGCTTTAAAAAGAAGTTGTTTAGTAATTGCATGATGTATTAAGACTAATAAATCTGCTTAATTGTCACATTTGCCTTAAATTAATAATTTATATCAACATTTGGTGTGGGCAGATATGATGAATATTTTTATGTTGCGATAATCCTGGGAAGTGGCACTTTGAACATTTTAAAAAACAATTAATTGCAAGTCTTGTCTGTCTTTACACATTTCTGGTAGTAACTGAATAAACACAGGTGAGAAAATTTCACAGAAACCAATAGGCAACACAGAGCTTAAATCCAGTAAAACTCTTCCAGTATATTCATTGCAGTAATAAGGAAGACGAGTTAATAATATGACAGGTTGTGTCTGTTGCTATGGCGAAGTAATTCAAACATCTGAACATGTCATCAACACAAACTGTTAATCTGAAGAACTTTACCACCTGTAGGCTTCATGCTTCCTGGGGACCCAGGTCCATGGTGCTGGAGGAAAGCTTCTCCATCTGACACCAATGTATCTTTTTAAGCTGGTTGAATTCACTATGCTCCTTCAGCTGTAGTGGTGCCCCCTGTTATACCTAAATCTCTCTGCATTCTCTTCCTGTCTCATGCTCTCACCACAAACACAGTGCAGATTTTTTTTTTTTTTTTAATGTTTACATATCATTTAACATAAAGTAAATGCAATACTTTAAAAATAGTAATTTGTTTATCACAGGTTTACTTGAAACCTGTTTTGAACGATTGGTATGTTACTGTGCTTCCTTCATGCTGGCCTACTGAAACTCATGGCTCTTCTGCTAAATGGCCTGACTCTTCTCCTGCTGTTCCCCTCCTCCTCCACCTCACTTTACATCTTAATGGTGTACATCTGTTACTGGACAGATTGCACAAGATGAACATAAGGCACTCTTTTCCAGGGTCAGCTAAATTGCCAAGCTAGGTCCACTTAGGCTATTGAAATGTATGTTCAAAATTCTAGAAATTCTACTAATGACAGATATCTCTGTCATATTATGCTGCATAATAATTATACTTATGCAGGCCTGTGTGAGGTCAGAATAAAAACATTGTTTCAGCATTAGCTATATATTTGTGTGCATTAGTAATATGTGTAATAATATCAAAGGTTTTTTTTTCTTGTGATCTCAAAATTGGAGTTTTTCAAATTTTTGTATTCAAATTTACTTTGCTTTAGAATAAAAAATGTGAAGTTCAGGAAGTTTGGAAACAGTAGTTTTGTTTGGGGGATATATGTTTTAAAGTGTTATTCCAAAATGCTCTGGCCATGTTTAAAAAGTCAACAGATATTAACAATTAGGAAAAGATACAAAAAACCTGGAATACCTCTTGGCCCATGTTGCTGTTCTTTGTATACATGTGTTTTCTAGGATTTATTTTCTTTTTTTTTTTTTTTTTTACTGTGGGATTAGTGTATAGTAACAAGGCACTGATTTGTCTCGATTCTGTACACTTCGGAGTCGGACAAGGAACTGTCGCAACACATGGCTTTCAAATGAGTTGATTGTAGACATATTGTCTGTCAGTCAAAACTACAATATTGTAATTAGAGCAGGCCCTGTCTCTCCATACGTGCTTCAGATGGCAATGAAATAACCTCAGGAGTGAGTTATGTGGATGCTACAGTTCACTACATAATAGTATGCTACAGTGTTGTTCAAAGCTTATATCCTACTGTACATTTGAACTAATTCACAATTGGAATTACTGAAAAAATCATATTTTATTCTGTCATTTGTGGAAAGTCTTCATATTTTGGAAAGCCAAAAAATCACAGGTATAATATTTCTCAGTAACAGTATATTGAATTCATGTCCATGTGTTGGAAAAGCCTGAGATGTTGAAGAAAGGAAAGCCCCCTCTATTTGTCTCTAGATCCTGCAACTGACTGACTTAGTAGGTCACTCTACATTAAATGGGGTTTGTTACTGGTGCTGCTGAAAAATTGATTTTTGTACTGTAGTTGCTAGAAGTCCACAGACGTAAAGCTTATACAGATCTATTCCAAACATGAAGCAATGGAGAGGGGTATTCAGAATTGTCAATGGAGTACAATAAATAATGTGAGAGAAAAGCATTGTCTGGATGCCCCAGAAAAGAAGCAATCTTTTGGGGAAGAGAGGAAATTCTGGTAGCATGAAATGAAGCTCTCTGAGGCTTGATTATAGATGTTACCTGTTTTATTCACTGTTAGCTGATTTGTTACAAATGTCCAAACAGTCCCATATGTCCTTCACATAGGCACAGGCACAGAGGAGGTGTGTTTGCCGTGCACTGGCTGCTACAGCACCGAATAGGTGGGATGCTCTGACTGGACGGAGGAAGGCACCTTCCCTGAGCTGCCGTAGGCTTCCCAAGGGCAGCAAAGCTGTGCACAGTACAGAGTGAGCATAGTACACAGCTGGGAAGAGTGCAAATATACAGCCAGTCTTCAGCAGTGACAGAGAGGTTTTGTGGACGTTGCTGCAGCATGAAAGCACATTCTCTTCCAGATTCTGCCTGACTCTGGGTCCTGTGACAAGGATGATGGAACGAAAATGTTTAGTTTAAATAAGGGTACCTTACTTAAATAATTGGTACTTGACCAATAGCAAGTGAGATTAAAACAGTAGTGTTACACTAGTACAGCTGATGCTGGTCATGTCCTTGTTCATTTGCATAAAACTTACAGAAAAATGCTTAGGTTGAATATTTACTGGATCTTGTATTTACCTGGTAAAAAGCCAGTGGGGAGCCAAGGAGTTCCAAAAAAGGCACAAAAAATAAAATAAAAGCACAAGCTTGAGAAATTGCTACGGATTT